>JAODKL010000095.1:29053313-29072683 GCA_026780765.1 Petrocephalus schoutedeni | reverse complement strand
CTTAGCAGCATCAGCAACAATTGGGAATGAATATGTATGATTACATGCCCCTAGGTATAAATAAAAAATATGAGATGTTATTTCAATGGGCTGTTGTTGAAGTTGAAGGCTTATGGTAGCACACAAGTCCCCGGTGTATGTCTAGGGCAGCACAGTGTTGAAGAGCTGTACAGTCAGACACTACATGCCACCACCTACTGACAACACTACCTATTGACTTTTTTGGGAAATAAGCTCAAGCATGTCTCATCCCATACAGGGTATATCCCAGCCTCTTGCCGTATAACGGATTGGCATCCCATCCAGGGTATACCCCACCTTCTGCCCTGTGATGGACCGATAACCCATCCAGGGTGTAACCCAGCCATGTGCCCTGTGATGACATGGCATCTTGATCAGGGTACATCTCGCCTTGTGCCCTAGGATGGACCAATATCCCATCCAGGGGGTACCCAGGCTGTGTGCTTTGTGCATCCTGATCAGGGCCTGTCTAGGATAGGCTCACTAGTGTCCATTTATACCTTAGCTGTTAACTTCCGTGAGTATTGTGCAATACCCTTATTCACCGTTTCTCTTTTCCCCCACAATCCTGCAGCTTTCCTCCCCAGCAGCTAGGCCAGTTTACCATAATAAACAGTGGTTCAGCACAGGCTCCACTTCCTTGTCTCATTCTCATCATTACTCTGTGGATTTTTATCACATGTGGAAGCTCTTGTCTTGAGAAATAGCAGCCTAGTAAATAATTAACACTCAAAGGATACAGTCTGTCATTGCTGCTGTATCATGATGTCTTCAGCTATACAGCATTGTTTTTGTGCCTCTGACCTGTCCATAGGTTTTATTAGTATTTCCACATGACACCATGTTTTTTTTTGTTTCTCAGGGGTCAGCCCACAGACTGGAGGCAGCACAGGGAGACAGCTGATGCTACCCAGAGGTGACTGTTGATCCATTTTTAGCATCTAGTGTGTGGCTCTGTCTCCACTTTGAGTGGAATTAAGTTACTGCGTTTGTCAGCAATCATCAAATGTTCCTAGAGTTGAACCAAGGTGCACATATGCATGGTATTGCCTACCAAAAATGTGTTTGAACTCACTGCACGCAGCACTGCATGGTATTTAAACATTATATTTATTAATTTATATAAATAATATTGATATAATAATGCATACTCTACACAGTAGCTGCCACAATCCATACTTGTTGGTGTTATGTAGCAATTGTGTGAATAACCTCAAAGTCGATGGTATAGAACACAGAAATATTCCAAAATACAGAATTGCATGTCATTAATAATGTTTTAAATGCCTTTAGAAATCTGTTTACCTCTGGTATATCTAATGTGTTCCTGCTCACATTTACAGGAGCTAATGCTGCTCTTGGCATGCAGGGTGGCACTGGGTATGTGGGCAGAAACATCAAGGCAGCCGGTAAGGTGGGACAGTCGGTTCACAATCTCTGTTATTATGACTATAAGAAATATAAAGATTAAATGATAACATTCCAGTCAAGTTTATTTATGTTGCACGTTTAAAGAATTACAATAGCCCAGAGTGCTGAACTAGGCTAAAAAATAATTAAAACTTACAAGACATCAAAGACCCAACTGCTATTTGTCAAAGTAAAAAGAGTAATAATAAATTATTTAACAGTGATAATGCATAAAAGAAAAAAAACAATAATGAAAAGAAATCAACAACAATAAAATGAAACTAATCAGACACACTAAAATCTAAAGCATCAAACAGACCCAAACGCTAAAGAGTAACAAAGACTTTTAAGCCATAACTTAGTGGCAATGCAGGGAGACAGGTGGACCTAGCTATCCCACAAATGCCTGATCACCTTTACTTTTTACATGGGTGCGTGAGATTGACAGAAACGATTGGATTGAGGATCAAAACCAGTGTTTCCCAACCTGGTCCTCGGGGACCCCCAGGCAGTCCATGTTTTTATTGGGCTGTAAAACTGAATAGTAAAACCTTAAAATCAATTATGAATGTAACTGGAAGCAGGGGCAGGCCAGCACGGGGGTAATGTGGTGAATCACAAATAGGGAGTAGCATATTATATGCTTATGCTGAATTATTGGTAATCTTGAAAATTCCTTCTTGCTTTTGTGGTATTGGTGCCAACAAGATGCCCCTTATTTTTAGTGATTCTTGTTGTTCAAAGAGTCTTTATTCAACACACATGCAGATGGATCTACTTACAATAATATTAACAATGAAAAAGTTAAAGATATTCATATTTAACTAATTAAAAAACATACATAAAAAATAAAATATGAATACATAAAATAATTATAGATGCTTGTAAGACTTTCTATTGAAAGATCAATGAACAGAACAGGGTAAGGGCTTTAGTGGGGAAAGAACATTTTGGCTTCAGCAAAGCGGAGTGACATAGGAACACAAAGTGGCCATCAGGACTGGACAGGTGCCATGGAGGGGTTTGCACTGGCTAAAATGATTAGCATGTGCAGCCTGGGCAACTGATGCCCATGACAGCTCTGTCACTTGCTTTATGTCCTGTCATATTTCTGGCAGAAATAAAAACAAAAACTATTAATTATTCATCACATTCTTGAAATATTCAGACCTGGTGGATTCAGGGTGATTTGCATACTTGTACTTACGTCTTTTCACTAATACTGCGATTTTTATTTTTTTGGTGGTGGCAATGTTTTACAGTCCTAGTATATTGTACAGTAACATAAATTATGCTATCCTGATTACTCAGGTCCTTATGCTGGCCCCCGGCTTGGAATGGGTTAGTTACTGCATTGCTACAGCATGTATATTTTTCTTTATTTGATTCCCATGGTGACACACGTGCTGAGGTCCACTCTGGGCACGTGTTTTCCAGGTGGATATGGAGATTTTGGGAGGGGAGCTGTCCAGCAAGGTTACGGTGTCCAGCCAGGCTACGCAGGTGACCTGTCACTGCCTGATTTCATTTTATCATTTAAGGCATTGTGGGTGTGCAGCGAAAATGCTAACTGCTGTAACTTCAGGTGCTGCGTTTGGGCTGGGCACAGGAAGAGGGCTGGCTTTGGGCCCGCAGGCAGGAAGGCAGGGAGCAGGTAAATGACTGAAACAGGGCACACACTCCAGGCTCAAGGACACAGTTCAAGTGTAATGTCTAACCGGGGTTCCCTGACTTTACAGGATATGGCAGCAATGGCTATGGATATAAAGGAAATCCTTTGGGTGGTAAGTTTGCCGGTGGCTAATCAAACGAAAAGCACAATGTATGAGATTAAAAGAATACAGGTATTATACTGACCCAGGCAGTGATTGTGATTAAATGCTCATTACGGAGTCATTGGGTGTCAGAACATTGACACTTAGATAGTGGGAGCTCCACTCTCGTATGCTTGTGTATACGAGTGTGTGAACCCGGGCCATGCTGTGAATTTCAGGTTATGGGGCTGGTGCTGGCATGTTTCCCAGGCCGGGACTCGGACTCGGTGCAGGTGGGTCAGCCTGCATCACCTTGTCTGATGTTTTCAGAGGCTGCAAAGCGTGAGCTCATTCCGATGCATCTTTCTTTCAGGACTTGGAGCTGCTTTTGGACAGAAAGGCCTAAAGCCTGGTTAGTTAGATTCTTTAAGGCTTTAAAATATCTGTTATTATGTGGTTATGCTTTGGTAATCTGTCACGTTTTTTTGGGGGGGCAGCTTCACCAGCCTCCTATGGAAATGTTCCGGGATAAGTGTAAACCTCCACGTGCTGTACTAACTGAGTAATCTGCCGCTTAGGTTATGGCGCTGCTGCTGGATATCCCAGCGGAGGAGCTAAAGCAGGTAAAAATGCAGCCCCGTTATTCAGCACAGTCGTGTAGGTGAGGTACTCTGAGCAGCCTCGGCTTATCCGAGAGCTGGACCTGGAGCAGGTGAGGCAGCCTGGATCAGTGCCTCTCTGTGTATCAGAAAGCCATATGCAGATGTAAGGTCTTACTCAAGCCAGGGCTTCAGCGCTCAGAACCATCAATTCGCCCCATAGATGAGTAATTGTTTCAGTTGGATTCCACATCTCTAGAATAAAGGGACAGGTGGATTATAATGCATTTTAAAACAAATTTTATTGGGGTGCTATATTTAGAAACATGCTGACAGATCTTTTGATGGTCTACGTATTGTTATAATGAGTACATGTGAGTTATACGCTCCCATCTTCAGTGTCATTCCTGTGCTCCACAGGTTATGCTGCTGCTGGTGGTGTTTCTAACGGGCAGGGGGCCAGGCCCACCGGTATTGAATTATGCTTATATATTTACCTGCACCCAGTTCTCGCATAAAGTCTTGGGATGCTTCCTTAAATCAGTAAAAATGTTAATTTATTGAAAGGTCATTGTTGACACACCACAACAAAATGCGTCCTCGGCATTTAATCCATATGACATAGCAGTGGGCAGCTACTTGAGCGCCTGGGGAGCAGGGCTTGGGGGTATTACCTTGCTCAGGGTACTTCAGTGGTACTTTTGGGTCAGGGACTCAAACCAGCAACCTTTTCATTACACCACCATCTTTATTAGTCTTATAATAGAAATCATTACTTTGTTTCATTTGTTCAGAAAAATATATATCACATTTGAAACAGCCAGCAGTTTTAAGTAAAACATTCATTTCAAGGAGTAACAAATTGAAACCCATCTATAGTTATTGAGGAGCTGTTCTGAGTTTAATTCTGTTCTGAGTTTTTTAATTAGTAACACCTTTATAATAACAAAAAACACTAGATGTGTGTTTAGTATCCCTTTGAAATCCAATGGCTACAATTACAATTAATAGCAAAATGGCAGGGACAGAACTGAATGACTCAGTCAAAAAAAATGACACATATATATTCATATATGTTAAACATTGCTTTTCAATGGACTTTTGTCATGAAACTAATACATTTGCAGCATTTTTACAGATTTAAGCAAGCGCCCAAAGACTTTCTGTGAGCACTGTATATGTCTGTTACATTTTTTCTTATATATTTTTCTGTATGTATGTTGTCTGATACCTACACTATAGTAGTGCATTAGGGAGTGATTCAGTACTCAGTACAGATGCCTATATAAGTGAAATCATTTTCTAAAGTATTGTATGAATTGGAAAAAAAATACTTATTATAATGATTAAGTATAATGACAAACATCTATGAATGATGAGCCCATCTGTGTTATAACACATGGTAAGTCATGCAGTAACCATAAGCAGTCCACCACTGAAATGACTATCAGCTGTATGACCAACTAAGAAAAGAAAATCCAACTTATTATTGTTATGATTATTATGATTATTATGATTATTGCTGTCGTTGCAAGTGTTTGCTCAGTAGATGTAACTGTTCCGGTCTGGGGCTTTGAGTTTCACATCTGCTCTGTGTGCACAGGCAAGTTCTCCTTGCATTATGTTGGTTTTATCTGCATATTCCAGTTCCTCCTGCAGTCCAAAGACTTGCAGTTAGGCTAACTGGCATCTACAGCACCCATTGTGTGAGTGCGTGAGCACTTTTGAGTGTGTGAACCCTGCTATGCACTGGCATCCCATCTGATTCAGAATATTGTAAATGCTTATACGTGTGTGTTCATAACTGCTTTGGCTGTCAGGTTATGGTGCTGGTGTTGGCTATCCCAGTGGAGCTAAGGCAGCCAAGCCAGGTAAAGTACAAACCGAGACAAAGTTCTTCTTTAAAGAAACCGAGTTTCTTTAAAGCCTGTGGTCCATCCAACTTACAAGTTTAAAAATCATGCATACTTACAGATATTTAAAATGAAACAATTAAAATTATTCAACAGTTATTACATGAAAAGCAACAAACAACAAACAGAATTTTTATATTCTTACTGTGTTGCTGCTTGATGTAAATCTCATTTCACACTGACTTGCTTGAATGTAATATGCAGGGCAGAACAACTGTTGTTTTAATATAACTTTTTTGTTTGCGAAAGAACAGTGTACATATTTGCTAATGAGAGTGTACGCATTTGTGAAAGACAGTGTACAAATTTGTGAACAAGAGTGTACACAATTGTGAACAGGGTGTACCCAATTATGAATCAGAGTGTATCCATTTGTGAACGAGAGTATACACATTTGAGAACCAGTGTACACACTTGTGAATGAAAGTGTAGCTATTTGTGAATGAGAGCGTAAACATTTTTGTATGAGAGTGTACCCACATGTAAAAGAGAGTGTACACATTTGTTAATGACAGTTTGCACCCATATGGAAATGTCTGTATGTCATCCTTAGGTTATGGTACTGCAGCTGGTGTTTCCAGCGGACTTGGGCTCAGACCTGCTGGTAATGCATCCTACTGCACTGTTTGTCTCAGTACCAGTCCAAATTTTGAGTACACTTACTGGAAAGGTTTTTTTAACTTTGTTTTCCAGTTGCAGCTTTCTGTGAATAACTGTAATGAAAAGAAAAACACAAATTAAAAAAGCATAATAATAAAAGTAGGCAGTGTTCTGAAAATTCCCAAAAATACCCACTGTTTGCCTCGATAACATCTGCACACATATAAAACATTTGGTCTGGGTAGTGAGCAGGTCTAGGTACTGAGCAGGCCAGGTCTTTAGTTTGAGCTGTCCTCCACTTTCCTTCTTTGCCAGATAGTTTGTGCATCATTTTGAGGTGCCTTTGAGGTTTGCTATAGCTGGCTGAGGTAGGTGAGTCTACCAAGACTACCAGATTGTTAGCTCTGTCATCAGCAATGACTCCCCAGACCATGACACTGCCTGCTCCATGTGTGACAGTCAGAACTCCATCTGCTGAATTCATGCGTTCACTCTCTGTGCCTGTTACAAATGTACATAGCTTAAAGCAGATAACTGTGGTGTACTCAAAATTCAAACTCAAATTGTTTCATGCCTTCCATTTGAGTTTTTGGATAGAAATCTTGATCACAATCAAATCCATAATCAATCCAAAAGAATATAAAGAAGTAGAAGTTGAATAATAATAGTTTACAAGAAGAGGTTTTTGTTCTTCTCATTTTCGAGTCATTTGGTTATAACTGTTATTGTTGACTTGTTATGTGAGAGTATTTTGAACATCAAAGCTGCATTCTGCAAGATTGAACAATAATAAATAATGAGTAAATCAATGTGTAAAAACACTAATATGGTCCTCAGGGTACGGTGCTGGTGCCGGATACCCCAATGGAGCAGCTAGAGGAGCTAAAGCAGGTAAAACACACACTGTGGTTTGTGCTGTACGTGTCTCCTTGACAGGTAGGGTTACCTCTGCTCTTTATAACCCAGGTCACGCTTATACCTTTCAGAAACCCAGTTAATGATATCAGCTTGGAAGATGGATGGATTGATGTTAAACCCTTTGCAGTTTATCAGTTTATGACAATGAAAAATATTTCATTAGCAGTTTGTTGAGTGATCATGAAGACTGAGTTTAGGAACTAGATGTTTGGTCCTCAGGTAATGGTGTAGTTTCTGGATAGCCTAATGGCGCATGCATTAAGGCAACCAGGGCAGGGGAAAATGCAGCTGCTGAGTAACATAAACATGACATGGTAATGTTGTTTCATTTTAATGTTTCCTCAGGTTTTGGTTCTGCAGTACCTAGTGTACAGGGGCAAAGACCAACAGGTAAACCTTTTCACTGTTCAGTTACAGTCAAATCTGTACAAGTCTGTGTAAGTCAATGCAGAATCTGTTTGCTATGGCTACACCTAAGAAGAAATTCTTATCACTGTGAAATTTAGGGTTATTGTTTGCTTTATGTATGAATCAGTTGTAAAAAATGCATCTGTTTATTTATATATTATACCTTTTTCAAAAAATGTTGTAAATATCTACAGTATGGCAATTTTTCCCTTTACTGAACACATTTTTTACTCTAGCCCCACTGTAGCACTCTGATTGTGGAGCTAATTGCAGTACAGCTTCCGTTTGTCTTTTGTCCCTTTTGTGAACTTCCATCTTTGTCCTCCAGGCTCTGGTGCAGGTACTGGATACCCCAGTGTAGGAGGAGTTAAATCAGCCAAGCCAGGTAACATTCATTCATGTACACTGTGAACTGGCTGGGCAGAAAACTGTACTACCAGCTGCACTGAATTTCATTTTTTGAATATTTATATCTATGCAAATTCATTTTATGCAATTCATGGTAAAATTTGTGAACTATTTCAGGAGTGACTATAAACGCAGAATACTGAATCTTTTTTAGTTTATTCATCCCTTTATTGCCATAGATCATAAACATGTACTCTTCATCTCCTTATAAAGTAAAGTAATATAACTTGCAATGTAGCAATTATTGCTTTTTTTCTTTGATACAGTGTAACCTCAAATTGAATTTGGGGCTCATTTGCATGCCTGAGTTAAATAACCACTGGAAGATGCAAATCAGTATATAAAATGCAACTTACGAGTTATGAGTTAATAAGTTCTTAGTAATTTCCAGTGTGGTAGATTAACAGCAAGGCTTATTAGTTGTTCATAACAGAAAGCAAAGGTGTAATAAAAATTCTTTAGAAGACAATAGAAAATAATGGTTGATATAAACCGAGAAAAAATATTTACTCTGAGGCTATAATGAAAGAGACTTTTTTCCTCTAACTCATGTTTCATGTTCTGGTTGTAGTTTAATTTGTAAGTGAATAATAATGCTGTTACTCTACTGCACTGACATTCACACCATCCTCAGGTTATGGCACTGCAGCCGGTGTCCCCAATGGACTCGGGGTGAAACCCTCAGGTAACAGCCAACATTCAACTGTGCATCTGTTACACATGTTCCCTACTCTGTCTTGGGGAGGACAAATTGCTGTTTCTAACATGCCCATAATGATGGTGTGTACCATGCAATGGACTGGCATCCCATTCAACCCTAACAAATATATATTTTCGTTTATTGACCTTCACTTAACCAGGGATAAATTTTGAGATCAAGATCTCTTTTACGAAAAGACCTGGCCAAAATGGTATAAAATTATCCTTGCCAAACAGAGTGCGAACTTTGGGAGCTAGTACATGCAAGCAATTGCTATAGCGCAAGAAAATGGTACCCATATTGGAAATGGAAATTAGAAAAAGTAGACAGTCAATGACAAGGAGCCAATAATACCTTTATATACAAATAGAAGCCAATGAAGTTGCCTAAGCATTTCTAAAGAGAGCCAGCCCACCTTCTCATAAAGAGTACAGTTGTGAGTAAACAATGAACTCCATTGTCTTTAGGTTATGGTGCTGCTGCTGGATATCCCAGTAAAGGAGGGCTCAAGGTGGCCAGACCAGGTAAACATTGCTGTCAATCTTCTAAAAAATCTCCCTCTAGAAGATGTACTGGTGGATTTGACCTGATAGTGTTAGAATGGAAAAGAGAAAATGAGTAAATCTGCAAACAACGGGCATTATATTAATGAGCATTAAGATGTACAACAACCCTTACTCTTTGTTTAGGTCTATAAGATTCTAACAGGTTTGGATGCTGTTCAACCAAATAGTTACTTCAGCATTAGTTCAAATACAAGAACGCGTGGCCATAAGTGGAAATTAGCGGGAGAACATTTCAAACTGGATTTAAGGAAGCACTTCTTTACATAGCGTGTAGTTAGAGTATGGAATAGTCTTCCTGATAACGTAGTGCAAGCTAAATCCCTGGGTTCCTTTAAATCAGAGCTAGATAAGATTTTAACAACTCTGAGCTATTAGTTAAGTTCTCCCTAAGCGAGCTTGATGGGCCGAATGGCCTCCTCTCGTTTGAATAGTTCTTATGTTCTTATGTTCTTATGTTCTTTAGGTTATGGTGCAGTTGCTGGATATCCCAATATTGGAGCTAAAACAGCAAAGCCAGGTGGGATAACCAATGGGGGAACAATCTTCAGTGTTTGACTGGTTTTCGAGGATTGATGTGTTTGCCCATTGCTACCCTTATCTCTTGAGTTGATGTCAATTACTTTGATTTTATAAATTGAGTGTTACTATTTTAGCATTGTGGTGTCATAAGAAATGGTACTGGATCTTCCATGAGAAGCTTCGTCAAATAGTTAACAAATATCAGCACATAATCTTCAGGAAGCATTTGTTATTTTGTCATAGGGCATTTTGTGTCCAGTAATGTGTCACAGTGTGCTTGAATAGTTGCATCACCATGGTATCAACCATAAACCATGAATAATCACTTGTAATATGTGTTTCCTTAGAATCTCCTATAATAATAGGTATAGAATGAACCAGTGGACGATACTGCTGTTCTGTTTATGTTGTGGTTTTTCTTCCCGCCAAATGAGAAGTCAGGAGCTGCTTGTGTAGAATTTTAAGTTCAGCCTTTATTGCGTCACAGAGGTTACAGGCAAGACCTGACACCCTATAGGAGTGTGTCCAGTATTGGTTTTACATCAATTCTTATACAATTCAATTCTTAAGGGTGATAAGAACCCTTGGTGGTTTAAATTGCCCATCTGTTGGTTAGTTTGATACTATCTGTAGGCTTTAATATAGATATACTACCGAGCTTCATTACTGTGGCCATCAAGATAGATAATCTGCTGAGCTCGTAAATGTGGTCTTCAAAATAAATAAGCCACTGGGTCTGTTAGTGTGGACATTCATACAGAGCTGAATGAAACAGTCAATAATAGCTGTAAAACTAACATGGAGTGGAAATACATTATTAACATAATTGGTTACTTGTGTGGATTACATCATAAGACAATAATCAATATGCATTCTAGCAATATGCTAATGATTACATCCTCAAGATGTTGTGCTACTAAATGTTATGCAATACTATTATTTACTAGGTTATGGGGCCAAAGCTGGTGTTCCCAATGCAGAGCTGCCTGAATCAGCAAATACTGGTAAGTCATTCATGTTTCATGTGAAAACTGATTTGGTGCATGTTTGTCAGTTCATAACATTGTATAACGGTTTACCTTTATGAAATTACTGGATTCAACTTTCTGCTTGGTTCATGTTCAAGTGAAAGACCATGCCTACTTCATTGTTTTTGCAGAGTTTTAATTTTATTCCCTCTATCTTAGTTCAGGTCTGTTTATTCCCCAGTATGCTGGCATTCATTTTTAATTACTTGACATGTTTTTTTTTGTTTATACCTGTCTTACTGGGATTGTTTGTCAGTTAACTGTTTTGTGGTTCCTAGGTTATCACGTTGGAGGTTTTGGGTCTAAAGGATGGGTCGCTAAAGGCTTGGGAATGGGCATGCCCACTGGGAAGAGCTACAAAAACATGGCCATGTTGCCTCAGGTGCAGAGTGCTAAGGGTCTGGTCTCTTTGGGTCCTCAAGGACAAAGCACTAAAGGTGTGGTTCCTGCAATGCCTGGAGCCCAGGGCAGCAAGGGCTTGGGAATGGGCATGCCCACTGGGAAGAACTACAAAAACATGGCCATTTTGCCTCAGGTGCAGGGTGCTAAGGGTCTGGTCTCTTCGGGTCCTCAAGGACAAAGCACTAACGGTATGGCTCCAGCAAAGCCTGGAGCCCAGGGCAGTAAGGGCTTGGGAATGGGCATGCCCACTGGGAAGAGCTACAAAAATGTGGCCACGTTGCCTCAGGAACAGGGCACTAAAGGTCTGGTCTCTTCGGGTCCTCAAGGACAAAGTACTAAAGGTGTGGCTCCTGTGATATCTGAAGCCCAGAGCACTAAGGGCTTAGGAATGGGCATACCCACTGGGAAGAGCTACGAAAATGTGGCCGCGTTGCCTCAGGAACAGGACATGAAAGGTCTTATGGGTCCTGAAGCACAGAATATTATGGGTGTAACTCCTGAAGTACCGGAAGTACAGGGCACTAAAGGCAGCAGAGCTGGGGCAGCTGCTGGAAAGGGAATGGCTGTGGTACCTGAGGATCAGGGTTCAAAAGGAGTGGCCCAGGAGGCTAGAAGGACTGGGCCAATATTCCCAGATGGACAAGTGACCACTATCGGTAAACCTCCATTCCTATTTCATTATTTTATTCATTCGTTTGTTCTAACTTGTGTCCTAATCCATGTGTCTTAATTTGTTGTCCCATTTGTTGTTATTTTGCCATGACTCCTTACATTAGCTTTCACTGTACTTGTAGTCTCTTAGGTATAGATAAGGGTGGCTGTGTAGAGAGAGTCAATTTGGTTCGCCATCATTTATTACAGGAGTAATAAACATGCACCAAAAGAAACTTAAGTGGAATTGGTGGTACATCAGCCAGTTTGAACTTATTAACTCTAGGGAACAATAATATTATACATTATTATAAAGATAGAGATATTTGCATGTACTGTACTAGTTACAAAGTTTATAATTACAAAGTGCAGTAGTAGGATTTAGATGATCATGACGCCTAATTTTCACCATACAATTAATTTAAGCTTTGTTTAAACAAGTGCCAGCTATAGCAGAATAACACCAAGTTATATATTCTGCATTATTACAGAGATTTTAACAAATAAATTGACTTCTGTACAAGGATAAACAAGCGTTCGCACACTTTACTCCTGCTTCTGCCTTTGCGTTACATTTGATGATGGTGCCCTGTTCGTCAGCAGCTGCTCTGGCTCCTGATTTGCATTAAGTGTACTGTCTATTCCAGTGCAGTCACTCTACATATACTTTGTCTATCTGATATATATACAGTTGTATTCTGTGCATCTATGTTCACACATTGAGCTTGGAGAAGCACAGTTTCATTCAGCTGTGCACTCCTTCCTGCATGGTCTGAATGACAATAAAGTAAATTCAATAGTTAATAAATAGCTAAAAGGTTAAAGGTGACCATCTAATTGGTGGGGATTCTGAAAATTGTAATATAATTAGAATGTGCAATAAATGAATGAGTACACTTTAAGACCTACATTTTATGACAAGAACTCAGGTAAAAAACATTAATTAATTTTCACATTTCCAGGTGATCCGTTCAGTACTTGTAGAAATAGTACAAGTTGGGCAGTAGGGGATGAGTACGGCTTTTATAGCTGAACCAGATGACAACGCTATCGTATCCGACAGCACCAAATCTAGTTAGTTAATATTTTAGCCTGGAGCTGATTGCAGTGATACAAGTGTTAACAATGTTCTGAAAAAACATTTTAACTTGCCTATACAACCTGGATTTTGACATTACTAACATTAGTAGCAAGTACTAATACTGACCGTATATGTTAATCGAATTTTATACACAGGCTAACAGAGTTTGGCCAATCTTGAAGATTCATAGTGGTGTGAAAGTTCATGTTTTAATACCATGATTGAAAACTCTTCTCAGCAAAGATATAATGAAAAGGCAGAACAGTTCCATTCTGTCTTCTCTTTTATTGTGTGTATTCTCTGTGTACTCATTTTGTCGTTGTCCATCTCCATCATCTCTACTTGTAAAGAAGCTCTCAGTGAACTATGGTTTATCAATGAGTGAGTACCAGAGTATGATCTTGTGGTTCCCAGGAGGCAATGTGGTTCCCAGGAGTCCAAACCAGCAAACGCAGATAAACCTCATATCCAGTATTTTTCTCTAGGGATCTGTATCAAAACCAGGGGTTCTAAACATATTGATAAATAACTTGTTGGTAATTTGGTCATTTGTGTATATTTGTGTAGAATAATCTCTCATGCCCACAGTTAACATTGCTGTGTAGATTACGCAAGGAAAATTATTTTTTATATTTCTGGCTTCCAATGTGTCTTGTGAACATCTAATCATTGTGACATTCTATTCTAATTAGAAAGATCTTAAAAGACCATTGACACCAAAAGACCATTATCTGGTTTGGTTTTGAAAAGCTGTAATATTTCAGTATAAATATCACATTTTAATTGTACTTGTTTTTCTTTTTGGGTGAGTCAAAATTATCTTGCAGTATCTATTTGAGTAGTTCTGTTAATGATGACTAGTTTTATTTGCTAAATCAATATGCTTCATGTTTTAAAAACCTGTCAGCTGGACTTCTACAAAACTTAAGTAATGGATTGCTTATTTGGAAAGTTCTGGAATTGGGTATACTTGGGTAAAGTCCAGAAGGAACCCTTTTCCGTCACTTTTGACCATTCAGGCTGCAATGTGATTTGATTGGTCACTAGCCTTATCTTTTATAGTTTATCTTTTTATACTGTAGGTGCTGTATTATAGCACCAATAACACTGTCCTTAATGAATTGTAATACACTCAACACAGTATTTCAAGATGTAGCTTTATAATATATTCAAATATTACAATCAGACTTGTATATTTCTTTAATATTTTTTGTCAGCAGCCTAATATTCCAAATCCATGCATATACTTCAGTTATACTGAGCTTTGTCTGTTTAATGACGTAATAATAATTCATAATGGTTCTTCATGTTTCTCCACAGCAAGTGCTTACGGTTCCAGTTGTAACATTGGTACTGGTATTTCAGATAATACTTTTGAGCATTTGTACTTGTGTCAGTGTAGTTCTCTAAAGCAGTGGATTATTGTGTTCTCAAACTCCACAACCACAAAGCTTCTCCTCTTTGGGACCTGGACACATTGCTATGGACAGATTATAGCAGTGCTGCCGTACCATGAGAATGAGAATTTAAAATTAGCAGTAGTAATAATAATGGGTCACATTAGCACTTAACCCCCAGGGGGCTTAATCTCCACATGAAACGGCTGAAGAAGTCAGACCAAGTGAAGCTGCACTTTTTTCTGATGCTCTGTAGCATGGTTGATTCGTCTGTCTTGTAAACGTTTGTATTCCTAAGTCCTAGAAAGCTTTGGTGTTTGAACCAACTAATTTCTTTTTGTCACTCTGTCCCCTTAAAAATATACGGCTATTGTTTTGTTTGTGTTGCTTGGTGTGTGTTAATCTGTGTTTCACTGACCTTTCCCTTGGTTTGTCCTTTGTGTTGAGGGGCATTACAGCAATGGTGCCCTACATCTTCATCTAACACAATGACTCTGAAACTGTTTATGGTCAGCTTGCCAATCCTGACTAGAAGAAACATGCCATTCACTCTGTGATGTACTGATTGTGTTCACTGCAGGATATGGTCCTGGAGCAGGGGGCTACCTTGGCATGGCGCTTGGCAATGGTTATGGAGGTAATGATGACACAGTCTGCCTGATGACTACACAGCCACAGACAGTGTTCAACTGGCTCTGTAGTCATCATTCTGATTGCCCTCAGTTTGTATCATGTTTGTAAAATAGGTTCATTTCTCTCCATAGTTACGTAACATATAGCAAGGCAAAAGCTAATAAGAGAAGAACAGTGGAAAAGCTTTTAATTCACATTTCTTCTACCAGTGCTGCTCAATAAAATATCTGGATATGCATTCTCTTTGAAATACCTGCAACTTAATAACAGTAATCTGTTTGCTTGAAATCTATAAACAATAACTCAAGTTCATGTAAAATTGCTTTTCTCAACTGTACTCGAGTCCAGTCAACAGAAAGGTCCTGTTAGCCAAGTCCAGCAATGAATTATACCTTATCTCTGTTGTACAGCTCTTGTTCAACGTGGATTTCTCCAGACATGCTGCTATATCAGGATTCCCCAATTATTTTTCCCAAAGGGCCAAATTCTATCAATAACACAAAGCCAAGGGCCACTGCTAGGGATGGGCAAAACCACAGATTTTCCAATACTAAATGATATCAAGGTCGGAATTGCAATACTGATCCCAATACCAATATTCTGGGTACTGACAATTAAAACGTCCTACTATGTATAATAATAGAAAATGTAAACTACTAGGTAATAAAATGATATTTTGATGTTAGGATGAAATCCAATGGTTTGTTATCATTGTTATTCAGATAAGTTCAATGTGATTTGCAGTCTTTACATCCAGCTATATAGATCTACGTAAACCATGTCCATGACCAATCCTCTGTATAACGTGCCCCACTCGCTCTTCTGTGATTCTCTGACATCCCTTCAGGTCCTGTTGCAGGTTATGGAAAAGGACAAGGCGCCTACCTTGGCACGGGTCTTGGTACTGGCTTTGGGAATGGTGAGCACCCAACACCATCCAGTTAGTGTAAAAGATCTTTGTGGGAATGGCGAGCACCCACACCTTCTGGTTAATGTAAAAGATCTATGTGGGAATGGCAATCAACCTGGTTAATGTAGAAGATCTATGTGAGAATTTCACAGGCATGGTAAAGTACATACATCTACTAGCTCAGCAACTATCGGATTCTGACCAATCAACTCCATGATACAGTAATACTTGGGAATTTACTTTTACATTACTGGGATATTATGCACAATTGTTATTCTATGTTACAGAATTCTTTTTGCAAAAACCAAAATATTATTGTTTTTCTTTTTGTATGAGGTCAAGCTGAGTTGGGAAGTAAAGCAAAATCTGCAGGTATTTCAGCATTACCTGTGTATCTGTGTATTTTTATGTTAAATGATTTAATAATCAAATAACCACATAATACAGCAATACACTACTACCAGTTATAAGAGCAGGAAGTCTGTTTAAAGCTTGTTTACGCCTTTTATTTTTTTGGGATTTTGCTGTATAGCACATATACAGAATGGAGCTTTATATGAAAGGAGCTTTATAAATAAACATTATTTACTTACTTACTAATGACTTATAGACTGTGTAATCAGAGAGGCTGCTTTAGGTACGGAATACCTGTTTCCTTCATATCTTAAAATAAAATGTTGACTTTCCTTCATCCACAGGCTATGGTGATGGTGTCAGCAATGGTATCAGTAAAGATTTTCACTGTCATTGCCTTTTAAATTAATCAAGTATCTTCTGACTTGTACTCCCATGTCCATTGATAATTCCAGTTACAAAGTGTAATGTTTTCCCAGGCTATCCTAGTGTGCCCACTGACCTTGCTGCACTGGGGGCCAAACCTGGAAAAGCAGCAGGTAATTCAATGTGTTGTTCCAGACTGAACCCGGAAAAGTAATTACAATGCATAACGATGATGTTAATACTTACAATTTCAATGTATGATAGTGATGTTGTGCTGTTAATACTGCAGGGACAGGCTATCCTAGTCTGCCAGCTGACCTTGGTGTCCTGGGGGCCAAAGCAGAAAAGGGAGCAGGTAATTCAGTCTAATTATGAATCGCATACTGTAATGTACTCTGATCTGCAAATCGATTATGTGATCAGTGGCTTATGCTGTGCCAGGTGCAAGCTTAGATAACGTTATTAAATGTGGGCATTATGTGTAAACAGTATGCAGGGTATGATTTGTGTTTTCCGGTGTCATGCAGGTCTGGGGAGCAGTTCTTATGTTGGCCAGGGTCTGGGAGCTGGCCTTCTTGGGGGAGAGGGCAAGCCCACAAGTTATGGTGAGAGAGGACCTTAAATGGCAAAAGAGAGAACCAAAAGAAAGACAATGAATAGGAAATTAAGCTTCTGAATCCGCTAGTCATACCAAACTTAACTTTTGTATATCATTCATTGTATATCATCTTTACATGTCTTAGTCTTTCCAAGACCAAGGATTCATCTTGTCTCCAGGCCGTTCCCTCATGCAGTGTTGTGTCTTTACCTCCAGAGGGTGCTGTTAACAGTGCTGCAGCTGCAACTCCTGCCCAGTTACCCTATGGGGGCCAGCCAGTGGTTCCGGCTGGGTTTGGGCCTGAGGACAAGGCGGGAGCTTATGGGGCAGGGCAGCTGCCCTACGCAGGGCAACCCATCCAGCCAGCAGGGATTGGAGCTGACCCAGGACTGGCTGAATACGGTAAGAGACAGGAAAGAGTCCCTAACTGAGGTGGTATAGTGGGGGGATGAAGGTATCTATGTGCCTGACCAGGATAAGTAGTTAGAAGGTGGATGGATGGTTGAGTTGCAGAGCAACGTCATTATTTGTATCTGTTCAACCAACAAAATTATCTGTCTCTGTCTTCAGACAAAAGACAGAAGAAGTGGGTGTGGTTTATGCCAGAAGTCAAAATTGTATTTTCTAACCCAGGGGTGGGCAATCTTATCCGCAAAGGGCCGCCGTGTGTGCGGGTTTTTGCTGCAACTCCCTAATTAGGTTACTAATTAGAGGACTGGTTGGTTCAAACACCTCACACCTGGGTTTGAACAGCTGACCTAAAGGTTATCCCAGAAACCTGCATACACACCGGCCCTTTGCGGATAAGATTGCTCACCACTGTTCTAACCTGGTATTCACGTGCAATTCAACTGTTGTGCCATAATTAAACTAAGTTTTATGAATTGTTTGAGCCCCCCTTCCATCGAACAAACAGTAACTGGAAAAAAAAAGGTTTATAATCGAAAAATTCTGTATGGAAAGTATACAGCAACAAGTATACTGCAATAAAATCAATTATGATCTTAAGGTGAAGAATAGCCTGAAAATAAACTGAGAAACAAGTTTGGAAACAGCTCAAAGTTTTCCCGAATTTGAACAATGTTGCAAATACTTTGTGTGAGGTAGCTGTATTTGGGCTGCAATAACTAATTAGTTTTGATAACTAATTAATCGTGTAATCATATGATCAACTGCTTGATTATTTTGGCCAAAAATAGGGTTTCAAGAAACGTGCCATTGTTTTATTTGAGTCAGATAAAAGCATATGCCACCTCACACCTTAAAGTGACAGAGAAGGAAAAAAGTTAAGAGTAGCTTGCGAATGATTGTACTTCATACTGCTACATTCAGAATTTTGTTGGTATATTCAAAAGCAACGCTATTCTGGCTCAAATCTTGGCAATATCATTTACTGTGAGGGGGTGGAGGGGATGGCTAATTTTGTTGCCATGATTTCCAAAAACTACGCTATCATGTTTTATCGTAATACTGCCGTCTGCATTCAGCCGTCTGCATTCACAGATAAATATTATATGTACACGAGAATCCGTACACACAGCCGTTCGCAGACTATAATGGCACGCAAAAAAGAAGTGTGAACTATGCTTAACACACCAACGTTAACACTGATATGTGGTGATGTCATTGTATGAAATTTCTGCTGCGAACCACAAAACTGCAGCCAGGTCAAGTTGGCTCAGGTTCGGGTGCATGCACTGGTATAGCGCGTTGCTGCACCCACTGCGCAATGAAACACCTCGGGATCCCAGTTGGTGACCCTCCAGGCTGAAATGCGGTTCAGTCCCACACCTCGGAATCAGCCATCTATCTGCCGGCAGCCAGGCGTTACATGGGTGTCCCCTTGGCCTAGTCCAGCCACTCAGACCCTCAAAAGTGAGCATCCTGTCAGCCAGACCACCCTCAGAGAATCATCCCGCATGGCTGTAGTGCTGTAACTGACACTCCTTCACAATGCAGGTAATGTGCCTGATGAACGCAGACTTTCTGCCTCCACTCTGCACAGCACGCAAAGCACCGGTGTGCAGGCCCGCTCTGACATGAAGCAACTTTGGGGGTATCGCGTGGAGTGTCAGGGTGTCCGACAAGGCAGCTCAATCAACAGAGTCAAACGTTTTATGAAAATCGACAAAGA
>JAODKL010000095.1:28963131-28977324 GCA_026780765.1 Petrocephalus schoutedeni | reverse complement strand
CCTTGGGGATTCATTTCTGTACCATATAAGGTGCAATTACCTACAGCTAAGGGTACAATTGGCAGACACTTGAAGGTACAACCCCAGTTACAAGCAAAGGTACAAATTGGTACCCTATTTTCTGAGAGTGTAGCAGAGGTTATGATTTTCACATTTACATGGGTTAAACACATTTTATATGTGGAAAGTATACAACCAATTAAGCAAAAGAAATAGACAAGCTCTGTGTCCTAATAAATGAATCTGGCTTCTGGTTTTTTGCATGTATCATACACAGAATGTTATCTTTCATGTAGCATTGGAAACTATGTATTGGCCCTGGAATATTCCTCATTCCTGCCCTCCTTTCCTTTTTTCCACCATCTCCATTTGGGCCCCGCTTCCACCTCTCACTCCGCTGGTGTCTCGTTCCTTTTTCATTCATCTTCCCCCCTGTCAGCGGCACCTTTCCCCCCAAGCCATTCCATCCATCATGCCTCCTGTGCTCTGCACACCTAATAAGGTGAGGAAGCATTGCAAAGGATAGGCCGAGAAACGGTACATGCCTGTAATGTCCTTAGAATGTACAGCATTGTAGGCAGCGTCACAAAAACCTGAATAGTCCGCAGCATCTTAAGACAAAACTATTCCAATGTCAATAAAACCCCTGGCAAGAATGTCCATATTTAGATATAATTGCTATGTTTCATCACATCTGTACTGTTCCTTTTTATATAAAAGTCAATGCCATCAAATTAAAACAATGCATTTCGGTGCAGGGCAATATTGTGCTGCACTGAAGAATTGTTATGTCATTTAATTACATCACAAAAGGCTCTGCTAGCATTGTTACACACAGAAAGTGTCTGCTGCCTGCCACACGTTGTGGCCCCTTGTGCTTATGTCTAACATTTCTGTTATTATGTTTTACAGTATTTCTCCGCAGCCTGCTCTGAGGGTATCCAGGGGTTGGTGCAGCTCTAACTCCATCATGCTCTCTATGAGCATGGAGACAAAACATGATTATTAATGCCGGGGTGCACAGTGAAACTCAGGACAAAACTTCCTCTCAAGTTTAAAAAAATCGTAACAATAATCTGATTTAACAACATAAGAATAATAATACTTCTGAAGGTTTCGGAAGCACCGAACCGAGAGGCCCCACTGAGTCTTAAGAACATGGTGGTGGGCAAAGAAAAGCCACTGGGAAAAGGGATAAACCACAGAGGTGTCATAGAACTGCTGCATGGAGCAATGTCATGTAATCAGCATCCAGTATAAGGAAAAATGTAAAGGAAACAGAGAGTGAAGGTCTGTGCCACTCTGGGTGAAGGACAATGTCAGGGCAAAGACCATTCTCCCAAAATTAGAACAAAAATGTGGCAATTGCCATGAGACCAGTGACACCGAGTCTCAGTCCAGTTTGTGGGGCATATGCTGTTCACAGTCTGCCTGCTGATGGTTAAAGAACATCTGCCATTTCTATTATTACTAGAACTGTCACTTAGACTTTTAACAATGTTAAATTTGAATGCTTGTACAAATACTATCACCATGGCTACCAGTAAAATGCTCAACAGTTTTTAATGTTACATTGCATAATGCTGACTCTCCAACACTCTAGTGCTGGATGAGAGACAGGGAGGAAGTTTGCGTTCAATTTTCTGCTCAGTTGATTTTTGTGTTTAGTGTAATACTACCTTTGATCTAAGTACACTGCTGTCCCAAAGCTGGTAGGACAGTTCTAGACATTCATGGTGGCAGTGCATCCAGCCTGTACACATTGTACTTCATTTTCATTTCAAAAAGTACAGAATCAGTACAGAATATATATATATATATGTTTTCTTACTTACAGCACATTCCGGCTAATGTGGATACATTTGTGCCAAAATGTCACAGTTGTAAATTTATTTTGCAATCATAATAGCTACATTTATTCATATCCATTTAATACTGTTAATAGGTGCAGCGTACAGAGCATTACATGATAATGTGCAAGTAAGTTACAAAGGCTTAGGGCTTTGCTGAAGTCTTAAAAAGTAACCAGTGTGCGATAATAAGCAAGGCAATGGCCTCAAATGAGAAAAACGATATGGAGCGGCAGCCCTAACTCTGGTGCAGACAGCAGTTTAATATAGCTACTGTCATGTCTTTCGTAGTGCAGTTGGCACATGTGAAACATGAACCTGTATGTGAGGCTAATGTTATAAGCTGTAGCAGTTGGTCCATAGGTTGCTAGTTATGGTGGCAGTGAAGAGTTTTCCTACAGCATATTCTGTGCAGTTCACAAGATGTTTGGTGTGCGCCTCAGGTCGGGTATGGCGGCGCAAGGCGTAGCCCGACTGCGCATGGGGGACCGACCCTATCGCAGCACTTTGTCACCATGACACCCGGTCAATGAAAATGGCCCTCAGCTTTAAGTCGGCAGGGTTGCATGGCCGTTGAGCGATCCAGCAGGTGGAGTGGCCTGCTGGTGGACACTGTATCCACAGGGGTCACTCTGGGAGGTTATTGCAGATTTATTCGTAGCTGAACGGCTAAGTGGGTTGGGCAGCGCGATACATTAACACTGAATCAAAGGGAGAATGAGCAGGAAGATGCGTGTGAAACCCTATCCTTCTGGGAGATTGAATTAAATGCCATTGAGCAATTCTGAGGAAGAAACTGACATGTGGCCTTGCTGACACCCGGAAAGGTCATAGGTCAGCCCCACGGGCAACAGCTGAGAGAAAGAGTTAGGAAACAGGAATCTAAAGGAAGATGTAAACATGAGGGTAGTAAGAAGATAATGATACAAGATGGGTTGAATAATAAAATATAAATAATAATAAATACTAAGACAGTAAACCTTACCTATAACGTTCAGAAAATGTGACTAAGAAAACGGAGTAATCATTAATAAATTTCCTGCCATAAAATCTCAGTGGCATTTTCGACTGCATTCTGATTAGGATGTCAGTCATTCTGGGGTATGTTCGGAATATATTTTGCCTCGGCAGAACAGTCACTCAAGGTCCATGGCACTTTGAGCAAAGCCCTACCCCAGCTCCATGGGTGCCCTACCCCAGCTCCATGGGTGCCCTACCCCAGCTCCATGGGTGCCCTACCCCAGCTCCATGGGTGCCGCTACAGGTGGCTGCCCTTCGCTGCCAAGCTTACTCTCACTTACATGTGTATCAGTGTGGCTGTCCCCAAAGGGATAGATAAAGTGCCATTTTTATTGTTATTATTATATTATTATATTTATTGTCATTCAGGTTTCAGCTCATGAATGGATGGCATGACCTTGTCCTATAGAGCCTTCTGATACAGAACAGAGTTCAATCCACACGAGAAACTTCACTATATTTAACAATTAGCATGATGTTCTTACTGTTTAATGCAGTGCTCGGTCTTTACCCCACATTTCAGGGCCCCTGTCAGACCAAAAAAAAATCAAAATATTTTAATCCTTTTTTAATCCTTATTTTATTTTGTGGTTTATGTGGTATTTCCTGACATTTTGCTGCAGGGTGTTTGTGGTATTTCTGTGGTAGTACTTGTTATTCCTGTACACATTACATGGAAGTTCTACAGTATTCCTGCGGTAGCTTTGTGGTACTCCTATGGTATTTCTGTGGTGATACTTGTTATTCCTATAGTAAATTACATGGATGTTCAACAGTATACCTGTGGTAGCTTCGTGGTACTCCTTTTGTAATACTTGCTGTTCCTGTAGCATGTTACATGGGGTAGTGGTGGTGTAATGGTTAGCGAAGTGACTATGTAATCAAAAGCTTGCTGGTTTGAGTCCCTGACCCCCAAATACCACTGAGGTACCCTGAGCAAGGTGCTGCCCCCAAGCACTGCTCCCTGGGCACTGAATTAGCTGCCCACTACAATGTCACATGGGTTAAATGCAGAGGACACATTTCAGTATTGTGTGCTGTAGTGTGTCAACGATGACAATTAATCACACTTCAGAAGTTCTGTAGTGTTCCTGTTGTAATACTTGCTGTTACTGTAGTATATTACATGGAAGTTCTCCAGTATTCCTTTGGTAACTTTGTGGTATTCCTGTGTTGACCCTGTGGTTTTATGTGCCTTTTCTGTAATAGTCTTGAGGTATATTTCTATGGTAATGCTGTGTCCATTTTAATGTTTCTTTTGGTATCTTAACATGCAAATAACCTGTAAGGCAAAATGACAAACAATTATCTTAAACAAAGGCCACATATATTACATGTAATTTAATGCGTGATTAGATTTATTGCATCCATTCCCTGTAGCCTGCGTTCATTTGAGAGCTTATTCTGTGTAGCTCATTCCGCAACACTAGGATATGGCTGTCTGATTGTTTCTGCACGAATACAATGAAAAATACCAATTGTACATTAGGCTTAAAGACAGCCCATGTGGAATGGATGATTCTATAAACACTTCTAATAAACTAGTACAACAAACTTCCCAAAGGGTTATCTCTGGGGCAGCATGTGGCTTAGTGGGTTAAGCTTCTGTACTTGTGTTCGGAAGGTCACCGCTTCTATGCCTGGCCTCGGCACGTCTGTGGGCCCTTGAGCAAGGGTCTTGACCCCCAGCACTCTGGGTGCTGCAAGAGGTGGCTGCCTTTCATGGCCAAGCTTGCTCTCATGGAGAGCAAGACTGGGGGAGGTGAGAAGAGAATTTCCTCATGGGAATCAATAAAATGTATCTCTTTATCATTGTCTCAGTGGGCCCATCTGAGGTCTTGGTGGGAGACATTTTCCATTTGCATTTCGCCTCCTGTAAAGAATGGGAAGCCACCTCCATCGTTGTAAAGGCCTGAGTCATCAGGTAGTATAGGACTCCCACACACCTGTGCTATTACCACGAGACATGCTGTAGAGTTGTAGATTGTACAAGAGCACAATTTTTGTAAGGGGGAAGGGACACCCTGAATGGGATGCTAGTCCATCACAGCACACACAGCAGGCAATTTAGAGATGATCATTTACCCGCATGCATGCTTTTGGACTGCAGGAGTACCTGGAGGAAACATGACATACAGGGACATGCAAACACACACAGAATAGGGGGTGGATTCAAACCCCCAGCCCCAGTGGTGTCAGGATGAAGGGCTCCAGCTGGGCCCACCACCCCTCAATCAGTTTTCAGGGTACTTGTAGTCTGCAGTAAGACACCACAACATAGCACCACCCCCCATTGCCACCACCCCCCCCCCCACCAAAAGAAAATCCATCTGGTTAATTGATGTGACCCCCTTCCACAAACAGACCCAAATCATCGGCTAGGATCCAGTCTGCAATCTAAGAAATTTCTCACAGATATTATAATAAAAGTAACCTATAACATTAATGCCTACATTTTCTTGAATGTCTCCTCTCCTCTCTACTTTTATTAATAGCCAGCCCTGTTTAACTGGTATAGCTGGTTTTCTCAGTCAGTGTGGAATTGTCTGTTATTAGCAATTCCCCAGTGCTCCTGATCCCTGCTGTTCCCTGTGTGTTTGCTACCTCATTTGTGTGATTTAACAAGTGTGTTTCTCCTCCAAGGTGAGTGTGTGACATGACCCCAATCCCAGTGCGAGTGTGAATCGCTCTTCTCCCGTGTCTGCACCTGTCTTACCTCCACCCCCGGCCGAGCGGAGACCTGGCTTCCTGACCTCCAATTTCGTCCCTGACCTCAACTCTTGCTTATTGTTCTGGTTTTCTGTTTGGTCTGCTTGTGAGTCCCCTAGGCTAGTAGATTCTTGTTACATCACCAACTGACAAGTTACATTGCTTAAAAAATGATTCAATGCATGCAATGAGAAGTTTATTTCTTCTCAGTTGGTTGTAAATATACACTTAATGGCCACTTTGTTAGGTGCACTTGACTAATAACAGGTAAGATGCTTCTAGAATAGCTTGAAAAATACCTTATATAGCCTAACATGCATGGACACCAATCAAGTTGTCCAGTCCATTGTTGCTTTAATAGCATCTCCTGTGAAAGCTTTCCGTTAGATGTTAGAACATTTACTGTCATTCAGGTTGGGTATTGATATTAGGTTATCTGGACCCTTTCTGTGAGTTAACCGTGACAGCCAAGCATTGCAAAAATGTGGCAAACTGCCTTGCTGGAAAGATGATGTCCTATGATGGTGCTCAGTGTGAAGTCCCTAATCTATTCTGTACAACCACTCACTCAGTTGTTAGTGTTCATTTTCAGATATTGCGTGACTGTGTTCTTAATTACACACATGTGTCAGCAATGAGTATGGCTTAATTAGCCAATTAATAGAGGTGTCCACATACTTTTGGCAATATAGTTGAGGAAAATTATGCATTCAGAGCAGCCTTTTTGCACATTACCGAAGTACCAAGCTGCTGTTTCACAGCTTGCGACCTTCCTTCTGTCATCATTCTTTGTAAGCTCTAGACACTGTTTAATTCACGGAAGGGAGTCTTTCTGAAATACTGGAACCAGGGGCAGTGGAACCAGTTCAGCCATACAATTCAGTGTGTAGATGAGAAGACCAGTTTCTGTTAACAACCAGGTATATCTAATAATAAAAAACAACTATATACAACAATATACAGTATACAGCACTGATTTATGAAATAAATTTAGCTTAATCTTCAGGGGTTTGGTTGAAAACGGCCTTTAATTTAGTTCCCTCCCATGAAATTGGGCTTATTTTTTGCTGGTTTCCACTTGCCCTGAGTGACTCAGCCAACCAACATATTCCTCGTGTTTAGTTGGCGTTTGACTAGAGTCTCTTGTGTTTGTGTCCCAAGTGTGGTAAAACCTGAAACTTTACAACCTGAAACTGGGATTAGGGTTTAGGGTTTTTCAGTCCCCATAGGTACACAAGTCTGTGTGTGTGTGTGTGTGTGTGTGTGTGTGTGTGTGCGAGCAGAGCTTGGCCTGCCATAAATGACCACTTGATTGTCTAGATGTGTGTAAGCCCACCCATCCCCAGCCCATAATTATTCGTAAAAATGTATGACAATTTGTGCAGGCCCTCTGTCTGCGACCACACTGGCTGCATGGAACTATAACATCAAGAGTTCCATTGGCTAATTGACTGGTTGATAAGATTAGAATGTCAAATAATGACACTTCTCGGACAGACCAAATGAGAGGCTAAAGCTGGTAGAGACCCTAGGACTGTCACAGCTGCTCTTGCTACTATCAGGGCACATAGACGCATATACGACGGACATGTGTAACTGTATCGCGCTCTTTTATATGCCCGTCTTCACACAGGGCGACAATGCCAGTGATGCTATGACCAAATGGAGCGTGGCGAACAGCCGTGTGGCAGCTTATGCCTCTCTCTCCGGTCCCGGGGAACATAGCGTCCTCCGGTGTCTCCCGCTTGCTATACCTCTGTGATTCCTGACTCTTTGACTGAGTTTCAGGTTCTGTCCAGTGTGGAAGGGAGGCTTAAGTGATCCCTGCTCTCACATACCACCCCCCACCCCCACTATGTCTTACCCCCTGTGGCCCCCCGCTCTCTTTGTACCTCTCCATGCAGCCAGCGTGGGATCCTGTCAATTCTACTCCGCCACTGAATGGTCAAGTATTTTGAATTTGTGCTGTTTAACCGCATCTGTTGCTTACTGCTTCTGCTTACTCTGCACACGTGTGCCACTTATTACTTTAATAACAGTTTTGAATAGCATATATTAGTTTCAGTCAGCTACCAGCAGCAGCCATATCAGTGACGATCTGTCCTGAGATGTGGACCCTAACTTACTTGAGTCAGCGAGTGGTTTCACTTTTGGGGCTCGTAACCAGTTGCCTCAGGGACTGGTTGATCTTGCCTTGTCTGTTGTATGTCACTTTGGATAAAGGCAACCTGTATATAAGCAGAATGTAAATCTAAGCTTAACATACTTATATTTCATGGATTTCATAATTTTCATATAACTATTGCGTGTAAGTAGTTTAACGTAGTAAATCATAGTAGTAAGTAGTAAATCATACTAGTATGTAGTAAATCATTCCACTCAGCCCCATGTCATTGTGTTAGCATAACACTTATGTGTAGCTATTGCATTAAGGCTTCATTAACATTCTCCTCCTCTCTCTGCATAAAACAGTTGAGCCATCAGTCAATGGCTGCCCATTACTCACTCAGCTCACCTCGCTGCCCCTTCCCTCCCACTCCATTCTCCTGACCATGCATGTTCCAAAAACAGACCGCCTTTCCAATTTACTGCGACCCCCCTCAACAGTTGTTGCAGAATTCCACCAACTCATTCCTCTTTTCTGAAGCAGAACCCCGCCCCCCGGCTCCATGTGGAACATCCTTGACCAATAGCGGTGGCCCTTAGGCTGTGTCTTCACCAAAGCGGTGCCTTGTGGACATATAAAACTCAAACTAAGCCACTGTCATCTTGCACTTTCTGTCAGTACGGCACTTCTGCTAGAAGGAGGGGGAGATTACCGAGAGGGGGGAGCGAGCGAGAGAGACCGAAAAGGGGCTTTCTTTCGTCCCAGTCCCACACTTTTAAAGAGGGGTGGAGGGAAGTTGGAAAGGACGTGAATAGGATAGATTTAGACTTTGCTTTTTCTTTGACGTCCCTTCCCCTTTTGGTTTAGAAAGATGGAGAACTCGCACACAAAGAGTCCCTCTGAGTGCCTGTCCTATTTTGGGGTCAACGAAGCCTCGGGCTTAACTCCCGACCAGTTCAAGAAGAACTTGACTAAATATGGCTACAACGGTGAGAGAAGTGAAGGAATTGGATGGGGAAAGAGATTCTGAAATGGATTAGAGCACAGTACTGGGAGATGGGTGTCAATTAGAGAGGGTGCACTAGGAGAGTCAGTGAGATGAATGCATTTGCCAGTAGCCAGACAGGAAGGGAATCTCTGGAATGATGTTTATTACTAAGGTAGTATTCACAGTAATAGCAGAAGGTGGAACCATAAACATGGAGAGTAGTGAGTGGGCAATGCATTTTATTTCCTTTTGGCCAAGATTCCACTTTGGATATTGTCTAAGAGGATATCGTGTGTATCTGGCAGTCTAGCATAGCTGCATGACATTGTACTGGCCTGTGATTCACTGTGATGTGTGCTGTGGCAGTTCTTTGGTCACTCATTCTGATACGTTCTGTGGATTTACAATGTCTGGTTGCTGGCAGTTTGCAGGCAGGAGAGAAGAGACCTGAGTGACATGGAGGGATAGGATAGTGACAGAGAGGGTGATGCCTTGGGAGGAAGGGTAGCAGGGCTGTGCCCTGAATCTGTGGAAAAGGAGAACTGAGAGAACATGTGGAGCTACTGACTATACATAAGGAAATATCACTGTGGCCCACTGTGAGAATAACTTTGACTCAGCTGTACCTTGTGTTACATTTTTGCTTACCTGATGATTATATGATTGCTTGATGAAGATGAATTTCACATTGAAATGTATTTCATAGTAGAATGTAAAGATTAAGTGTGTGCACTGCTGTGATTTGTCTTGTGGGCCAAATGACAACTAAAACCAAAAAATTCTGTTTGGGAAATATAC
The DNA here is from genome assembly GCA_026780765.1 of Petrocephalus schoutedeni. Classification (NCBI taxonomy): domain Eukaryota; kingdom Metazoa; phylum Chordata; class Actinopteri; order Osteoglossiformes; family Mormyridae; genus Petrocephalus; species Petrocephalus schoutedeni. The sequence goes on along the minus strand of JAODKL010000095.1, from coordinate 28,967,852 downwards.
ATGAAGGGGTATAGAGTAGTACAACATTTGTTGTTTAATATGTTTTATCACGGAACTGTCTTGACCAGTGTTATGTTGTAAATAAGTTCTGTTCAAAAGACTAGTATTAAGTATTGAGTGACTGAAGCGACTGAGTCATACTAATGGGTTTTATAACTCTCTCTCTCTCATCAACTTAAATGCGGTTACAGAGCTGCCAGCTGAGGAAGGTAAGATATACTTTGTCTTCTATATCAAAGCTTAGAAGATGCATAGATATTCCCTCCATTGCTTCTAACGATTTCATTATAACTGTGGTTTTTGCTCTTTTACATGCATCCACAATTGCATTAATTACACATTGTATTTAATTATTTAACAGGTCATTTCGGTGTGGCAGTAGTCGTATTTTATTTGGTTTTTCATGTCGCTATCAGTAAATAGATTTCATATGATGTAATAAACTAAGATAATTTAATTTGCCAGAAAACTGAAGTGAACTAAATCGCCCCACCTTTCCCTGCCACAGGAAAGAGTATTTGGGAGCTGGTTATTGAGCAGTTTGAGGATTTGCTGGTCAGAATTTTGCTGCTGGCTGCCTGCATCTCATTTGTGAGTAAACCAATCTGTTTATTTGTTTATTTATTTTGCTTACTGGTAAAATTATTATTACCCGAGCTAGAACAAAGGCAAGGTTGAAACTTAATACACATATAGTCCAGCTATTAACTATAATAATGCCTGGATGTCTGGATGCTTCTATCCATTCCTCAAATAACCCCAGATATGCTTCATTGAGCTTTGGAAACACATTATTGACAAGGCAATCAATCAAGCCATACCAGTCGCAAGTTAGCCAGTTACTGAGCTGATAAAAGGTTTAAATCATAGATCAGGGGTCACAGGTCAGAACATTTTGATAACTAAACCAATCCCAGCTAGCCCTGGCCCTCTACTACCTTTGATCTCTGTCCAAGTGTCTGCGATTTTGGCCCAACATGAGTTTCCATGTGCTATCTCAGTCCTGCTCTGGGAACATCACTCGGATGAATGACGATCCTAATAGTGTGTCGTCAGAGCTGATGTGATTTCTTGGAGTTCCCTTCTGAGGCCTCCTGGAGTCATATTAGATCCAGGCTACAAGATGCCTGTGACGTGTTTATTGATTTAAGTGTAAATGGCAATTTTGGCACAGGGTTTTCTTGGCAGAAATCTAATCTGGCCACAGACAGCAGTTGCTTGAAAGAGGAAGTGAGCTCTCCCAAAAGTACTTGGCTGTGAAAACCTTAGACCAAGGAAGCCTGAAGTTGACAGTGACCAAACCTTGTTGCATGCATACTCGACAATATAAAATGCTTTTGGATACTATGTGTGTCTTAATACAGCCTCTGAAACAATGATTTACAGTACTTTGAAAATGGAAATGAACATTTTGTTCCCTCCATTGCCATGTCATGAATTTTACTTCCAAGAGGAGGACTGAAGGTTGAAAATGGCGGATATTAATTCCTACCTTGACCCTTCCGTCCTGAGACAGCTGTCATTATGGCCTTAGAAGGAGAGAATTGAGGAGAGAGAGAAAGAGAGAGGGCTAGAGGGGGAATGGGTTTATTTTAAGAAAGTCTCAAGCCAGGGAGAGAAACTGTATCCTTCAGGAAAGGTCAGGGATGGAGGGATTGAGGGACTGGCAGCAAAAAAGGTAAAGAACGCAACGAGAGCAGTGGGCTTGTGGATATAGATAGGGTTAATCCTACATAACAGGAGCACTGAAAACAGTTACATTTCCAGAGATTTGCCACATCAAATGGCTATCAAAGGCCAGATTAAAGACATTATCAGATTAAAGACATTTTTAGTTGACTATCGAATATTTTTTAATTAAAGAAAAAATCTGAAAACTGATGGATCTTTGCAAAAGACAGAAGAAAAAAAATAAGCATAGAACCAGGGAGCCTGGAGTATGTATCGTTTTTTAAGTGGTAATCCCCAGAGTCTCCTTTACAAAATTTCTTAAATATAATCATAATCTGGCTGCATGGTTGTACACACACATATATTGAGAGTAAATGCTGAGGTTAAGACCAGAATGTTCAGAATGTCCTCCTGGTCATCATGTTATTATTGATCATGGTATCTGAATAGATTGTGCTAACTTTACCAAACTCTTTCCCTTGCTCAGGTGCTGGCCTGGTTTGAGGAGGGTGAAGAGACCGTCACTGCGTTTGTGGAGCCCTTCGTCATCCTCCTCATCCTTATCGCCAATGCCGTGGTCGGAGTTTGGCAGGTCAGTGGTCTGGGACCAGCGCCTGGTTAAAGAGCAAAAGTTAAGGAGACGCAGAGTCGCAATGTGCCGGGCATGGAACGGTGTTCAGAGGCCGGACACGGTTAATCTACAGCGGAAGAGGATCTACTGTAAATCCAGGATAGACTGCAGCATGACGTTAAAGTTAAATCACAGTACAATAATTAGAAAGGAAAAGCGATGCAAACCGATTAGCATTCAGAAGCTCGTCTTTTACAAGGAAGAACAGAAAAAGAACTTTTGTCTGTTATTTCTGCAGGAGCGTAATGCAGAAAGTGCCATTGAGGCTCTGAAGGAATATGAGCCTGAGATGGGGAAAGTGTACCGTGCTGACAGGAAGAGCGTCCAGAGGATCAAGGCCCGGGAGATCGTCCCAGGAGACATCGTGGAAGTGTCTGGTCAGACATCTTATCTGCCTTCATCTGACGCTGCATTTTACCATTAATTTTACCTTCATCTACCACCTGTCTGTCCTTAAAGATTTCTTTAAACAGATACCATATTAATTTTGATTGTTATCCTGGCCCTGAACATGATCATAAAATCATGAGAAAGACACTGTACAGCAGCTCTGATATATACTGTATATTGGTGTTGGCACAGAGAAATCACAGGGTAACGTCCATGGCACAGACCAGTAAAAAATGAGTCTGTCTGACCATGTAGAGATGTGAAAGTGGGGGAAAAGTTTAGATTGCTGAGTAAACTTGCAGAGAGAAGAAAAGGGAAGCTCTTTCTTTTCCATTCCAACTCCTTTTCTCCTTTGGACACCTGCTATCCATCAAATTTGTTAATTTTCCACTCTCTCTCACTGCCCACATGTACTGCTTAACTTTACTTCTCACTTTCAGTACCACTCCATTGGAATCAAGATATATAAATACCTTTCCATCGTACTATCATTGAGTCTGCTTCATAATTATTTTAGCATTTTAGAGTACCACAAAGTAATCTTCAATTATGCACCTTGAAAAATTAAGAATTCATGCACATGTTGGGGCAGTGTTTGGATACTGTGCTTTTCTGCCAGTACAGTAGTGTCCTGTCTAGAGGAAATGGACTAACGGCTCTGTCCGTGCTTCTCCTAGTTGGTGACAAAGTGCCTGCAGACATCAGGCTCACCGCTATCCGTTCTACCACCCTCCGTGTCGATCAGTCCATTCTCACCGGTCAGTCAACCTCTTTACTCTTTCTCTATAATGCTTCTCTGTCATTGTCACTATTTACAAATACTTTGAATACTATAATATCCACATTGCAGCTAAACTTTACCTAGCTGTGTCGTCTTTGACTAAATCAGACAAAATGCCTTCACATCTGCTGCATTATCTGTGTCTGTATTGTATAATGCAATCACACTCCCTATCACTCTCCATTAGGTGAGTCTGTCAGCGTGATCAAGCACACTGAGGTCGTTCCTGACCTCAGGGCTGTGAACCAGGACAAGAAGAACATGCTGTTCTCTGTGAGCACCACCCAGCTTTTTTCTTTTATTGGCATTACACTTGTACCAATGGTCTCCTTAAGACAACGCCTTTCTATAGTGTCATATTTCCTTCTCTCCCCCTCTCTATCTTTCATTTGTATAGTTATGGTCCTGGCTCTGACAGAAGGCTTCTGAGCGTTGACATGTTCTTGACTTTCAGGGAACCAACATTGCGGCAGGAAAGGCCATTGGAGTGGCTGTGGCCACCGGTGTCTCCACTGAGATCGGCAAGATCCGTGACCAGATGGCAGCCACTGAGCAAGAGAAGACCCCTCTGCAGCAGAAGCTGGATGAATTTGGCGAGCAGCTTTCCAAAGTTATCTCACTTATCTGTGTCGCCGTGTGGTTGATCAACATTGGGCACTTCAACGACCCTGTCCACGGCGGCTCATGGATCCGCGGTGCCGTCTACTACTTTAAGATCGCTGTAGCCTTGGCTGTCGCTGCCATCCCTGAAGGTATGGCGCTGTCTGTGAGCTAGAAGGTGCATTTACATACACATACCTCCATAGCCATCCCCAATGCCCAATCAAACAATCACCAACATATGTTTTGAATGTCCACCATCAATGGTGTACAACAGGGGTATCAAACTCCAGTCCTAGAGGGCCGGAGCCCTGCACATTTTTGGGTTTCCCCTCGTTTAACACACCTGATTCAACTCCTCGCAGCTCCTTCTGCTAAATACCACATAGCTCTTCAGCTCAATCATTTGTGGTGGAACAGGGAAAGATCTAAACTACACAGGGCACTGGCCCTCCAGGACTGGAGTTTGACACCTGTGGTGTACAAGTATTCCTCACATTCTCACAGATTACTCTTCCCCGTTGGCCATCCATATGCATATCCATGCATGTCTTCCTGAACAAGAGTTACTGTTCACTGCAGGTCTGCCAGCCGTCATCACCACTTGCCTGGCTCTGGGTACGCGCCGCATGGCTAAGAAGAACGCCA
>JAODKL010000095.1:28935457-28946116 GCA_026780765.1 Petrocephalus schoutedeni | reverse complement strand
CCCAATAATCATGTCTCCCCCTAAATGGGTGAGGACCTCAACCCCCCCAATGTTCAAACCAAAGTTACACCCTTGTTTCCATGGCTATGTCATTGCAGACTGTGGGTATATGTGCAGCGAGTCATTGAAACACACAGTTCCAGGACCATTGCCCTTTAAATGAATATTACGCATAGGAAATGCAGTTTCCCTGCTGGGTGGGAAAATGAGCTGGCTCTCACCGGAAAGCGAAACGTGCCAGGAGAAGAAGAATGAAGGAAAGCAGGACAAGGCCAATGCAGAAGTAAAGCTGCTGCTGGACCGAGAAGCCATCAAGCGCCCACAGCACTGGAAGCTGTGCAAAGGAATGTCATTAGGCATTGAAGCAAGTGTGTTTTTAATGGCCATTTAATCATTTCACAATAACACCCTATCCCCAGTTATTAAAAAAACACACTAGGTCAATATAGAAAAGAAAAGAAAAAAAAACACTGAGGAAAAGCATTGAAACAAATTATTATTATTATTATTATTATTATTATTAAATAACAACAACAATAATAATAACAATGATATTATATTATTATTATTATTATTATTATTATTATTATTATTACAGTATCAGACAAAAGACTGTACATTAAATTTGAAAGCAGTTACAGGTAAAACTAGTGACAACTTAAGCAAAGCAAGTCAGAAACACCATGTCTTTTGGAAAACATGATAGAAAACAGCAAGTGCAGTCAACCTTTTTGCTGGTACAATGAACTAAGCATTTCCTGTAATTCACTTTGACTCAATGGCACACGTCTGTAACACACTGTGGATGGTCTTATCCCCCATCCAAAGATGGAGCCATAAATGCCAGTTACAGACAATACATGAATTTTTATTTCAAGTTGAAGTTTTAGGGAAAATCAGAGCTAGGAATAATTTTAAATCATTGCTCCTGAGAAATGAATGATTTTTCTTTTTTTTTTCATTTATTTTAAAGAAATGGCACCACACTGGTGTTTGGTCTGTCCATAGGTCACAATTAGACCAGGAAAACCAATACAAATTTCAACTGGCTTTCCTGTAACTATATCAAAAGTATTTTCCAGTACAAACAATGGACCATTGCCATGGTGAAGATTTATTTTTATGATTAAACACATAAACCCTGCTGCTGGGGCCTGAAAATGCACAAGTGCACATACCTTCCTATTAACCATTTCAAAATAATGGTTCCAGCACTGGTCCTAGTGCCCCGCTATGCATGCTGGAGTTTGACAGATTATGGTAGGCTGGTGCATTATAATTGTAAGTAACGCAATCTTAAAACGAGATAATATATCATGTAGATGTTTCTAATCCAATGTTTCTTCAAACCAGTTCTCAGGGACCCCCAAACAGTTCATGTTTTTGCTCCCTCCCAATTCTCTAGGGGAGGAGAGGGAGCAAAAACATGAACCATCTGGGGGTGCCAGAGGACTGGTTTGAGAAACACTGTTCTAATGTTTCACCCATAATGGCAAACAGCAGTTTAGTGAAATTGCAATGAGCCTTAAATGTTCAGATATAAAAAGCTTAGGTATTAGATGCAGGCATTAGAGCAGGGTTGGCCAACCCTGTATTAGAGGGACCCCTGGACCTACCAGGTACATGGTGAGAGCTTCAGTTCCCTGCTTGCCTAGAGTCTGTTCCACAGTCTCCTTGGACAGGCTGCCCAGCAAGAGTAACATCAGCAATGACAGCGGCACAGAGAATCCCATCAGGGCAAGCAGGCAGCCCTTACACTGCGCACGCCGCTTCTCTTGGCTGCGCTGCCTTGGGGAGGATGAAGGACGGTCATGATGTGGACAGACAGGCTTGACGGACTCAGGTCAATGGGCTACAGTATGGCTGAGAGGAAAACCCGTCAATGTCTTTTTAGACTGAATTTTGAAGTACATGAATCCAGGATCACAGAGAGCCAGAAGCTGTTCCAAAAAGCATAGAGCACAAGGCAGGGATCGCCTTGGATACATGCACAAACACAAACCAGGAAATTAGAGACGCCTGATGTATGAGGGAAGAAACTAGAGTACCTGGAAGACGCTCAAACACACAGAAGGGGGACGGAATTTGAACCCTTACCCTCGAAGGTGTGCATTGGCAGCACTACCTACCGAGGCTGCATCAAATGTCATTCATTTCAAGTGGTCAGGACCCGCCTACATTTTGTTTCCCATGTCAGGCTCATCAGTACCTGTCAGTGCTGAGCGTGTTACAGATGGCGTCTGTGATGAGCTCACAGTCCTTCTCCAGCGAATTGAGTGTGTTCTGTACAGTCTGGTTAATCGTCTTTTCGATGGTCCGGCACACGTCTTCAATTTGATTGACACAGCGACTGGGCTGGACAGAGAAAGTGGGAGAGCTTCAATTTGGGGGAAAAAAAAAATTAAATATGGAAACAATGTTTAATAAATATCACACAGCACTCGGTACACATCTCAATATGATATATATTAGAGTAAAATATCCTCTGCTATTCTTAGAAAAATTTGCATCAGCAAGTTCCAAAGAAATCTAGAGCTAATGTCAGGGAGTTTCAGATTTAACCAAAAGCCAGAGTAAAATGCAAGTACTCTACTGAAGTTGAACATGCATACATTTGTAAACAAAGCAAATGTTTTTTCATATTGTTACTTTATTGGGGTTTGGGATATAAATGGTGGGCATGTCAAATCCACACTTATTGAGTCCTGGTCTCTTGCACAGCTCTTGAACAATCTGCATCATCACCCTCTGCAATACAGCACATTGCTCACTGGTCATGCCATACAGGACAATATAAACAACTGCAATAAACTCCAAAAGTTCTCACAAGCTGGTGAGATATTCAATTCACTATAGAAGGCTGTTCATTATACACTTAAATATTACAGAAAACTACAAAGAACAGAGTGTCAGAGGAGGGCACCATGAGAAGCCAGAGCTGCCAGCTGCCCCGGATACCTGTCTGTCTGACTCACTGCCCGCTTCATCTGCTTTGCTCAGGTAAAACCGCAGCTTGTCACCCTGGCTCTTATTCAGCTTCTCCACAATATTCAGGGTGCGTTTGCACAACGCTTGCCCCATTGGGTCAAAGAACACCAGAATAAGGTCACACAGATTACCTGAGGTAAGAGGAAAGGGAAAGACACCAATACACAAGAAGCATGACAAGCCGATTCTCACTGTACATAAATATACAGAGTATTCATACTAGAATGTAGACATGTGAACTATCGATTGGACAATACATATAGCTATTGGTGCGAGGCAGGAACCAACCCTGGACGGGTCCACCACGCTATCACAGGGTGCACTGTCGTTCACATGCTTAGACATTCCAGTTTGCTTAAGTAGAATGCTTTTGGAGGAAAACACAAGATCTGGTTAAATCCCACACAGACACAAGGTGAACATGCAATCTCCAGAAGCACACAAAGCGTGGGTGTGTGGTGACCGTGCTACCCACTGCGCTGCCCCGAGTACTCCAGCACAATGTGCAATGTCAATATGGACATCACATGTAACACAAATGCAAGTCACTTTAAATAAATCTGCTATAGTCAGCAGCGTTAAGACCAACGATAAAACATTTTACTCATTTAAATTTGAATGATAATCTTGAAAAGGAACTATGAAGTGTGTCAAGAGAAAAATAAATAAATAAATAAAATAAAAAAAAATTTACCACCACCACTTTTGCATGAGCTCTGTATGCACCCCCCAAGCCAATGGTAATTTTCGTTCTTGCTGTTTGACTCAAGCATAAACAGTCTGGTGGGTTGGAGACATAACATAAAATGAATGAAAAAGAGAAAAGTGAACCAGAACTGGTCACTGAAAAACAATCTTCCGCTGTACGGAAATATTATGGATTCCATAGCGACGTTATTGAGAGAAAAAAAAAGGGGTTTGCAAGTGGTAGGCAAGTTAAATTTGGATACATTTTTAATTGGATACATTTTCAACTCATTGTATTATCAATACTGCAATATTCATCAAAAAAAAAATGAAAATATATTCTTCTCAATACAAAATAAAGTCAAACACCCATTAGATGTGTGCGTGATTATGCATTATATATCGCACACATGGACAATGTTATTAATTCATTTTATATGGTAATGTACTGTATTATGTAAGCTGATGCAGCTAAGCAATGGAGCTTTTATTTCATTTTAGCAGTGATTATCAAGAGATACAGGAATCATAGAAAGTAAATGAAGCTGCGTGATATTCAAGTTCTACGACGATTGCATTTTGGTTCACTTTTAACGTAACATGCTGCCACACAACTGCGGCTTTCGCTTAATTATGCTCAGGTCTTCCTTATTGCAGAGTAAATCAGCTCAACTATAGCGCGGTCCACATTAAACAGGCATCCGGGCCTGTAGCATCTGAAAATGAGGGATGCATAAAATTCTCATCCCCTGCAATTTTCTCACCCAGCCAAAGAAGAGCCTGATCCACATCAAATGGGTACTTCATGTCCCCATCCACCAGGCCAGGCGAGTCCACAAAGGTGAGGAGACTGAAGCGCTTCTGTCGAGAAGTGCAGACCTCTGTGCCGAGGTACTCTGACACCCCTGTTCCGGCATGAACCAATGAGCACCCAGCATGCTTGCTGACATTTATTCAACAGGAGGGCTTTTTTTCCTGACCTGCAAACTCCTGTAGAGGTTTGAAGTGAGGATAGAGGTGTAGAGTTGCATTTCCCTAAAGATAAATAAATTAGAGAGGATTAAACTACGTAGAAGTCCCCCGAACAGCAGTGCCCTACACATATCTGCACCACATGCCATTTCCAGAGTAGGAGAGAAGTTGGAAGTTAAAAGGGCATCAGTTGCAAAGTATACAGTCCCACAGTTCATCAGTTTCTCAGTAAAGTTTGATATTAGCAATGGATTGGTAATGATGTCCATCTCATGCATATATATAAAACTTGCATGTTATAAAATATAGACAAGACAGCTGTAAAAATATTTCATCTTGCATCTTGATATTCCCCATATTCCATTTACGTGAACAATAGATTGCAACCCTTATGTATTTAAATAGCATTTTTGCTTCATAATGTGGTTTTTCATGTTAGAATTGCAGGTAGAGCCAGATCATTTGGATTGGACAGCAATGCACAGCTGGGGATTCACTGGACTGAAGTTTTTTTTGAAGATTAAGAGTTTCTGGTTACACAGCTCAAGTGCCACATTCTTATAGCTACTTCTCACGGTGAGAGACTCTCTCTTGCGACCACTGGTAACGAAACTGAAGCCTTGCGTTTCAATGGCCACTCCAGTCCGCAGGATGTGCTCTTCCACGTACCTGAAAGAGATAACCAACAACTGAACAGCAAATTTGTTTACTTATGACGTCAAAAAACCTACAGACTTATTCATTAATTATATACAAATATAATTATATACAAAATATGTTTCACGATACTTAATTAGGTCATTCATTTGCATTTGGGAAACTTTCCCTGCAAAGGCAGGATTTTAAGTATCAGACTAAATGTGATAATACACCAATCATGCTCAGTTAATTACTTTGGCTGTGGGACCCCGACACCCTGCAAACACGTGCGAAACATTCATAAAGCATTACATTGCACTACTTACCAGTTAATGAAAGAACTCTTGCCGGCAGAATGGTTTCCTATTAGCATGACCGTGATTTTCTTTCGCGGCGGCAGGAGAGTTACTCCCACTGACTGAGCCAGGGAAATCAAACCTAAAACAGAAATAAATTGCACGTCAAAGCATGCAAAACAAGCCTTTTAGTGCATTATAACTAAAGTGAAATTTCATGACTGAAACCTAAAGCGCTTTGTCTGTGTGACAGCGTAACAGATATAATAAATACGCAATGACAGTACGAAAATGCAAATGTATGAAACACTCTCAAACAAAATCGATTTTTTAAAGACATGTAAGCAGGCTAAATCAGCGTACCACTATCCACTTCGGTGTACATCTGGTGACATTCCTGTAAAATACGCTCATCGCAAGAAACCGAAATCAATTCTGCATTTGTTGCGCTTCGGCTTTTAATTTTACCCGACATGTCTTTAACTATAACACACAAACACACACTGCTGTCAAACTCGCGTACGGAATACGCTGCCCACGTTAAAACGGGACCGCTGCTTGAATTGCCCCGGTCTTTATGCGTCCACAGCGTCAGCTGGCAGCCGCGCTGATGCTTGGGAATTGTAGTTATTTCTTTTCCACAACTTTCAAGCTTCTGAGTTTTATTGCCATCAATGCCATGTGTACACAGCATAGTAGGCTTCCGTATGTGAGATTTGTATTTATTGTTTTTTGTATTTATTGATTGCTTCGAAATAAATGTTTTATTTTATTACTGGTGGCCAAACGGTTGGTTGGTAAAATATACCAAGGGAAGAAATCCAAATGCCGGACTGCTTGCTTTTTGTTGCCAGCCCGCCCCTGGGTCATCCGAATTAAAACCTTCAGTCCGTCTGCAAATGACGCGGCGGCGACCGTGAAAAGGCATGGCTGCGGCATGTAGTCAGTCAATTGCTTTAATTTCGTGCCACGTCCGAGTCCTGCGTATGACCGAACTGCAGTTCCAACTCGTTGTCGTTTTCAGCTCGTGTGGTCGCTTTTAAAAGCTTGCATTTCTCCGGACTGGAATGCGTTTGTACGAGCTTATATTCCATTTTGGCCGATCTTTGTAGTCTGGTGTTTGCGGTTCCTGTTGGGAAGCGAGCGGACAGCAGTGGCGCCTGCAGGAAAGTTTGTTTGGGGTAGCCAGCAGTTTACGGGGAGGCCGCGCCGAACCTTGTGCCTTCTGCGGACACGCATACAAAATAAAATCATCTATACTTTGTTATTATTTTTTTAATGTGGGGATACAACATGGGTGGTCACGTTTTGACTAGGGGTAGAAATGGCTATCCCTGGCGGCATAGTAGTCTGCTTTTTGTTGTAGTGCGTGACATTTTTCACATCCTCCTCTTCATCGGAGGCGGGGTTCCCTTACGTGTCTCAGTATTCGTTCTAAAAGCAGCCCTCCAAGTCCTGGCTCCAGCACTTTATCGATCCCGTCATACTCCTCATTCAGTGACACTTTAAAATTAGATTAACAAAAACAAGAAGTTTGGATACACCCATAATGAATGGATTATCACTGATGATACATAGGCAGAGCTTAGCGAACTACCCCCCCATAAAGTTAAATCTTCAACATCCATCCATCTTCAGAGAGCCTATCCCAGACGGCATAAGGTAGGGGAAGGCAGGGGGCAATGCCCAAGATACTAGTCCATTGCAAGATTCTCTCTCCCACACTCTCTTGCACTGGGGTAAATGTTACATGACTGAACCAAAGAACGTAGTTTATAACATCACCATTATAGACTGAATACTGTGCAGAAGTAGAGGAAAGAAAATGGAATGAGGCCCATATTCTGTATAACTACCACAAACTTTTATTGAACAGACAATATAACATCCCACTGAATCTTCATCAGCAGCATTTAGTGTGAGAACCTTCTTCATTTCATAAAAGGCACATACGTGTCCATTTCATTCCAAATACAAAACACTTTAAATACATGTGCTATATTTTACTTATTCAGAAAAATACGATCTGTCAAAGTGCGAAAATATGATAATCATTCTTCCATTTTCCAAGCTGCTAGTACAGTTAGTCCCCAGGTTAATACGGTTAATACAGACAACTCATACTTACAAACACACTCCCGTAAAGCCTATTATACTAAAAATTTTTGTTGAATTCAGCGGTAGCAATAATAAGCACACACGCTGCTTCATAATGCTCATGAAAACATTGCATGGTTTCAGTGGTCCATCGGCTCCACCATTAACCCTTTTCCCGTGATATTTTCCCCATGTGAAATTTGCCTACCGTTTAATGATGCTCTGGGGTCAGACTGACCCCAAACACGGGATAGGGGTTAAGTGAGATCACATTGCATTTAATACTGTTCCTACTTTTCCGCGAATTCAACTTAAGACAAACTTAGGAACAGATCTCGTTTGTAACCTGGGACTGCCTGTTCTCAAATACTACTTTAAAACTTAAAAATTTATATTTTCATTATAAAATACAGAAATATTGTGCTGCATAAATGTTAACCACTGAGTACATAGTGATTTCTGTGATTTTCATGCATTTCATCCATGTATTCTCACACCTCCATGCGAAATGGCGGGCCCAGGTCTGACATCTGCTGGCGGTATTCCTTCTCAAATCTTTCATTCTGCGCTACGGTGAACATGTTTTTCCAGTCACCAACCTCACCTGACAAAGGGAAGGAAGGCACCAGATATAGCTGCATGATGCACAAATGAAGAAAAAACAACACATGAGCCACATTTTAAGGATACCCACCTTTTCTCATAAAGGGGGATACTGAGTGGTCAAAAATACTCGCAGGAAGTAAGCTAAAGTTGGTCATTGGATTATGCTTCATATTTTTGAAGGACGTGTGCTCAATTATCCGGTCAACTGCTTCCTGATCAAGCTTCTTGCTGAGGAACTCGGACAGCTTTGCTATCTCCCGTGCAGGGTTCTGTTATTAGGAGTCAGAAAAGGCGGCTGAGGAACGAGGACAAGAGTGAAAGGCAATGGAGAACGCATCAGAAATACTTAACAGCTTACTCCCCTCGCCCTTCCCGCACCTCTTTGATGTCTTCAAAGAAGAGGTATAGTATTCTGTGGTTGTTCTTCTCCTTCCACCAGCCAGTCACATGGTCAAACCATGAACCCCAGGCCACTGGAAAGGAGAGTGTAACACAGGGTGTGCTTTGCAAAAAATTGTGTATTTTGGCAGCATATGGTGCATGACGGGGGGTGGTGTGGGGCTTAGCGGGTTAGTACTTTATGCCTGTGATCACAAGGTCATTGGTTCACGAATGGACCAATCCACATTTTTTCAGTTCCGATCCAATTCCAATACACAACTGCCAATACTGATATAGATTCTGATACAAGAGCTCTTTACTTCATTAGAGGTGCACCAATCCCACATTTTCAGTGCCGATCCTGATACCTGAACAGAGGGTATCAGCCAATGAGTATCGATGTGATACCGGAGCCCTTTTCTTAAACTAGTAAATGCAAATGAAAAAACGTATGCCACAAAAGCTTTAATTAGTTAGGCTACTAGAAACACACCGTTCCACCTCATTTGTACATCTTGTTTTAAGCGTTTTTGAGGAATTTGTAGTTAAATATGAATATCTTCCAAGACAATATACACAAGTGCTGAATGCTTGCAGTGCCCCACAATCATCTTCTCCCACATGGCAACAGCGTCACTTACACTTCACTGCAACAGTAGCCCTTTGTGTGTCACAAGCAGTAGCCAGTGTGCAAAACAGCCCAAGCTAGCGACTCCCAAATCATACATTATTTTTCTCATATTACTCAAATTGTCTCGCACATTTGCATGTGCTTTGTTTTCCACTAAATGCTACTTCCACCTCTCAAAATTTGTTTTTACAAAGATTACAAACCGCTGTGCTACTAGTTGTCATTTCAAGTGTAAAATACTTCCTGATCATCACCGTCTTATCTGAGGTTCTTAAGTTCCTCCTACTGCAAAGGGTATGCACATGACATCACAGCAAGAGGTAGGCACTGTGGACACACCCACTGAGTGGCAAATAGAATGAGTGGCAGCATTAGCGTTCAGCTTGAATACCACAAAAAACACATTAAAATGGGAAAGAAAGAGAGGAAATAGGAGCCTTTTCTTTTACCGACTGCTGAAAACTAAATAAGTGTTGGATGTGGAATGGTCATATTTAGCCGATACCGAATATCGGATCAGTGCACCTCTAGTTCAAATTCCATTGTCAGCAGAACAATTTCACCATTGGGGATCTGAGCAAGGCTCTTAACCACAACTTCTTCAGGGACTGGCTGACCCTGCTTTCTGACTTTTTGAAGCTATTATTTCATGTGTGCATGAGCACAATAGTATAATCTTTTCATTGGTTTTATTTTATTTTACACACACAGATAGGGCTGCAGTATATACCAATAAAAACATGGAAAACAGCATCTAACCTTGTCCAGTGAGGAAACTTTCAAAAAACTGGTTCCAATCTCCAGGTTCTGGGAGCTTCTTGTTCATTCGGTGGAAGTGATAATAACTCACTGCTGTGTCTTTAGCATTGCGTGCCATATACACCATCTGAGTGAAATACAATCCCAGCATGCACAGTGTATGAGCATGCACAGCAGAGGCAAAAAGAACTCATAAAATAAGAACTCTTCCTACCTTGCAGTTCTGATCCAGGAATGATGGAGGCAGGAGATGGAAGGGGAGATGAGTTTTTATGAGGCGTGGAGAGGGCTGATTCTGCAGAATATCTAGCCCTGAAATAGATAGATTGGGAGGGAAAAACATAGGGAATCTACTAGTTAGGTTAATGCAAAGCTGTGTATGTGCACTTCATTATTAAGCATTTTAAATATGTACACGAGCCAGCCAAAATCAGTTATTAAAAAAAACTGCAAAATTAATGCCAGAATTTGCCAAACACAGACAAAAGGCATCAATGGACATAAGTTGAAGCTTACCAAGAGGGATAGACAGGGACGGATTATGGGTTGTGTGGGCCCCTGGGCAAAACGTTCGCGAGGCCCCCCACCCCACCCCCCTCAAAA
>JAODKL010000095.1:28901748-28912990 GCA_026780765.1 Petrocephalus schoutedeni | reverse complement strand
AGCCAACAACGTACTACTTAGAGATCGTTCGTTATTTCTGAAATAACGAAGGGTTTTGGGAAAGGCACGTGGACCTCACTCATTATTTTCCTACGAACTACGTTACCTTGTTCGTTATTCACAGTTCGTTCGTTATTTTGGGAAAGCCACCCCTGTTTGATTTAGTTTAAATGCATTACTGCTTGCCATACTGAATGTTAATCAGTGAATACCTTTCATTATTTGTCCTTTATGAGTTCACCTTCAGTTAGTAATTATTTTAAGGCTATGATTCCATCCATTCTCTCCCTTTGCCTTCGTTTTGTCTCACCAGTTGTGAGGTATGCAGAGATATAAAGACGGAACGGGTCTAGGCAACAGACAGAGCTGGGGGTTGGGCTCCATTGGCAGCACAGCCATGCTTGAGAGACTTCTCAAATGTTATCTCCTCCACTAGACTGCTGATCATGCTGATTGTCTGAACTTTGTTTAACTAGCTAGCTCCTTTGTAGTTTTTATATATAGATGGTCTACCTGTGACCTCTCATTTAACTTCCTCCTGCACTTCCAAATTGCAACCACCGACAGAGGAGGAAGAGTTAGGTTTCCAGTACTCATCTAATCCAACTAAGGATTAAACACAAAGTAATTTGTTTAACAGAAACAAAACATATATGAAGGATTTACAGTATCTGCATTTTAAACTCAAGGTAGTTTTATTTTGAATTTATGTCCTTTAGTGATCATGGGGTGAACATTCATTATTATTATTATTTCATTTTTTTCAACATCAGCCTAAAATAAAGCATTGGTTCTCAGCTCCAGTCCTGGGGACCCACTCTTATTGGCTGATTGAAAGGTCATCCCAAAAACCCACCCACACCAGCCCTCCATTGATCAGGTTCCCCACCCCTGTACTAAATAAAATGTTTGGTCCGGCTCCCCCACTCATTGTTTTAGTATCCCTCTTTAGTATATATAAATCGGATGGCTAGCTGGGTCACTTTGCGTTTTATTTCATTAACCTAAAATAACAAAGTTTTAAGTAACAGCTGACTGCTCGCCCTTTACGTCAATAAAGTGGCAAATGCCAAAGGGAAGATAGATGATTGGCTAACACTGAACAATTTTTTGAATGTCGCACGATCTGCCTGCACTGTCTTTGCGATCTACTGGTCGATCACGATTGACGTATTGGGCACCCCTAATCTAATAAGTCTAACTTCTGTTGGGATCCAAATGTGCTGAGAAGTTTTCAAAACTAACATTCATGTTTGAAGGTATTAATTCATTCGACTTCAGTATAGATCAAAATCATGTATGTAAGTGGTTTAGGTATTATGTGGTTTATTTGCAGGGCAAAATCTGTTAAAACCAGACTCTGTGTTGAGGGTGTGGGAGGGTAGAGAATACGGAGGCAGGGTTTTTCTTGTTTATTCATGCAATTCTGACAAAATCTCAAAAAACATTCTGCCACAGTATATCTGACCTCAGTTTTCATGCCAGCTACTCTCTCCTTGTTTATTTCCCCTCCCCTTTCTGTGTCACATGGTGTGACATGGCTCTCTTCTGTTCCGGCTACACAGCTTCTCACACTTAAACGTGCACATGCATGTTACATTATGCCACCACCTGAAAGAAATACCTGTTTACTGTATGTATCAGTTCAGAGCAGGGGTACGTTCTGTTGACTTAAGCTGTGTCAGTGCCTTACAAAGTATTGGCTCCTACAATACTTTCGCTTTGATTTTGTTAAAGAGGTGAACCCATCATGTAATCTAGTAAATAAATACAGAAAAAATTAAATAAAACAAAATAAGAAGAATTCAAATTTATTGCTTTAACTAAGCAATTCCATTGAACACAAGGAAGTTCAGGGTGCCTGTAAAAAAATTACTCTATTAACTCTAAAAAGATGTGTGATATTACCAGCACAGAAATATGTTAAGGACTATAGTTAATAAAATAAAATAATAAAATATTATTATTAATATTTATTATTTTTGCAATACAATAAAATAATAAAAGATCTATTTTTCTTCAAAGTGGGAATTCTGCTTCCATGTCTGATGGCTGCTGCTGTCTAACAGGAATACTTTGCTTCCTGAAGTCACAGCAATTAACCCCGCCCACTTTCCTCTTGGGCTGATGGAGGAACTGAAAACGGCCGAGGGCAGACCAAGCACCCTGGACACTGACTAAATGATGCGGGGGAGAGGCAGGTGTTAATAGGAGACTTTGAGACACCTTGAAAATGGACAACAGCTGCCATTGGTATACTGACCATCAATGTGCGGCGATCGATGAGGCTCAGCATGTTTGCTTGGCTACCGGCTGCCATAATGTAATCCTGCCCCAGCCAATCACAAGTGTAGACCTGACAAGGACCATAATTCATTGGCTATTAAAACAGTACTGCTTTCACTAACACGTTCAAGAAGAGTTTGATACTGGAACTTATTCAAATTTACTCAACCCACACTTCCCCTGGTTCTTACGCCTCTGCACAGTTTCCATGATAAACACTGCTTATGATCAAGTAGTAATAAAAAGGGGTGGAACTTATGAATTTTTGCTACTAGCCAAATGGGTTGATTTGTTAACAAATGTAGTCCAACATGATTTTTTTTAATTAGCTAATATTTTACATTTACACGAGTTCACATTTCAATAATATTTTTTTGAAACCATTACTGTTACACAAGAATTATGTGATTCAATTTTGGAATCCCAATAAAATGTCTTACAAATTGGCTACATCATTTAACAACTGCATACAATGACCAAGTGAAAAGGAAAAAAGACTTGTACCACTATGTCTTATGAACTGTCTAGCACTAATTAGACACCATTACTGATTTGTTTGTAAAGCCCTACAAAAACCAACCTTACTGTGCAAAATAAGGATGAGGTACCAAGAATGTGGGCCAGAACCAGAGCCAAAATGTCCACACATGTTGAAGTGGAGCTGAGTGAGTATAAAGTCTTATTGTGAGCTGTATCATCATGAATAAACTGTAATTCAGACTTGGGTGTACTTATGTGTAACTCTTCACTTGTCTCTGTTAAACAATTATAGCAAAGCATTAAAATACGATTCATTTCAAAATGTACACGTTACATCTGTCAGAAAAAATGACAGACAATTAAAAGTCGCAAGTGTTAATCATGAGTGAAATATAATTTCTCATCATTTACTAGGCATATTGGACAACCTTCACCTTGTCTAAATCATATGAATTGAATTATCGGTATCGTGTGTTTGCTATACCCAAAAAGTCACTGAAACTATGCCACTTGAAGATAACTTGTGATCAAATCTGAATCCATTTTCTGCTACAGAATTCAGTGTGGTTTACCCCCATGTTAATTATGTCATGTGTTTGTTTATCTGTACTGGTTCTTTTATGCCTTTGTTCTTATTTGCCCCTGTCAGTATTTATTTCTGTAGTGATGCTTTGTAATCCTTGTTCCTAGTACTTGCTAGTGTTTGGTTAATTGTAAATGACCCTCACCTGTTCCTTGTTCCTATTCTCTAGTGTTTGGTTGTTGTAATGACCCGCAACTGTTCTATGTTGTACCCTCATCATGTGATTAATTGCCTGGCCATACCCTGCTCCTTTGTCTGTCATTGTTGTTGATGCAGGTCTGTTAGTGCTCTGTGTTTGTTCCCTGCGTGTGGTTTTGGATCACCAGTAGTGTATCGTGGTATTGTTTCCTCTGTGTAGTTCTAATCCCTGTAACTTCATCGTCACCCATATGTCTTTTATTTAACCCATTGCGGTTCTTTTGTTTCTAGCGTGGTTTAGTGTTTGATGTTGAATAAAATCTCTTGGATATCTTGATCATGCCTCATTACACAAGTTGTCACTATTTCTGTAATACAGATAGGAATGGGTTCTTTCTTGCTCCTCCACACCTATAAAACATTTATTTGAGTGCAAGCTGTATATGAATATGCATATGTATAGTTTACAAGAACACAACAGCAGAGTGCGCGCGCACAGATTAACACTCACTCTGCTCTGTCCGTAGGGGTCTTCAGGCACCTCACATATCTTTTGTCCTGAAGGGTACTCCCAGATCTGTCACAAAGTGGAGGAAGACTTACTGCATCAAGATGTGAGAAAGCTTGTGCACCAGAACCTTGTGTCATCCAGAACCTCTAAGTATTTACGTGAAAAATATTAATAAATTACTATGCTGTACTGTACTCCTGGCATACTAGTTTCCCCATGACTATTTCCCATGGCCATTACCTCAAGGGCTTTTTCCTTCCTCCAGGACCCAGAGAGGATTTGGTTGGTCACAGGGTCAATATGGAGAGAGTCTCCACAGATATGAGGACCTGACAGCAGTCTGGTAGAATTAACACACAAGTAACACAATATTTTCTGGCAACTGTCATGCTGTAAAGTAGACAGTGTGGGGAGAAAGCCAGCCTTTACCTGATCGAGCGCTGTTGTCTAGTGTCCCAAAACTACAAGAATGCATAGGGTTAGTGTGGTAGAAAGACTACTTTATTCTTCACATATCATAGCAAACAGTATTTCTAATGTTTAGATGAGCCTTTTATTTACATGTACAGTATTATCCCAGCCTCCTGAAATGAACTCATTCTCCTTCTCAGGGTGGAATGTAACAGCAAACACTCGAAGTCTATGTCCATCCATAACTGTCCTGGAAGAGCTAAAAGAGCAGGAGGAGGCATTGTTACTTAAAAGACCTTTATATAAGAAATCAATTAACACACCATAATTACAGCATTAAATGGGGAAATATCATAGTATGGAAATTTATCCTAAATGAAGATACATACTATTGAAGGTCTAGTGCTGGTATGATATAATAAAAAGGTCCTGAACCATCTGAGTTCTAATCTGATTTTTGGCATTTTGATTGTGTTACACTGTTGACAGACCGATAATATCAATCACCCAAGAAGGTACAACCCTGTTTCCAAAAAGGTTTGGACACTGTTTACAATGTGAATAAAAACAACGCAATGATCTGCAAATCATATAAGCCCATATTTGATTGCAAATAGAACAAAGACAACATATCAAATGTTTAAACTAAGAACTGCAGAGTTTTATGACAAATATATGCTCAATTTGAATTTGATGCCAGCAACACTTTTCAAAAAAGTCGGGACAGGGGCAACAAAACACTGTAAAAGTTGTGTAATGCTAAAACGAAACTGCTGGTTGAATATTTCTCAACTAATTAGGTTAACTGGCAACAGGTCAGTAAGATGATTGGGTATAAAAAGAGAAGCAGAGAAGCAGGTTTTCTATGCAATGAGGATGGGGAGAGGTACACCACTCCCCCACTACATGGGAAAATAGTCTCAGTCTCCTCAGGCAGCACTGCATTTAAAATTAGTTAAAAATAAAAAAAGATATGATTATATAATGGAAAGGGCTCAGGAACACTTGGAAACCATGGACACTGTGTCTTCTGGGATAAAGAGGAGAGGAACCATCCAAGTTGTTAACAGTGGACAGTTCAAAAGTCAGCATCAGTGATGGTAGGGGGTGCATTAGTGCTCATGGCTTGGGTAGCTTGCACATCTGGGAAGGCCCTATTAATGCTGAATGATATATACAGGTTTTGGAGCAACATATGCTGCCATCCAGACAACGTTTTTTTCAGAGAAGGCCTTTTATATTTCGGCAAGTCAATACCAAGCTCTATGTTGTGCATATTACAACATCCTGGCTCTGTAGTAGAAGAGTCTGGGTGCTAGACTAGCCTGCCTTCAGTCCATACCTGTCACCCATTGAAAAAAATTGGTGCATCCTGAAAGAAAGACAAAGGAGGCCCCAAACTGTTCAGCAATTGAAATAACTTATCAGGAAAGAATGGGACAATATTTCACTTTTGAAACTCCAGCCAGGCCTGTCGTGATTGGGGTAAATGGGTATGTTTTCCCATTCTTGGACCCAGGGAGAGGAGCCCAAAATTCTGTCTTAAGTTTTAAAAGAAAGTATAGAGAGATACAGTTTAAATTTAATGTTTTTAACTATACTATTTTATTTGTTATATTTTCATGTATCCCTAGTTAATCACGTAAAAAAAGAGAACTGTAAATAAACTACAGATAACACACATCGTTCTAGAAAGAAATGGTTTGGTACAAAAAAAAGTTACAGAAGTGTGCTTTCTCTATTGCCAGACTGATAATCATGGCGTGCTATTCCAGCACCCAAAAAAGAAAACTTAGGGAGAATCACAAAAATGAATAGGATCGTACTTTAAAACAGTCAGGGAGTCCACAATGCTGTTTTAAGTTGAGCGTGATTTACATATTTACATTACAGCAATGATCTCTCCACATCTCTCTCTCTCTCTGTCGGAGTGGCTGCTGGGAGTGGGCGGGGCATGTGAGAGTGTGTGGTAGCCACTTGTGACTAGGGCAGGAGTTCCATGTTTTTGCAACTTTTTGTGTTTTTTTTCTTTCTGTGTTTCGACACTAGGTGAGATCCTATATGCTGCATGTTTGTGTTTGGTTCGCTGTGATGGCGTTCCGTTCTGATGGGACAGGGATATTTCTGTGTTTTGAGAGGGACTTGGTTGCCGGGGATACCATTGAACCGGTAGCTGTTTTGGATGGGAAGAGGAAGGCCTTGAGCTCGTTCCTAAATTAACAGGCAAAAGGGGCTTTAATCCAAACTAGGATGTCTCGTATTAGTGATGGATGCTGTGAGTTCTTTCTTTTTCAGTCTGGGCAAGAAGACAAGACCCAAGCATCACATTACATCTTCGGCATTCAGTGGACCATTATATTGTGCTTTTCAGTAATAAAGAGTATGATCTGTCCAGCATGGAGGCGTTGTTGACGGGATTGGCCAAACTAGGGATGGCACAGAGGGAGGCCCTGGATGAGGACCTTCAGCTTCGGCCTCAGGAATTAGCAACAGCAGTTTGGCATTTCTCTTTCGTGAAGGCGCCAGGCATCGATGGACTGCCAGCAAAATTTTATAAACATTTCTGGGACTTGTTGGGGCCGGATCAGTTTGAGGTCTTTTCCTGATCTTTGAGGGCTGAATGACTGCCGATTAGCTGTACAGGGCCATACTGACTCTCCTCCCAAAGATGGGGGATTTGGGGTCGTTGTCAAACTGCTGTGCAAGGACATCAAATCCTGTTGAAATGCCTCTATAGTAGGTTGACATGCTGCATAGACGATGACTTTGTACAACCTGGTCAGGCCTATTGTGTTCCTGGGCACACTATAATGAACAATCTGTTCTCAATAAGTGATGTGATGCCCATGTGTAGACTAGACTCGCTCAATTTGGGGGTGATTTTTATTGATCAGAAAAAAGACTTTGATAGTCAGTCATATGTGCCTTTTTAAAACTCTTGCAGCTTTTGGTATGGGGCAAATTTCCTGTTTTGGATACGGCTGTGTATGCTGATGCTTCTGTAATGCTTAAGGTGGAGTCTGGTACCAAGGGGCTGCAGGGTCTTCAGCACA
Organism: Petrocephalus schoutedeni; assembly: GCA_026780765.1. Taxonomy (NCBI): domain Eukaryota; kingdom Metazoa; phylum Chordata; class Actinopteri; order Osteoglossiformes; family Mormyridae; genus Petrocephalus; species Petrocephalus schoutedeni. The sequence goes on along the minus strand of JAODKL010000095.1, from coordinate 28,905,528 downwards.
TAGTTTTGTTTTGTTCTGTGTTTGTTAGGGGGAACGGGGATGTTCAGGCACTCACTCAGGTTCTGGAGCTGTACAAGAGTGTTCAGCTTGTGTCAATTGGGGTAAATGTATGTGCTACTGTATATGAGTGGACAGTGGCAGGGTCAGGTACTTCAAGCTGCAGGGTGCCAGTGAGCTAGGTAAGGTATGACGTATCTTCGTGCGCCCTTTGGATCGGCAAACTTCCTCAGAAACAATTGGGAGGGGCTGCTGAAGGACGTGTGCTGGGTGGAGGGTCTGGGGCATGACAGGCATCAGGCATCTTGTGCTGGACCTAAAGGACATGGCCGTGTTTGTGATCACCTTGTTTTACCAGTCCGTTCTAAAGTTGTGGTCTTTTGTGCTGCGGATGATTAGGCCTGTCTCTCAGCTGTGTTTCAGCATGTAGGAGGAGCCTTTGTTTTACAACTCCCTGTTTCGTGCCAGAGCTCTGGCATTTAGTTTTTTTCCGGCAGCGCCTAATAGCAGCAGGCATCACGCAGATTGGACATTTGAGAGAGGGTGGAACCTAGAAGTCTGTTTCTGTCTTGTGTACTGAGATGGGAATCTGGTCCAGGCGTCTTGTTCAGTCCATCCTCGACAACATTTCCTCAGTGCTGCCTGCGGGGTTCTGGAGGACTGTGGTGGAAGGGGAAGGTGATCAGAGAGGAATTTTCCTGCCCTTACATGTTACGGTGGCAGTGGAGGACCACCAGGAGAATGGTGGCCTGTTGCTCTCCAAGTTTGAGGGACTTGTGAAAGTTCTGGAGTTCTCTAAGTTCTACACAAGGGCTCTCTGGCAGGGATGGTGGCTTCCAGGTGGTCAGGTTTTTTTGGAGTCGGGCGCTTCCCTCATGGGCTGTTGGAGGACCCTGTACAAGCCACCTATAGAGAAGCGTACAGCTGATATGCAGTGGAGGATAGCGCATGAGGCTGGGGCCATGAACAGACATGGCACATATTGATCCTTCTGTGTCGGGATACTGCCCATTTTTGTAATGGTGGGGCAGGTGGCAATGAGGCTCAGATTAGAGCATGTGTTCTCTTTTCTAACCCAGACTCTGTATAAGGACAAGGTGGAGTGTTGTGTTAACTTGGTGATAATCAGGGCCTTTTCTGAGTGTGTGGATCCATGTGATGGGGCGTGTTTTTTTGTGTTTTAATGGCATGTCCACATGTAAATGAAGGGATTTTTAAAAAGTCAAAAGTCTCTCTTCCTCTCTCTCTCCTTTCTGTCTCTGTCTCTCTCTCTCCCCCAAAAGCGATTCTATCCATCAGAAGAACTGGCACTGGGACGAATCAAGTTATCGGGTTGATCTTTCCTCTGTATTTCATGCAATTTCCCTAAAGCACAAAACTACTTTTCAGTGTAGTATAACAGAAATTTAACTGAAAAGATTTCAGTGGTTTTGATACAATGTGTCAGAGTAGTTTGTGTTTACAGTAGTATTTTGCATCAGCAGTGCTTGAAGTGACATGACTGGGTGAATTGTTTTCATGTGCATGTGTGTGTCACCGCCTCCCGCTTGGGGTGGGATGGATGGAGACACAAAGTTGTAAAGTTGTCCCGGGCCCAGCCACATGAAGCAACAGCCCTGACTTCAGCAACTGGTCTCCTCAGTAACCAAACATTTACAGAGTACTGATAAAAGAAAGAGGTGATGCAACACAGTGGTAAACATGCCTCTGTCCCAACTTTTCTGAAATGTGCTGCTGGCATCAAATTCAAATTGAACATATATTTATCATAAAACAATAATATTTCTGTTTCAACATACAATATGTTATCTTTGCTCTATTTTCAATTAAATATGGGTTTATATGATTTGTAAATCATTACATTCTGTTTTTATTTACATTTTACACAACGTCCCAGCTTTTTTGAAAATGGGGTTGCAGAGTGTACTGGTTTGTCGTTGTCATAAACTGAGATAAAAATTAAGGTTGAGACAGAAAAAAACACCTGCCTCCACTGAGATTACCTTGCACTGCAGATTGAGAGCCTCTGATGAGTCTCCATGTCATACAGGTGTATTGCAGAGTCTGACCCCCCAGCTGCTGCCTTCTCACCAGAGGGGGACATGGAGAGGGAGAGCATCTCCCTTGGCCCCTGTTTTGACTCCACTTGGGAAGAACATTCTGCAACCTCTTTTACTGTCCACAGACATTCATGACCCCATATATACCAGCACCTCATGCTGCCGCTGGCATCTGAGTCAAAGAGGAAAGTCTGTCCAGTAAGCCCAGAAGACGACAGGAGAGAATGAAGAATGGGCAGAGATGCAATACTCACATGTGGCCAGAAGGAGGTTGTGGGACTGGGAGCTGAGAATGAAGCGCAGTGCAGTGACAGGGAGCGAGGACAGCAGGCTCTCACAGTCTCTAAGTGTTTGCACTAGACTGCTAGTGTCTGTGCTATACACCTAAGGAGATAAATACCAATGAGCTGAGTGCATACCAGATAATATTTTAGATTTCATAAACTGGAAGAACCCAGGAATGATGTAGTCTGCTAGAGAGATGGGCAGTATTTGAATGAAATGTATTTAAAATATGTATTTAGTTACTTAAGTATTTTGTAATTTGTATCTTGCTGGATGGAAAAAATGCATGTAATTTGAGGGATTGTATTTTTGTATTTAAAATACTTAAAATGTAATTTCATTTTTTCTGTCATTTTAAGAACCTTCATCAACCGGCTTACAGACCTTTAAATATAGCCTATCACCTATCTTTGGCTAGATGCAAATAAATCCTTTGACACATTCTGTTGGGCCCACCTTGCTCATTGTGAACTTAATTTTCCTATGACCAGTAATTCAAAGAAAGAAGCTGCTTGGTGCCTGGTCCAAATTATGTCCAAATCCAAAGTATGTAGTAAGATATACTATCAAATATTGCTCATTGAATGTCATTGTAGGACAGAAAAACAGAGCAATTCACAAACAGCAGTGTTTGTGCTCTAGATCTTGTGAATTAACTTGCTAGTCTGCTAGTGGCATTCTAGTTCATTTCAACAGGCATGCTCAGGCAACAGCATCTTGTGGTTTGTCATATAAGGCTTCATTGACTGCATTAGAGATAATGTCACGCTCAGCCCTGCAGGTCTGTTTCCCAGTGTTTCCCTCAGGCAGGGTTTAATCAGCCTCACCTGATCCTTGTTGATGCTTTCCTAATGTGTCAATCCCCTTGTTAGCCTATGCACACCTGCCTTGTGTTTCCTCCTTGATGTCCTTCCCTATTTAGTCAGTCTGCGTCCTGTTCCCCTTGTCGAGTATTGCTAATGTTTCCTGTGATTTGCGGTCCCGTTTCTCCCCATGCTACCCGAATAAACACCCCTGTGAGGGGCTTCACACCCGCAGCCTGCAGTATGGGTCGTTCAACCTTCCGCAGTCATGACAGATAAGTCAGGCTAGATAATTTTATTCCTAATGACAAAACTTTCTATCAGCTAAATGAAGGTGCTTTTATAGTCAGTGAGCCTGTGTAAAAGAGAGAACCGACTGGCGACCTCGACGTTGAATATTATGTGTCACGGCCACTGTTTACTTTTTATTTTTTTGATTGTATATGCCATGCAATGCAATTTTATTTATATAGTGCATTATCACAACATTACATTGTCTCAATGCACTTTAGATTTTCTCCGCCACATAAAGACCCCCCAGTGAGTAAGCCAAAGGCAACAGTGGCAAGGAAAAACTCCCTAGAAGGAAGAAACCTTGGGAGGAACCAGACCCAAAGGGGGAGCCCATCCTCCAG
>JAODKL010000095.1:28810147-28829437 GCA_026780765.1 Petrocephalus schoutedeni | reverse complement strand
TCCAATTGCACAACGGCACTATCGAGTCAGGTCGCTCATGCAAATGAGTTGGGTAGCTCACACTGTCCAATTGCACAACGGCACTATCGAGTCAGGTCGCTCATGCAAATGAGTTGGGTAGCTCACACTGTCCAATTGCACAGTCATGTTATCGAGTCGGGTGGCTCTCACTTTCCAATTGCACAGTCTGGTTACAAGAAAGAGTTTTAATCTGGTATACAGCACATAGAACATTCAGGAAACAGTATCACATATCACATGGCTTAAATATATATCTGTGTGTGTCTTTGTCTGTGTTTATATACTTGAAGACAGTTCAAACAAATGTAACTTTTTCCACCGTTTAAACACCATTTTAAAGTCCTTCCACGGGTTTAACCTCACCGCATATCTTGCATTTTCATTGCCTTGTTCATGTGGCTCGTTGGTACATTATTGTCAGCCTTGACACAAGTCACAGACTAGTCTAGATATGTAGCATGCTAGATATCTGGTGGGCATCTTTGATGCATCGGCGACTCCGATGGGTTGTATTGTGAACAGTTCACACATAGAAATCAAGCACCGATTTGCCTGTGCTGATCACACCACGCCAATCACATTTCCCTCCAATCTGAGGGCTTTCCAAAAACTGTTGGTAAATAGAAAATCATGGCTAAAATTCATTAGGAACACACGGGATGGTCAGTGACATATGCCATCTCTATGTGAGGCCAAACAATTGGAAACAGAAGCCGCTTTTCACGACATCAATGCCTTGGACCATAGCCAGTCTCCTGGAGGAACACATAGTCATCATGTCACAAGGGCACAAACAATATAGTATTATTTACTTATACTTAATACTTATGTATTAAGTCTTAGTTGCATACTAATCTCATATTTGTTCATCATTAATGAATCATGACGCAACTTTTATCCCAAGAATTTACTATATTTGTTATTATGACTGTCAATTCTGTAAACCTTTGTGAACTACTGAAGGAACAAGGAAGAAGTGAAGGAACAATAACACAAGTTAATGAACACATGACACATTTTTTGATGTCAAGTAGGGACTATATTTGTCCAAGATTTGATCATGATATGTACTTCAGTAGTAATTGAGCTATTATTTGTGCCTCGTCAAGTGAAGCGTTACCAATAAATTATAATAACCAAATAGGCAATAACACAAATACAATAATAATTCTGCAAATAATATTAACACTTAAAATGTCCAGGGTGTCACGCCATCGGTAAGCATAACTGAGTTAATAAAGATATTTATGTTTAAGTGATCTCTTTGATGGCAAGAGTTTATTGTTTAGTTATTACCGATTTACCGATTAATTTACCACGTGTTTGTAAATGTTGTAATGCTGTACATTTTTTTCCAGTGTTGTTCACACGTGTTTCTGGGACAAAATACGGTTTGGAGACCAGACAGATTTTTTGGCGATTCCTCCTGGTGAGAGGTCTTGTAGTGGGTTGCTCTTGCTGATCAGTCATATAGTATGTTACCACAATGACTTCAAGACTCCCGATAACAAGGCAAAGTTGTGTGGTGTGAACAGTACTTCAAAAGTTGTATAGAATTACTCACACCTGTCTCCCATTTGTAGCTCATTATCTATATCCTGTTACCATGTCGGTCATTGTAATGCTGGGTGTTCATTCCCACTCATACTTTACTACCACTTTACTACCACATTTACTACCACCTATCCTCCTCTAAAATCTGTCGATATTCATGAACTTTATGTTTCTCAACTGTTATTAATCTATCCTGTCCCACTGAGATTCTCTTTACCTACTACCAGGCTATTTACGATGCTCTTGATGTCCATGCTCCCATTAAGCACAGGGCTGTCCCCTTCTTCCATTTCTCTCCTTGGTTTACTCCAGAGCTTTCAACCCAGAAGGCAACTGCCCACCACCTAGAATGACTTTGTAAAAAGACAGGCCTTGCTGTACATTCCCTACCTTGCAGCCATATGTTGAAATATGTCTACTATAACTGACGCTTGTATTTTCTGGTATTCATCTGTCATCAGTAGCTTGAACTGTAGAGTTAGAATCAATTTTCTACTTTAACCAGGCTTGTTAATATATCTCTGTTAACCACCTGCCAGTCCGCAGGAATGCAACACTTTTCTTAACTTCTTCCAAAGTAAAATTGCCTTTGCCTAACCCTACCCCTACTCCTGAATAAAAGGCTTGTCTCCTGAATATTCAGCTACTCAGTTTTTTTATTTATTCCTAACTACTGCCACCTATGTCAGAGTTAATTAAAATATCCAATTCTACCTCCTACCAGTTAGACCTTGCTTCCACATCATCTACAGAAATGTCTGTCTGATATCTTTGCCTCCGTATGGGGTTTGGTAAAAAGATCTCTAGTGTCAGGCATCATTCCTAAAGATATAAAAACTGCTGTAGTTAAACTAGTTCTCAAAAAACCTGCTCTGGACCCAATTGACCTAACAACTATTGGCTAATCGCTAACCTATTCTCTAACCTCTCTCACCTGACACTCTCCTCCAAAACTCTAGAAAAAGCTGCTTCTGACCAATTGCATTCTGACTTTTGACACCGCTGCTCAAAATACACTTATGAATGCCTTTCATCTGTTGGTATTGCTGGTGCTGTTCTCTACTGGTTTATGATAGACAACAAGCTATAGGCTAAAATAAATCACACGCTGCCTCTGTTATGAAAATTAATTCAGACAAAACTGATGTGCTAATTACCCACCTCAGTGCCCTGTCTGCCACTTATTGTGATATTTCTTTTAAAATTGATGGTATTCTGGTTAATCTGAATTAACCAGCCACCTGCTCCATGTGATGTGATGCTCACATTAGGTCACTCACTAAGTCTGCCTTCTTTCGTCTTCACAATATTACCAGGCTCTGCTATATGGTAAACAGCACAAATGCTGAACCCCATGCATACTCTAATCTCCTCCCGTCTTGATCGCCTGGAGAAGGTGAAATACGGTCAACTCTCAACCATGACTATCTGTCCACCTCCTGGTAAATGATATGGTGAATGCTAAAGATCTCAGTGAAAAATAAGGACTAGAGGAACACTTTGACCCCTCTCAAATGGAAATCTGAGATCAATGTGGAAGCTTTTCAGTGAAAATAAAATGCACTGCATGAAGTCATTGTACAGCTATGATTGATTATTTTATATGAAGAGAACTGATAGGTAATTACTTCAGTGGTAGACAGAAGGATATTTTACTTGACATCCACTTTCCTTATGACAGTAATAGAGTGTGAAATTGATAATGAATCACTTAATGAGCTGTATGCACTATGTCTTGCATTAATGATATATTCCAGTGGCTAAACTGCAAAAATATACATGGACATATACATTACATGTCTGAAACCTCTTCGAACATCTGCAAATTTTTTAAATTTAGATGGATAGATGGCAGTGCTCTATGTCTATGGAGTTTTGCCTATTCTCCAATATTGCATGGGTTTCCCTCAAGATTTCCAGGATACTTCATGTAGTCATCTCTAAATTTCCGATTGTGTCTGTGTGGCACATTGTGTGCCCTGCGATAGACTGGCATCCGATCCAAGCCATGTGCCCCATGCTCACTCGGAAAGAATACTGTGTGTGTATGTATGGAAATAGATTTAAAATAGTAATAATAATAATTGTAACTGAATGCATTGGTAATGCCACCAACAAGAGGACCAAAAGCAAAATGTGTTATCTTTAAATTCAACTGGAGTTTTGCCAAAGATTTAATCAAGTAAACCATAACTTTAAGATGTGTTCCAAGGACAGATTCTATCTTAATATTAAGCCACACTAGTGTAGAACTGTACCTGAATTTCGGGTTAATTACATTTTCCAGAGCACAGAAACACTACACAGCTTTATTCCAAAATGCATATATACGTTGTTCTATATGTTCCACAGTGTTTTTATCCCCATAGGGCAATATATTCATAACTTATTATATATAATTATTAAACACCTGCAGTGGTCTACAAGTGAATGTTGCAAAGAGCTGAGTTTATTCCCAACTGGTTTTCATATTGGTTAAACAGTCTATTAAAGCATAACACTATCATCTGTTGGTTAAGTTATTCAGAAATATTTGAAGGAGTCAATGGCAAAATTCCAGGATTTTTTTGCTAGCTGGAAATGTTAGTTTGGAGTACATTACAATCAGTACATGTCCTTTATTTGAGTATGTAACAGACATCAAAGTACTCTAATTTTTTCAGTCGTGATTATTACCTAAAGTACTTATTACCTGTAATTGTTTTTTTCCTTCTGCTGTTTTCTGATCCTGACACAACTGGAATATTTATACTGATTTACTTTTTCTTCACATTAAATATGGATCAATAAAAAATGTTTACATTTATGTGAAAGAGACATGTGATAGGTGTCCAATTTTATGTATACAATCGGTCCAACGATGCTATTTGGTTTTACATCATTTATTTTTGCATTTGCATCAACAGCATATTTGGTTGTGGCATGTTGTTTGTTTCACAATAGTTTATCTCTCAAATTCAGTATGAATGCACTTATCTGCTCCAGGAGCCCATAGGAAAATTCTGCCAAGGAGTAGATAGAAAAAGTATTTACCTTAATCTGCCTGCTTCAGGAGATATGCAGATGGGGAGAGAGTGTATGACCTATTTTACTAGGGAAAATTTTGTAACAATGTATGCTAATGCAAACATTTATTACATATTTTATTAACCAAAAAAACCTTTATTATTATAGGCAGTGAATCTTTCACTGTGCAAGAAGTGTTTTGTTTGTAAATGGTCCAAGTAGTACCCCACAAGCAGGGTTATACACTGTGTGCAGAATTATTAGGTAAGTGTATTGTATTTGTATCATCTCTGCTGAAGAAAATTTTCAGTCCAGATGAATCTCTAATTAAAAATGAGCTGTTTAAAAGCAGAGCATGTTCAGTATTTCTCTAATTTCTGTTTGGAGAAAAACAGAAACATTCCTGTGCAGAATTATTAAGCAAATTATTATTACTACTTAAAAAGGGGTGAAAAAACTGCATAAAAAACAAAATAGTACAGTGACAGTCAGAGGGATGGAAAACAATCAAAATTGCTAGACCTTTAAAACGTGATTACCATACAATAAAGGGTTTCGTGGCCAACAGCCAAAGTGAAGAGAAGAAGCATATAGACACAAATTAACTGCCAATTATGTGTCAAATGAATGGAAGACTTTCAGAAACCCTTTAGAATCAAATGCCATAATTTTTCAAAACTACAATCTAAACAGATTCTCTGGGAGTACTAGGTTCAGTGTGCTATGTGATATTGCTAAGGTCACAAAGACTGAAACATGACCTCCATAAGGCACACAAGCTAAAACACCAAGAATGGCCACAGACATGTCTCAAGACTGATGTTACAGAGGTTTTGTGGACAGATGAGATGAGAATGACTTTGATGGAGGAGGTGGATGGGCCAGTGGTTGGACACCTACCTCAAGCACAAACAAGGTGTAGAAGGAGTGATGTGGTTATCAGTGATGAACTTGTCAGACCTTTCAGACTTCAATGGTATGAGATCTACTGCCAATTTCTCGAAGGTACCTTCTTCAAATGCTGGCACAGGAAGAAGTCAGCAGCTTATGATATCATTATCATATTCATGCAACAGTAAAAGTATTCCATATATTGTCAAAGAATGGCTAGAAAGGTGATTGAATTATGACCTGGCCCCTTTCGTCGCCTGACTTACCCCCCATTGAGAGCTACTGGGCCTTGATAAATTATGATATTTACCAAGGTAGCAGGCAGTATACTTCTCAGAGCAGTGTCTTGGAGGCAGTCCTAGCTGCCTTAGCTAGTATAGGACATGATCAAACTCAAAACCTTACTCGTTCAGTGAACAACAGGCTCATGATTGAGAAGAAAGGTTGCTATAGAGCACACAAAGTTGGTAAAGTGGGCTGTTTAGGATGACTGATAGTTTGTCATTCCTTATTTAATAATAATGGGTACTTTATTGATCCCTGTGGGGAAATTTGCTTCTCACCTATTCTCACCCCTAACCTTGTTCTCCATGAGAGCAAGCTTGACTCTGAAGGGCAGCCACCTCGTGCGGCACCCAGGGAGCTGGGGGTTAAGGGCCTTGCCCAAGGGCCCGCAGACATGAGGAGGCTGGACTCAATCCATTGCCGCAATATGCATTGAATGGATAAAACTGTGTTTTATTCTTATTTCTGTGGATGATGAAGAGAGAAAATCCCACTTAGTTTCTGATTGCCTAATAATTTTGCACACTGATAATCAAGTTTTGGTGTGGTGGTTAGCACTGTTACCTCATACTGCTGGGACCAGGGTCTCCATTCACGTTCCATGTGTGTGGCGTTTACATGTGTTCTCTTGGGGTTTCCCACCCACACTGCAGAAACATACTGAGAGAAATTGGAATCACCAAATTGAGCATAGGTGTGAGTGTCTCCCGCAATCAGCTGGGCCCCTGTCTTGGGTTGTGCCTGTAGCTTCCGGGATAACCTCTGGAAAGATAAGCTCTTTCAGAAAATGGGTGAACGGGTGATCAATCGCATTTCTTTTTTTTTTTTTCGTGAAATTCAACATTTTCCCTCCAAATAAGTTTACTTGGCGTAAGAGAAAACTTCTGAATTCGTCTGAAGTCTGGCCAACTTTTGCTAAAAAATATCTCTAGGAATAGTACTTGCCTAATAGATCCACACACTGGCTACCTATATAATTGTATGCACCCACTGATGTAATTCGGTTCACCAGATCTGTGCCTGTTCTTTCATGTGCCACAACTGACTAGACTGAACTAGACTCGAGCTAAATGACATGATTAAAATCTCCCGCAATACATTTTGCCGAGTTATCCATAAAACTTTTCACCAGCCAGCTACTGGACTGCTTCAGATAAAATTTGCTGAATGAGGAGGCTTGTGCAACCAAAAAACAATGTAAACTTTATTAATGAATATTCAGAAAATCATCTAGTTACCTACAGTTTTAGAACCACTGAAATGTGCAATGATCCTGGGAACCCACAGAATAAGTTTAGATGGCAGATGACTGTATTCACAAAATCACAGTTGCAGCCTCCATTTTGACCGTCTGCTGCCTCAGGTTCGATACCAGTTTTTCTTGGTCTCAAGATCAAGTCCAGGGGTCTCATTTATAAAACTTTGCATAGGACACAAAAGACTAAAATGATGTACGCAAAGAAACAGATTTATAAAACAATGCACACGCACATCTGCATGCAATGTTTGCTTTATAACTCGCACTCTACTTGGAATTATGCGTATGTAAATAAGCCTCATATTCCACCCTGGTTGGATGTACCCACATCCAACCTTAAATGTTCAATGCAAAACACCTCATGAATATTGATGAATACAAATCAATCCATAAACGGCCAATGTAAAACACCTCACAAATATTTAAACATTCAAATTAAGCCTGATGCATGTTTACTTATTATGGTAACCGAGAGGAAGTGCAAGAAAAGAGACGTTTCTGAAATTAAAATCAAGGTGCTTGTGGGAGACTAGAAAAACCATTTTGTTTGGTGGTCAGAGCAGTGGGCTCACAAACAAAAAAATGCAGCGATTGGCAGCATGTTGCAGATTCTGTTACTGCAGTAAGCAGCAGACAGTGCAGTACAGACACAGTACAGTCACTTTCAGACTGCGTTCCATTCCTGCGATTAGGTCTTTACGCGAATTGGTCGATAAGCATGCTGTCCTGGTAGTGGGTTTGTGTCAACCATCTTCAGATGTTGTTTTAATGTCACCTTTGCACCATTTATAACATTTTAGTATATATAAACGTTTATACAGTGATGTACTATATACTGTATTACACAGAATAGAGTGAATCAGCTCTAATATACATTATTTACAGTTGCATCCTGTAATTACAGTTAATTGCGAATGTAGTGGAAACTGACACAGATTGTACAGAGTACAATACCAACTGGTCGGAAGTCCGTCCGTGCAAAGGCTGAAAAAACTTATTTAATATTTTAAATGGTATTGGCACGCTCCAATAGACATAAAATGTTTTACACCAACATGAATTTAAATATAATTTTCTGTGACTGCCTTTGAAATGTACTGTAGGTACACCACATCATGCAGCAGACCTGTGCTTTTGTGGCACGTTCATTACAATCATATGAAATCATGATGAAGGTGGCAGGTCTGTTTCCCCTGGCTTTAAAGCATTCAGGTCATGGTGAGCATGGTACTTATCTTGTCCACTCAAGCTGCTCTCTCTTGTTAAATAGCTGCCATTGTTTCCCGACTTGTAGAGCAAGCGTTATCAGGAATCGATTCACATGCTCCACAATCATTAAGATAATAATGTTGAGGCACTTAATTCATGTTTTTTCATGTTGTTTTTTCTATCTATGCCATTGCATCTTCCGAAAACTGTTGGAAACTGTCTCGATGCAATTAATGGCATTATCTTACAAACAAATGGCAGCACTCCACTTCACAGCAAATATGATTATAGCTAAATTTGTAGTTATGACACCAACCTGTTCACTGCTGTGGGACACCTGGAAAATAAATTGTAGGCTTTGCATTTTGAATATACATGATTGCCTAAAGCCAACTCTGTGTACTGTGTATTTGAGTATCCTTTTAAATGATTTTCAGGTTTTGATTGCCCTTTTTCTTCCCGTGAAGCTCTCCAGATGACATTAGTAATGCTTATGCGACCCAGGCTAGGGCTATACTGCTGGCAATAGCGACAGCCGAGCCTCTTGACTTATGCCACTTATGCCATATGTACTGTTAATCTATATGATTGGTATATTTGCTAAGGACAATGACTGAAAAGACATGGTTGAAGTGAATTGTTATCTCATAATTGCCCACAGATGTGATTACGTCCTGATTATGGCGTACCCCAGCTATGTGTCCTGTGATGGACTGGCATCCTGATCAGGACATACCTCATCCATGTCTCCTGTGATGGACTGGCATTCTGATTACGGTGTCCCTTACCTTGTGCTTCCTACGATGGGCTCCAAGCTCACCGTAAACCTGTGCTGGACAACCGTTATAGAAAACAGATGGAGGAATTACTTAAAATGAATTCTCTTTGCTCAGAACAGCAACAAGGTTGAAAGCCTGTTCCTGACAAACCAGATACAAACTAGGGATTATTTTGCTCCTTTATATCTTGTAATGTACCATACCGACTACAATAATATGGCACCTGTTGCCACTAGCCGGGAAGCCTTTAATGTCTGCTTTTCTAATGCTGTTTTTTCTCTGGCTGTCAGCTCAGAATCTGCTCTCACGGCGCCGTGTAAAAGCAAGTGATACGTCATGGCAGATTGTCCTGACAGCAGCTCTCAGTGGTGCACGGCCTTCCAAAAAGGGGCTGCCACATTGTTTCGGTTCAAAGCGCTCACGGGGAATCCACCTCCCAGGGACCATCCCAGGAAGGCAGAGGCCAGGGGCTGCCTCTTCCCCTCTGGTGAGGTTGGGATGGGACCGTCAGTGTGGTGCTCAAGCTGGACAGGAACTCCTGGAACTTGATGTCAGATCTATGCAGCTTTTCTGAGGCATGTCTGTGAACTGCTCACTACAGATTAGGATTCATGTCCATGCAGACAGAATGGAGGGAGGTCTGCTGCCTGTGGGAGTGTTATCAACTTATCAGTGATTATCAGAGAGCAAGCTGTCACTCTACCTCAGCTGTCTGAAAAAGGAACAGCCAAGTAAACAATTTCTTTTTGGAAATAATAACAACAATAGCAGCAATAATAATAATAATAATAATAATATTGTGTTTTTATTATCATTAATGTTGTTGATATTGTTGCTATACACTGTATACATTGATATGCTGCAGAGAAACATAGGAGGAATATAGGTAGGTTAGTATTTGAGTCAGGTGACTTCAATCTTAATATATCTGTGTATGACAATGCATCAATTGTTGAACTTTCAGCTTTAATGCCTATATATTTGACACATTCGTTTGAATATGTATTCTTTTAAATTAATGTTACATATCTCACTGTGATACTGTGACGTGATATTAAGGCTGTCTTTAATTATCTGTAATTATCATGGTGCTAGTATATACCTTTAAGATATTTCCGTCGAGCAATGTATGTTAATTTATTAGTTAATTTTCAATATTTCCAAAAGTATATTGTCAAAAGTATGTGGGTACAAGAGTTATTGACCAATTAAGCCATACCCATTGCTGACACCGGTGTATAATTACATATTCATTTACAGCAAGAAACATTATCAGTGGGTGATTGTACAAAAGAGCTTAATGACTTTCCACTGAGCACCATCATAGAATGTCATCTTTCCAACAAGGCAATTCTGCCTTGCTAGAACTGCCCTGGCCAGCTGCTAGGGTGACCAGATAATCCATGTCATCCCAGATACTTCAAGCTAGGATAGGATTTCTAAACTACCATTTCGATTAAAAGGACCTGGTCTTCACTTAAGTGCTGAGCTCTTGTTGTACCCTGATTGTTCAGTCTCCTTTAATCATGCATGTATCACCAATGTTAATGTGAAACAGCTGGATGAGTCTTTCAATCAAGGAAACAAACCAGTCAAAGTACTATTTAGCACAAAGAACTATTTAGCCAAGCAAAGGAGCCTTTCAGGTTTAAAGTAGCTTGTAAAACCTGAAGTAGCTCAAAGTGTCCAGGATGACAACCAGCTGGTCAATATCTAACCTGAGTGGCAGCAAATATCCCCAGCAAAATTCTAACATCTAAAGGAAGGCCTTCCCAGTAGAGCTTGCACTGCTACATTTTTATTCTCTAGCGATAGTGAAGGAAGCAAAGTTAATGAAGTTCTCATGCTGGTGGTGTGTGGCCTGCCAGGGTATACATCTTCACTGCCATCCAGCTTTGTAACGGTGACAGGTAACGGTAGCTATCCTCTGACAAGTATTGCCACGGTGACAGTTCGAAGATAAAATGAGGCTGAATGTGACAGAGATCTGAAAATGTACAGGTATTACACCTAGAGTTTTAACTCCTTACTGTCTTGTAAGCATGAATTGAACTGAATTGAATGTCTTGAGGGCCACACCTCTCAGTAAGGCAACACCTCTCATTAGGGCCACAACACTCAGAAGGGCCACACCTCTCAGTAGGGCTACACCTCTCAGAAGGGCCACAACACTCAGAAGGGCCACAACACTCAGTAGGGCTACACCTCTCAGAAGGGCTACACCTCTCAGTAGGGCTACACCTCTCAGAAGGGCTACACCTCTCAGTAGGGCCACACCCCCAATGAGGTGAATGTGGGACAAGTACACAACTCTAACAAAGCACTTATGAGCAAAGGCGATATATGGATTGACTGTAAGGACTAAGTGTAGTTTTGCTTGTTCCCATGGCTATCACTATTCTTTACATGCTTCCTTGGGAACACTCTGCTTTGTATCATTACTTAATGATCGTTGTATGCAGGTGATGGAATGTATTTGTCCCTTGATTTTGTCTCGTCCCCAAAAACATTCACCCCCCACCCCCCCATTCTCGCCCTGAAGTCTGCTGACATCAACTCCACAGCACAGCCCCAAACTGCTGAATTCCGTGTAAATAAAGAGTCTCGCTCAAATCCCCTTTGGTGGAGTTTATGGTCTGGCCAGCTGATTGAAATTCCTGAGCGAGAGGATAGATGTGGATGTGTGAGTCACGACCTTGTTCATTAGGTGTGTGAAATCCCCTGCTGTCTGTCTATTTATGCCTGCCCACAGGCACACTAGTGGCTATTTCTGCTGCGCTGGATGCGTCTGTGATTCTCTCGCTGCTCCAGTTCTCCACTGTGAGTCACCGCACAGGGTCTCCAGTACATGGGTTTGTTCAACAGCTGTTCCTTGCCTTTCCACATGTCTGGCTGAATGAATAAGAAAATAGAAAGAGCAGCTAAACATCACCATAGGGTATTATTAATTGCAGTTAAAGACATTAATAATGATTGTACTGAAAGGTTCAAACTTAATTCCAATAAAATTAGTGTTATGTCAATTCATAAATTATGATCATATTACAAATTTACAATATCTCAGCTGCATAAGGAGTAATTACACATATTAGGTACACAATAATAGCAGATGTATTCCATATTAGCAGATATGTAATCTGATCCATCCATCCATCCATCCCATTTCATATCGCATCAGTTTTCCCTGGTTATTCATATGTCTGTGTGTCCCCAGCCGCCCCCCCAGCAAATCCAGCACCCAGTGAGCTCACTGGCCCCCACACCTCACACAAAGGGCTCTCCCTGCTCTCCTTTTCAATCCTGGGTGGAACGGCATCCTTTTGTTGGTGTTCATAGATTTTCTTCATTTTTTTATTTAAACTTTGTGGTTCACCTACCCCTCCATCAATTAGGAGTAACTGAAACAAAATCCAAATTCTCTGATTCTGTCCTCCAGGCAAGCCAGGTTTGCCACATTTTTGTGCCGTTTACTGTAGTGCAGATCTATAGGAAATAATATGATCTTCCATCTTCTATTTTTGTAAAGGATAAATTTCATCCACTGTCTGTTAGCTTCCAGCCCTTACCTGGATTAAAGTCTTACTCTTTATTACACCAATGACTGGGCCACTGTATTCCCTGTGTAAGAAAGATCTATGTTTCACTCATGTTGGTGGTGACATTATTGTAAGCTATTATTACTGTAGTTGAACAGAATGCCACTCAACACATTTGCCCACCTACTGAACATGAGGTGATTGATACAGATATTTTAAAAAGCTTATATAAAAGAAATTTGTTTGGTCAGAAAACACTAATACAAATTAATTATGAAATCTGCAGGCTACGAAAAGAAGATTAAAGTAGTGTAATGTCTGTAACTCATTAACCTTTATTTATTTGATGGATGCTATTTATCAGTGCATAAAACTTAGAAACTAGGCATCAAGTAACAGAACAATGAGACATAATCACTGCATTATGAATAAAAACATTACTCAATCATAACTGCTATGTAAAACACTGCTTGCCAAAAGAGACATTTAAGATATTGTTTAAAATAAATTTTCTCTCAGTCCATACACCTTTATATTAGCTCATCATGTAGCAAAACACCAAAAGCTAACGATACATAAACATAAAAAATGATGGTGGTAGGAAACGTGGTAATCATAAAGTCCTTCTGGAGGGCGACTCAGCAGTCCTGAGTCACAGGGGGAAACATTCCATTCCATGGCAGTCAAAATACGAAATGGATGCTAGTTTCCAATCTTTCAGACGTGGAACTGCCAGATGGTGTGATGCAGAGCAATGTGGCAGACCTTTAATCTTTAAGGGGCAGAGATTTAGCAGATCTGGTAGTTTTATCCTAGGTAACTGTGTACACCAACCCCAAGGTGGGAAAGTTAATATAAGCCCCAGCTGGTAGCCAATGGCGGGAGATGAGGAGGAGAAGGATGTGTATGCCTTTGTTGGGGGTGGACATAATTACACAGCAGTAAGCGAGGTTTGCTGTGGCTGATGTGGAAGAAATTACAATGACTCAGTTGAAAGGTGACCATATTGAACAGCTGGGCTGTCAGCTTTTTGAGATATGGACAGATCCCTTGGATATTGTAATATGTGACATTAGCATGTTCCTGGTGCTACCTGCTGGGAGGATATGAGGTTCCTGCCAATGAAGCTGGCAAGGATTTTGACATTAAATTATTTAGTGTGATGGCGAGTTCAGAGAAAAGTCATGGGCTTACTCTGATATGGGCAGTCCGCAGCAGGGTAGAAGCCATGGCATGGCACATGCTGGTGAAATGGACAGCAAGTCAGAGGAAAATCTGAGCGTCAAAATTGGAAACTGAGGTCCAGCATTTAAATGTATTTGAGGCTGCAATTTGACTTTGGTGTAAGTAGGTACTGTGAATGGCTCAATAAGTATCTTCACAATAATGAAGGAGGTTGATCTTATGTTGATTCTGAGTCATGTCTAAATAAAACAGTATACAACCAGGTACACAAATAACTGGTTCTGTGTGAGTGTAATTATGAAAACAAATAGGATGCTAAGTGAGGAAAAATATGTGAAGAAATAGATATGGGTTAGAGAAAAATTGGTAGGATGATGGATGGATTAAAGTTGGGTTAGTAACTGGCTTAAGTAAATATATGTTATTTGAAGAAATAATTCTCTGCATGAATGACAATCATGAAAGATTTAGTTATAGAAGCATCATCCGTGTATATAGTTGACCTGACATTATTTGACCTTTTACCTTTAACACTGCTCATATCAGAGTACATATTAAGGCAATGTTTGAAGCTTTAAATGCATTTGTCCGGGTCTCATGGTCCTTTGTGCCCATTATTCGCATGACTGATTGCAATCAGAAGTGACAAAATCAAGTTTCTCGTTATGTAATCAAACCCTTTGCTTAATCACATTACCACTGTGCTAAGCTGATTAGGCACATACAGAGACACTCTCTGAGATGACGCTCCCAATAAAGTAATGACAATAGTAGGCAACACACTTGGCTGAAAATATTAGTCTATCTGTGCCTGATGTATTATTAAGCCAGCTCAAACATTGAGGATACTGGTAAGTGAATCCATTTAATGAATCTACATTTCGGCAGTCGTTAAATGTAGATTTTTTTGCTTATAGCTTTGGAGATGCCATTGTGACTGTTTACGTGTCTGTCCAAAACAACATCCAACCCAGTAGACTTGTATGCAAACAGTACATACACATGCGCAGAACAATCCAAGTGAAAGTCAGCTGTGCTTATTGCACCTTCGTAAAACCGTCAGTGTTATATACGGACAGTCAGTGATCATAAGGCACGTGCCCCTCCCTCTTTAACTGAGGCCCATTTGTCCCTAAACTGCCAGTGCCTAATTCCCACAGCACTGCATCTGAACTTCCCTCATCAGAGAACCCTTTCACAAGGAAACCCTTATAAACCTCAATGATTAGCTTGCATCAATGCCATTGTGTCTGTAATAAATTGCTCAGGAAACAGGATGTCCATGATTATAGATGTTCCACAGTTAGTATTGTACTCGTTCCTCCAATTGAACTAGTTCTTCCTCAGTACATAAATCAGATGAAATAGTGAATGCAAGGACTATCTGTTTAAGAACCATGTGATCAAGAAATAGAAATCATTTCTGATTTCTATTTCTGCAAATGCAGTAGTGATTTCTTGTTGCACTATTCAGATTTTGTTGCCTCTGACAACTAAATAAGCTGCTGTCAGGCTTTCTGATTCTGGCTGTTTGCTTTAACATAGATGCTGTGTAACTGCGAGACTCATCAATAAACCCCAGTGGTCACACTATGGTCCACATGCAGAGGTCTGCAACTGTTCAGCTGTTCAGCTAACAGAATGTAGCCGTGACTGTAGTTTAAATTGTTGGCTTCCACCATCTTCTCATTTCAATTGTGATTGGGAAGACGGGCCATGTCCACAAAATCTCACATATTCTAGCCTCATCAAAGATAACGAATCAGGAACTGAGAATTTAGTTTCATATCCATTTCAATCAAATTCGCTTCTGTTTCAATCAAACTCTCTCACACAGACAACTATTATCATTCACATCCTGCCATTCTGGGTTACACTTACTATCATTTTGTTCATTACACATGATTATTTGCGTTCATATGCTATTTGTTTGTCTTGCATATGCTATTATTTGGTTTCAAATATAATATTAAGGCGAGGGAAAAGACAGAGGCAGAACTGCGGACATATCCCTGTCGGGAGGTTTATTTCGCACAGAATCGGGGCAGGGTGACGCGCAACAATGACCAGTCTGATGATACAACAGGGCACATATTTACACTGCTAACGGGACTAAACGGGAAACATCTGGAGACATTCCACACAAGGGCAGGAGCAGGGAAGGCAGTGGCTGGGATGACCACACTGGGGCAGAGTTCAGGAGGGATGGGGCCAGTTTGACAGTACCCAAACGCCCCCCCCTCCCCTTTCTTGTGGCAACGCATGCTTTCCGGGCGCACGGGATGGGTACAGCAAGGAGTGCCAGGGACAGTCACTGACGCCAGCAAGGACGAGCGGGGACACTGGACAGTGAGGAACAAGACATATGGGGGACCATGACCAAACATGGGCCAACGCACAGTGGCTGACCAGACAGAGCACAGGATAAGGAGGGCACCGTATTAGACTGACACCAGGCAGGAGGAAGGGAGCATCAGGGCAGGCCACAGGGGACAGGACTAGGGAGAGCTGGACAGGAGTCAAGAGGATGACACAGAACTTGGAGGGTGAGGGCAGCACATGGACCAGACACAGGACAGGGTTAAGGACAAAAGGGGGCAGGAGAGACAGAGACCAAGACAGAATGAACATACTCCAAATACACAATTCAGGACATGACTATGGGCACAGTAAAGGTCAGGGCAGAACTAGGGATAACAGAAAAGACATCCAGACATGATATACTGAGGCAGGGTAGATGGGTTGGAGGACCAAAACAACAGAGACGGAGACACCGGAGAGGGACCCATGAGATGTGACACCAGTAGAGCACCTGGCCCACAAGGGCAGGGCAGAACACGGTGAGGGACCAGACAACCCAGGCAAAAACCAAGCACAGGACAGGTGGGGACAAAGGTGTATATACCTATTAGGGAACTGGGTTCCCTCCAGATCGGGCAACCCTGGGCAGAGGGATGCAGGGAACACACTAAGGGGGTGTGCTGGGATATCATTGGGGCCAGGAAATGAATGTTGGCAGAGCAAGGGAATACAGGGACGACAGACTAGACAGACAAAGCAGGGACAGGATGGACAAAACAAACGAGATACACAAGACAATATCGATACGTGGTGGGACCACAGGGACAGAGACACAAAGGGTAGGCACAATGGAGACAGGTGCGACTGCACGGGGATCAGGAATGGGGAAGGAGGTCCCCAGGACCCCTTGGTGTGGGGCACAATCTCCAGCCCTTTCCTGGGTTTTGGGGTACTGGGGAAACCCAGGGGTGAGGCAGTGGCTGGAAGACCCACTGGGGTTGGGGGCTCTGCAGGAGAGGGGTAAGGGGGCCCCACTGAGCCGGAGGGGTTGGTGCCCAAGGATAGCACTAGGGCCTCTGGGCCGGTGGGTGCTGTTGGGGCAGCTGGACCTGCTACTACTGGAGCACCTACAGGACAGGGATAGAGATGGAGGCCGGAATAGGGACTGGAGGTGCCTGCAGGGCCAGAGGCAGATGATGCTCCAGGGACAGTCAGGTTGGGGGGCATCACCGGAATGGCTGGGTGAGGCCCTGAGCGTGATGAGGGACCTGGAGGGCAAGGCAGGAAAGGGGACCACTACAGGAAAAGGACAAAAACCATCTGTGGCAGGTGGGGTGCCCTTGTCTCTCCCTCTGAGAGATGGAAACCCGGCTGCCCCCCTTTTAGGGCCTCCTGTGACACGGTAGGCCTCCTCAGGACCTAGGACCGGGGAGGTCTGAGTCCAGGGTCCATGATGCCGGCTTCAGGGTCCGATCCGAGGAGTCCTGCCTTCTGTCATCTGGAGGATCCCCATCCGGACCTTTCACCTCAGGGCAAGAGGCCCACAAAAGACCAGGCCCTGGCCAGGATGTCTGTGGACAGTCAGGTGGGAGCAGGTAGGATGGCGGCAGCTGTGGACAAGCCGGCCCCCAAGGCGGCCAACGAGCTAAAAGGTGCAACGGGGTGCCACAGATCTGGACCGCGCCTCTGGGAGCACGCTGGCTGCAGGTGGTGCCTCTGGGAGTGCACTGGGCTGGACGACAAGGCTGTTCCTGGCTAGATTCTCTGGGAAGCAGAAGACAGGCACTCTAATCTGCAGAAACTGCAGAAATATCACTGTCGGGAGCTTTGTTTTGCACAGAATCAGGGCAGGGTGACGCGTAACAATGACCGGCCTGACAAAACAGAAACAGGGCACATATACAGTATACACTGCTAATGTGACTAAACGGGAAACAGCTGGAGGCATTCCACACGAGGGCAGGAGCAGGGAAGGCAGTGGGAGTGGTTGGGACGGCCACACTGAGGCAGAGCTCAGGAGGGGTGGGGCCAGCTTGGACAGCCGCATGGCCTGGGCGTGACACAGTGGACATAGCATTCGGGCTTGGAACTGTGGTTGTAATTATCACTAAACACAGGACAAGAAAAAGAACATAAATGGACACAAATTCATCAAAAAGTATTCTGTTACAAATTACAAATACTTGCTCATGAATACAATGAAATAGAAGATACTGTTGTGAGGAAATGTAATTAAAATACAAGTAATGAGTCATTTTAAATACAAAAATACAGGTAAAATAGTAACATTTCATGACAAATATATGGTCCCCAGGAGCAAATACATTACAGCCCTAGTAATGAGTAGAATTTATAAAATGTACAGCCTTCTCCAACTTTAAGCAGAATAATTAGTATCGTTGGCGGGGATCAGCGTATCCCAGCATGCTTGCGGGCGGTTGTACATAGCTCCTTGTTTTGCTGTTGTTGAAATTGTTGTATTCCTGATTGTAGCTTGTACAGCATGTTTGCCCATGTGTTATGTGCACCCTGTCCCATCCTCACGTGTCTTTACCTTTGTGTAAGTTTCCCACTGTGTGTACCTGACAGTCATAACTCACCTTCCATCAAGTGCTGCAAACTGACAATGGCACAATGGCGTTGGCAGCTGGCCACTGGTTTTAAAATATGGAACATTTAAGAACACAAGAAACTTACAAATGAGAGGAGGCCATTCGGCCCATCAACTTAATTTGGGGAGCCTTCCACTAGTAGCTCAGAGATGTTAAAATCTTGTCCAGTTCTGCTTTAAAAGACCCCAAGGATTTAGCTTGCACTACGCTATCAGGAAGACTATTCCATACTCTAACTACATGCTGTGTAAAGAAGCTTTTTCTCAACTCCAGTCTGAAATGTTCTCCCACTAATTTCCAACTATGGCCACGAGTTTTCTTATTTGTAACTATTTAACTATTTGTAACTATTTAATAGGACAGCATCCAGACCTGTTAGAATCTTATATACCTGGATCATGTCCCCCCTTAGTCTCATTTGCTGAACTGTTGGAATCTGTTGCTGAACAGATTGAGCTCAACTAACCTTTCCTTGTAATACATTCGTTTCAGCCCAGGAATCATTTTTGTAGCCCTGTGTTGAACCCTTTCTAAGGCAGCAATGATCTTTTTAAAGTAAGATGACCAGAACTGCATACAATATTCTAGGTGGGGTCTTACCAAGGAATGGTAAAGTCTTAACATTACCTCCCTTGACTTAAACTCCACACACT
>JAODKL010000095.1:28704537-28715968 GCA_026780765.1 Petrocephalus schoutedeni | reverse complement strand
TGAATCCTTGCCGAACCGCATGGATGCAGTCCTTCAAGCTCATGGAAGTCATACAAGATATTGAATTTAATTCACTGGTGATATGTAACACATTTTTGTATTTGAAGTAAATTATTTGTTCAATTTTCACATTACTTTCTGTAGGCGACAAAACTTTTGTCTTGCCAAAATTTGACCTTTCTGTATTCTGTAAGACTTTTGTCAGGGACTGGATTATATTGATAACTGAGTAAGCTACTGATTAATTTGACTATTATTCAAGTAATAATTTATTTATAATCGATAAATTGTAATTGGTACAAGGCAGGAACCAACCAACCATTGCCGTGTGCACACTCAGTCATTAGAAGAAGCCCACATTTCAGGTGCTTCTGTCCAATCAGGTGGAACCTGTGCGTCATGTGAGCAGAATTAGTGTGTCCGATGTTCTCAGGTTCCAGCACAAATCAGTCATAGATCAGAAGTTTGCTGCTGATGGGGTGTAACCATAACACAGGTCTACAAAAAAAATGTTTTAGGTTCCAAGGTTTGCTGTATGGATTTATGGTATTTTGAGGGTGCTGAATTAAAAAATGCCAATTACTTTCGCTGAATTGGTTCTAGTTTTCGATATAATGTACATCCATGAAAATAATGCATTCCCCGAATGCAACTTGTGTGTGATAACAAATGCGATAGCTTTTGGTCTGTCTTTTAACTCTTTAACAGTGTCTTAGGTAATGAAATATCCCATATAATTATTTTGTATTTCAATTTGTAGGCCTACAATACTATAAAAGTGACCCTTTTTTGTTGCATTAATTATTTAATTAACTATTAAATATCTCAGAAACTACAGTAGAGCCAATGTGGCAAAACCAAAGTCATATTCTTAATCAGCACCATAAACTTAATACAAAACCTCTCAGACATCGTTTGCACCAAAATCACTGTATACAAGTGTAATCTTTCATTTTAGATTTACCTTATATTATATACTGAAATACTAGGAGATTGATTGACTAAATAAATAAGAAAATATTCAGTGAATGCAGATGTATGTTTTAATATAGAGTATATTTTAGTATTTATGCTTTCTGATATTTGTATTTGGTATTTGAAATATCACCTGAGAAAACTGTGTAATGAATGTTTTACTCAATTATGATATATAATATTTTTGACAGCATAGCATCTAATCTTTTGAATCGTCTTTAATGTAGAGAAAATGCTTAAACTGAATTGCGGCTTGAGGGCCATAGCAATAAAATGGGCTGGAGGGAGGGGTTTTGGACGTGCTCATGCTTGGCTCTGTGACATCTGCTCGGCTCAGAGCCAATGGGGCGAATCAGAGCAGAACGAGTAATGCTGATTTAGCAGTGGCACTGGTTCACTGGACGGTTTGTGGTCTGTGGCCAATTCCCCATACCGAGGGTCTACTAGAGTAGTCCGTAACTGAAACATGGAATGAGATGGGGTGGGCAGCCTGTTGCTCTTTTACCTCCAGGATGAGGAACAGAGTGGATTGTGGGTTGATATCTGATTACAAACCACAAATGACCAGAACATATATTACAGGCCACAAGGCAGAGAAAAGTGGATCAGAGCATACCACCACATTTCATGTACCTTCCTAACTTTAACATGCTGGCTTTAATGGAATAAATAGAT
Source organism: Petrocephalus schoutedeni (assembly GCA_026780765.1). Lineage (NCBI taxonomy): Eukaryota > Metazoa > Chordata > Actinopteri > Osteoglossiformes > Mormyridae > Petrocephalus > Petrocephalus schoutedeni. The sequence continues at coordinate 28,714,318 of JAODKL010000095.1, read as the reverse complement.
TATTTCCCGGAACTGGTATGATAATGGGGTGGCATGGTGGTGCAGTGGTTAGCACTGTTGCCTCACACCTCTGGGACCAGGGTTTGAGTTTCTGGTACAGTTCCATATGTGTGGAGTTTGAATGTTCTTTCATTGTGGGCTTTTGCCCCACAGTTCCAAACATACTGCAGTTAATTGGAGTTACGAAAAAGCCAATAGGTGTGTGTGCATGCACTGTGATTGGTTGGTACCCCATCCTGGGTTGTTCCCTGTCTTGTGTCCGTAGGCTCCTGAACACCACCATGACGCTGAATAGGATGAAAGGTTACAGAAAATGGATGGATTGATATTTCTATCGCAATAAAGTATGAGGCTAAGCCAAATGATTAAATGTAAATGATTGTTTGTGACTTCTATGCGAAAGGAAGAAACAGAAACTCAGTATCTGGAGTGTGAGTCACAATGTTTGGGGCAAATAGATCAGATGCAAAATCATGTTTTTTCCAAAAAGTTCAGTTGTGTTAGCCCTTGGTCAGCGGGCTACTCAGCTACTCAGAGAGAGGTACCCATTTCAAACTGAAGAGAAGCATTTCTTTTGTCTTTTTCAGCAAACCAAACGCTGAAAGAACCTTAAATGCTCATAAGACTCCTCTGTGAACTTCATAAGAATGTTCCTGGTTCACAAGGATATTAATCAAGTTCCTTTGATGGGAAAAAGCAGTATTTAACTGCACCAAACATTTACAGACCCACACAGCATAGAAAATCAACAGTGAATTACAAAAAATTAAAGAACTGTTACATACAGTGTGCAGTGCGAATTTCCATTCACAAAATAAAGCAAAAATCTACTGTGGCAAACAGTATGTAAGATTGTGTCACTAGGATGCCATTTGTGTAATTATTACAGGCGAGTGTTCCTTGTAAATGTAGCAAGTGGTAAATGTATTCATAAAGGGTGGTATGTTTCAATGGATGGGCAAGGCCATATACCTTTGTGCAAGTATATGAATGATGTAAAATTATTCGAAAAAATTAATTGGTAGATTTTTTTTTGTAAAACTTTACTTAAGGCGACAAAAATACTTAACTCAGCACAAATCATAAGCAAATACAGTCGTTATTCAAGATGAAAGTTGTCACGATTAATTAATGATGAACAAACATGACTATCTCAATTGTGTTATTCATTATTTGTTCCTACTATTCTTCCTTCAGTGGTTCCTGCAGTAGTTCACAAAGGCTTACATAATTAACAGACATAGTAACAAATATAGTACTTGCTTGAGAAAAAAGATGTGACAATTCATTAATGATGAAAAAACATGAGATCAGTTTGTAATTGACATTTCTGGTAAATTAATACATAAGAATCAATATGATACTACATTGTTTCAGTTGCCTCAAGTAAAGTGTTACAATTTTTGAAAATGATCAATGGCTTTAGCTAAGAATATAGCAAATAGACATTGCATGCTTGGCATGAATGTTTATACTGTTACTTATTTACTGGCTAGAGAGCCAGTAAATGTGCCATTTTAATGGGTGCTGCTTTTAAGTAAAATGTAAAATCTGTAGGAAAAACTGCAAAAACAGATTGCATGTGACCCACACTGCACTGGTTTCTTTCATATTGCTATGATTCTTCATGTCAGGTTGGGTAGTCTTGGCGGTGTTCTCGGGTGTCTGAATATGCACCTTTCTCCATATGCTTACCCCCCATATTCTCCCTCTGTGCTGCATATAGCCTACCACTGGTAGAAGCCAGCAGACATTACTATACATAGCGGACACTACTATACATAGACTTTCTTTTTTTCAATTATACCATATACTGTGCATCTCTGCAGTAAGCACGTTGTGCAGTGTACACTTAGTAGGGTGGTGCTTCTGGGCAGATGGCCACTGAAAAAAATTCTTACGTATATTTCGTATATAATTACGTATTATAATTTTTTTTTAAATCTCAGTTGTATGTGTGAGTGGTCATAAGTCACACAGGTGGTAAGTCAGGAGCCGTCTAGCAAAAGCTAGTAACCACTTATAATTGAATTTCCCTATATGAAAGCTAAATGCATCCATATGAAACCTTCCTCAATAAAATTATTCCTACTTATCAACCGTAATGTCAAGCATTTACAACCCTACCCTCTCCCATACTAAGAATAATGTGGAATTAGTGATATCTTAGTGACTGGAGTTTTGAGTTTATAGTTGATAAATGAAAATCATATTTTTTTTTGTAATTGTTATATTTAATTACATCCAGAAACCCCCCTGCTAGAGCTTTTTAACCTCTGCACACCCCCTCCCCCCCGACTTAGAGTCAGTGATTTTTGTTTGTCCTCACATTAAGCAAAAAGGCTTCAACATGTTTTCCTCTAATGGTTTCTTTGTGTTTATATTTGCATGACATTCAGCCCTGTCCCGCACTTCCTCCTTCTACAGTCCTTGCATCATGTGTTTTTGGATTATTTTTCACTGTTCTAAATGATGCTCAATCACCATAATATGTGAATTTGCTCATTTGACCTTTGCCTGGTGTTACGTTGACTATAAATCTTGTACACAAACCAGTTTATTTCAGAGAAAAATCAATATGCACCAGGAATGACATAGTACACTTTATATTCTTCCTTTTGCTTTTCAAGAGTAGTTTCCGGTTCGGTTTCCTAAATCTGTTTGCAGTTGGCACGCTTCGCCTCGAAAGCCCCATGACTTCATGCAGGGTGAGAAAACTGATTTTGGACAATATAAACAAATCACCATCAAGGTAACCCAGAAGTATGGAAGTAAGGAGGCTTATCCCAAAGGCTACAGGTGCACAGGGCAGGGAACAACCCATTGCAGGGCACAACTTCTAGTACTTAGCAAATCACTTACAGCTATTTCTGTTGCGATCTTGTTAGTGGGATTTAAAATGATGTGTTTTTAGTGCCTCTTAAGCTGGTAGGGCTAACAAAAAATTAATCTTCATTTTTAAAAATGTAAAGCTTCTATGTTGCTAACACAACACAATATATTAGACGATAAGATGAGAATGTGCTTTCAAAAAGAGCCTTTATATTGTTAAATGTACAGTGAACTTATCGTGAGTGTCAGTAAGGCAAGGCTTTCAGAGGCATGACATAAAAACATTCTAAAAACTGGCCACATCCCTGGACAGTGTAAAATTGGGCTGTAGAATGGAAGCACTAAATTTTTTATTACAAAATCATAATGAGAAAAAAATGTGGCAAACTACAATAGATTTATGTAGAAAGCATTTGGACCCACTAGTGATTTTACAATCTGATGAGATGCAGGTAGATCTTTACATGAACATCATAGAGCTGCACTGTTCATAATGAAATAGGCATTTTAACGTACATATATAACAGTGGTGATTTTCTGCATGTCAGTCTGCATTTGTTCTCTTACCAAGACCAGGGTCAGGAAGAGAGGAGAGTAATCAAGAATTACCTCCTTGATTAATGAGGAGCACCAGTGTCAGATCATTTTAAGCTCTTAGTTCTGAAACCTCAGAAGGGAGCTGACAGAATTCATAGCATCAGGGGTGACCTTCTTCTTAGCAAGGAAGCACCAAATATGATTACACTCTCATTCAAAAATAGAATAAAATACACTGCAGAATCTATGCAATCTGTAGGATCTGGAGTTGATATTCCTTGGGTAATATGGGCTTCTAATTCTACCTGGATATTCTCAGTGCCCAATTATTATTATAGAACCTCTGTGTTGTAGTATCTCTGTGTTGTCATGCCAATGAAAATGTTTTTAATTATTTTTCTTGTTTTTTTGCACCCACAAGCATACAGCCGACCCGAGATTATTTTTACTTACATTTACATTTTTTTATTAAAAAAAAAAAAACCTTTGCTCGTTTGTGCAACTCATTGCAAGTCACATAGGTTGTAAGCTGGGGACAGTCTGTACTGCTATAGTCAGGGTCAAAAATAAATTATGTTAATTGTCTTGGAATGTATTAGTCTTGCTGCTCCCATTCCCTTCTCCTCAGGTGCTTAAACATTTATAAATAACATACTGCTTGGCCAGTTTGATTTTCTTGCATGCAGTTTCCATTATTTAAAGACTAGGCACTGCTCACAATTGTTTGTCCTTTACATTTACATTTACAGCATTTGGCAGACGCTCTTAGCCAGAGCGACTTACATAAGTGCTTTATTTACAGTATATGACATTAACAGTATAGTTTTTACTTACATGTATTTGAAATTTTACTGTTATCATGGGTGTCTAACACAATAAACAAACTAAAGACATTTGCAGACTGTAGACGCATTATGACTATGACCACCCAGCCATTTATCCACAAGGTCATGGGAATTGTGGCTTATCCTAGAAATCACGGAAACACCCTGGACAGAATGCCAGCCTATCGGGAGCCATGCAAGTATTGGGCAAATCACATATTAAACCATGTGACCAGCTGCAGGAGGAGAACATAGCAGGGGGTAACCTACAGACTGTACAGGTACTGTACACAGGGGAGGCGATTTTGGGGGGTAGAGACTCGAAAACCCTACTTGGGGGGAATGAAGGAACAGCGTGAGTCAACTTTCCACTGCTAAAGCTGAAATCTGCTAGGTTAAATGAACTTTTGATTGTATTTTCAAAATGAAATAAAGTTATAGTGATAGGTTTGGATACATTTGGCTGGAGCTAGCATCTCTAACTTAAATGGGGGGAGGCTTGTTGCTGGTTAGCATCAAGGGATTTCAGTCTGTGGTTTGTCTGGGTAAGATGATATGGGCTGTGAATGCATGAAGCAGAAACCTCGCCCACTTGACCACAAAATCCTTAGTTAGACTATCCAATCTTTAATATGTCAGTGGTAGCAATAAATCAATAAAAGCCTGAAAAACAACAAAATCCATTATGGTGTTTGATGTGAACATTACCTGAAACAAAATAACTGAGACACACCTGCACTGTCATAGCAGTAACAGTTAAGGTTAACATCTTACTGGACAGCTGGAGTAAGATATGCGCAAAATGTATTAATTAACTTGTAGAAATGGCATAAAGTTGAAAGAGGGAAATATTAACTGTTCCAAAATTGTGTGGCTTTCACTTCAGAAATGCCTTTATAATAACACAATGAACAATGACATATTTTCTGGCATTGTCTTAATCATTATGTTTCATGGAAGTTTTCTTGTGAAGACAGCATTTATTTGGCCATGACAGGCGTAAAGGGAAACACAGATTTTATGTACCTGTGCTGAAAATTGCGTTTCATTAGGCACTCTGTCAGATAATGTTATACTCAGAGCTAGAAAAAAGCACCTGCTTATGCTAACTTACTGTTCAATACACAGCTTTATAATTTAACCTCATCTGTAATTTTTTGTTTTTCTTGCATCCCTGGAAAATCTGTTTTGCTGCATTTTCAGACTACCATGATTTAAAGTGATTCCTTCTTGTAAAGTGTGTTCCGACCCATTTTCTTCCAACACAAAGCTGCCGTCAAACATATGAATATATATGATATTTTTAGTTTTTCTCATTTAATGCATATATATATATACAGTGTGTGTATATATATATATATATATATATATATATATATACAGTATATATATATATATTTGTTTATAATATCACATTTGTTTATAACATTAAGCAGAAACAGAGAATGACAGAATAATATAAACAGTAATGATCTCCGACTTGAATGCAGTCTGCGTCTGATCTTTGAAGGATAGTTTCTCCATTAGGCCAGAGTACTGTCTTAATGATGGCCCTAACACAGGGAATACAGGGAAGATGGGGGTGGGGGCGGGGGAGAAGAGATTATGGGATAGCCATTCTTCAACAGGGTAACAGAAAATTATTTACTTATTAACTCATTTGCTATATAAGATCACTGAAATATGAGTACAGAGGCATCACTCTGTACTCTGAGCTCAGGTAAGATTAGTTGAATTAACTTGCATAGAAAGAAGCATTATATATGTACACACCACTGCATGTTGACATGGACATAGAAAGGAGTAATTCAGTATTTGCAGTATTATTCAGCCACTCAGGTGTTATTCAGGTGTTCTTTCTTGTTCATGTTCTGCACCTTCATTTGTGTTGGATGCACTTACCAGATAAAGGGCTTGTCTTCCACAGGTTTAACCAAAACTAGGCTTACACTGTAATTCATTTCTCATTCCTGAGACTTAATTAAAAGCTTTAAGTATCACTTATATGCTACAATGACTGAACAGCCAATTATACTTTGCTATGAAGATGCCATGTCATGGTTGCATTTTATGTTTGTGTTTTAAACAGAATGCAGTTTAACTTTTAATTAAAGTTGGGGTCAATATTTACTCTTTCCTATGCACTTGAGCTTCATTAAAATAATACAAAAATAAATGCATACTGTTGCTATATATCATCGTGGGCAAAAGTTGAAAAATGACAGAAGTATTGGTTTTCTCAAAGTTTATTGCTTCAGTTTTCATGATGCCAATTTGCATATACTCCACAATGTTATGAAGAGTGATCAGATCAATTGCAATTTAAAAAGTCCCTTGTTCAATTGGGGTTCAGTTGTTCAAAAGGTTCAATTGCTGTGAAGAAGGCTTCAGGGCGCCAAAGAAAGTCCAGCAAGCGCCAGAACCGTCTCCTAATGGTGATTCATCTGCGGGATCAGGGCATCACCAGTGCATTGCTTGCTCAGGAACGGTAACAGGCAGGTGCGAGTGCATCTGCACACACAATAAGGCAAAGACTTCTGGAGGATGGCCTGGTGTCGAGAAGGGCAGCAAAGAAGTCACTTCTCTCCAAGAAAAACGTCAAGGAAAGACGGATATTCTGCAAACAGTACAGGGATTAGACTGCTAAGGACTGGGGTAAAGTCATTTTCTCTGGTGAAGCCTCTTTCCAATTGTTTGGGGCATCTGGGAAAATTTTTGTCTGGAGAAGTAAAGGTGAGCGCTACCATCAGTCCTGTGTCATGCCAATAGTTAAGCACCCTGAGGCCATTCATGTGTGGGGTTGCTTCTCACCCAAGGGTGTGGGCTCATGCACAATTTTGCCTGAGAACACAGCCATAAATAAAGAATGGCATTGAAGCATCCTCCGAGAGCAACTTCTCCCAACCATCCAGGAACAGTTTGGTGAAGAACAAAGCCTTTTCAGCATGATAGAGCGCCGTGCCATTAGGCAAAAGTGACAACTAAGTGGCTTGGGGAACAAAACATCAACATTTTGGGTCCATAGCTAGAAAACTCCCCAGACTTTAATCCCATGGAGAACTTGTGGTCCATCCTGAAGATTCTGGTGGACAAACAAAAACCCACAAATTCTGACTAACTAAAAGGATTGATGATGCAAGAATGAGTTGCCATTGGTTAGTATTTGGCCCAGAAGTTAACCTCCTTGTGTTTCGGCAGTTTATATGGTTTGGTACAGGTTAAGTTCCTGTGTTGGTCTTATTCAGGACTTAATAAAAGAGCTTCATTTCGCCCCCACAAACAAGTTTGCTCATCATTCACCGCTTTCGCGATGCCTTAGTCTGTCCAGTACCGCAGTGTGGTTTTAGCAGACTATTTTAAACATAATGTCAAAGTATGTCATTAAAATTGGGTTATGGTGACATTTACACACCTCCGGTTGGTTTATTCCATGTTATGCCTAAAACACACTTATGGATTATTAAGAGAGTTAGGACAACCATTTTATGCCTTGCGGTGAAATGTTAGTTTAGCCTTCAGCTTTACTCTTTGTGTTAGTCATAAAAGAGCCCAATATGTTAATTACAAGGGCATTATGGATGTCAGCAAATATACCCACTGAAACCACAACTTTAGTGAGCAGACTTAGTCCTTACATGTCCATAATTTGGTGTAATATATAGTATGTTTTCTTGGGCAATGAATACGAAATGCGAAAGTTTAATGGCACAGCTGTCACGTATGGGGAGCGAGCAAACAGGCGACGCAATAAGGGGACTCGAAACCAGAACGTGTAAGGAACGACACGAGACTTTAATGACAGGACAGGGAAACAGACTTGAACGCGGACTAATATACACAACACTAATGATCATTAACAAGACACGGCTGGCGAAACGCTGGGATTCCACACGAGGGCAACGAGGGGGCGTGGCACACAGGAGGACCGGACGGGAGGCCATGACAACAGCATCATCAAATGATACTGATTTCATAATGAAATTTAAATCTTGCTCAAATCCTTTTATAGTGTGATACCATCATTTATTTTTCAGTGAAAATCATTTGAGTATAAATTACTAGTCATTTGACCAATACCTCAAGTTATCAAGCCTAGCTGCAGTCAACTGAAGAATAATTTTCCCTTTCGCATAGGGTAAGTGTCCAATCAATACCTGAACTGGCAGAGAAAATGTCAATAAGATCAATATGGGAAACGGTGACTGTATTTTTCTATTGTGCCAGGAGATAAGTGGATGATTATGCTTTGTATCTCTTCCATATTGTCAAATTGTACAATAGCTAGTTTATTGATTCTTGTTTCTTATAAAGCTGGTTTCTTTAAAGTCTTTAAATATTGTAGTTATACCTGGTTATATGTGCAGTCTGAATCTGAGTTCTGCTTTTGGCAACCCTCACCTGCTGCCAGTGACAGATGTTCTGCGTATACTTTTGGCCACCCACACCAGATGGCACAGCTGTCAAATTTAAGAGGGGATATTTTATTGCTTGCAGAATTTAGAATTGCGTGTCTCATCATTACCTTTTCTTCTACTGACTTTTTTGGTGCCATTTACACTGGAGCTGCGTGCCAGTTTTGGGAAAAAGCAGGTGACTATATGCTAGAGAAAAGGCTCTTTTCTCTGTCGTGGCCAAAAGCTCCCTTTGTAAATGTTGTTTTTTATTGAAATAGGTCCATTAAAGTAATTTTGGCAGGTTCATAAAGGCCCTGGTGGCCAACATGTATCCAGCACAGTGGGTCTCAACTGAAAGTTCCCCACTGTTAAGTCCTGAAAGAGAATTCCCTTTTGTCCTAAATGTGCACATCATCATCGCTTGGCATTCTACACTTCACACAGAGAATATCTCATGTACTGGGGCACTTATTTTTGCCAATGACATCACAAAGACATAAATTTCATTTGTAATAGATCACTGAATATGAATGGGAAGTCAACCACAATTCTTAATGAAACATTAAGTGGACAAATGGTGAAGTTTGTTACCATTTATATTGTGTTATATTTATTCATTTATGCAGGAATATTCTGAACAACATTGGAGCCTGTCACACCCACAAAGAACTGGAATCACCCACAAGGCAGCGTGTAGCAGAGAAACCCCTCATAGGGGAACGTTTTATTAAAGAAAGCACACAGGGTGGAAAGACATGACAAACAACAATGACCGGAATGACGAGCACTGGATTAGAGAGCACTTAAAAACAGGGGTAATGAGAGAAACAAACACCAGGCAATAATCAGTGATCCACAAGAGGGCAGGACGAGAGGTCAGTCTAAGTGGCTCAGGTGTGGTTGGTTTAGAGCCATGCCGGAGGGAAACACCGAAATTGAATACACTGGGGGATGGGGGGGCGGACGTGACAGTATCAACAAGAGGGCAGGAAGAGAGGCCAGTCTAACTGGGTTAGGTGTGGCTGGTTTAGAGCCATGACCAGGGAAACACGGAGACTGAATGTGCTGGGTGGGGCTGGACGTGACAGTATCAATAAGACGGCAGGACGAGGGGTCAGTCTAATGGCGCTTTTCCACTGCATAGTACGGTACGGTACGGTTCAGTTCAGCTCACTTTGGTTTGGCTCAGTTCGG
>JAODKL010000095.1:28547015-28557712 GCA_026780765.1 Petrocephalus schoutedeni | reverse complement strand
GCTCCCCTCCCACCTCACGCCCAGTGATGTGAGGTTCAGGAGCTCAGCCCTGCTCCCCTCCCACCTCACACCCAGTGATGTGAGGTTCAGGAGCTCTGCCCTGCTCCCCTCCCACCTCACGCCCAGTGATGTGAGGTTCAGGAGCTCAGCCCTACTCCCCTCCCACCTCACACCAGGCTTCCTGTGCTGCTGGAAAATATACTCATTTTACACCATGGATCAATCACAGATTCCCTGCAGTGTGTTTCTTCTCCCTAATTTTCACCTACTCCTCTGTGCTCTAAGAGTATCATTTAAGCTACTAAGCTATATGCAGTGCTAGAACAAGCTAACTATACACACATACAAACAAGCATGGGCTGTAATGTGTAGAAAAGGTGTGTATCCAGGCTATTTTCTGAAGGCTGCCTAGTGTTTTTCGTTGACTCATACTGTTGATTCGCCACAGATGGCTCCTAACAAGAAAGGTTAAAAACAATTACTACAGAATAAAGGATGAAGGAAAAGACAGATAAATGAAAGAAAAAGAACAAAGTAGTGCCAAGAACTGCCGGGGTGCCCGCTGTGGGCCAACACATGTTCAGAAAATAGCTTCCCTTACCATTGCAATGTCATGTTTTATTGCTCTGCCTCGCAAAGGATATTTTTTGGGATTGTGAGATGGAACTGCAGGGGCCAGTGGATGAAATCAAGGAGGTGTGAACAGATGGGCCCACAGATCCGCCAGGGCAGACAATGCAGGGCCACGTCTGCCACAAACACTGGCACCAGACAGTGAGGATGAATCATGCCCTTTGCTTCGCTACTTTTTTAAACCTGCTAGCAAGGCGTGAAGATCTTCCTGCAGAGACTCCCCCGGCCCTGGATTTAGGTTAGCTCTCCGCAGGAAGCCTATTTGTCATCAGCTAGCTATCAGGACTTTGGGTAGAAAGACGGAATGGCCTGGTGTCAGCGGATAGCCCTTGTAGCGTGGATGGTAACCCAAACGCAGAGTCTGCGCAAAGAGGTAGGATAACCACGCGATTACTATAAGAACACTCTTTAAATAAAGAGTAGAGATTCCCAGCGGAATCCGAGTTATAAACGCACACACAGTCAAAGAGATGAACCAAAGACTGGAGTACTCACAGTATCGGTGATGACGGTCGGAAAGGGCATTGGTCATTTCACAATGACTGAGCGGCGATGGACGGTCCTGGCCAGGAGGATCCCCGATGACAGTAGTCCCACACCTACGAGGGATCGAAAACAAACCGGGCTGGAATCCAGGAGCGCTCCTCAGGACCATAACCCTCCCAGTCAAGGAGATACTGGGCGCCCTGGCCGCGAGGACGCGCATTGAGGATCCAGCGCATGGCGTATGCAGGACCACTGTCAATGAGACGAGGCAGAGGAGGGGAGGGGGCAGGGCGGAACCAAGGGGGAGGGGATGAAGGGCTTGAGCTGGGATATATGAAAGATTGGATGAACCCGGAGTGCCGCAGGCAGCTGGAGCCGATAGGTGACAGGATTAATCCAGTGGGTGACGTGGCAAGGTCCAATAAAGCGGTAGGTGAGCTTCCCTGAGTCGGTGTGGAGGTGGAGGTTCTGGGTGGAGAGCCAAACCTCGTCACCTATATTGAACAATCGTCCCGGTGGGTGCCGAGCAATGTTGTACAGTGTATTGATGGTTGGCCCTTTGAATGGCAGAATGGGATAGAGTCCAGAGCTGCTGGCACCAGCGGACCAACTGTTGGGCCGACGGTACATCAACCACCGGTTGTTGATGATCGAACACAGGAGGTTTGAAACCGTGGAATACCTCAAATAGGCTGAGAACAGTGGCGGATGAGGTATGAAGGTTATGTGAGAGTTCAGCCCAGATGAGGTAGCGGGCCCAGGAGCACTGCCTATCTATGATACAGCATCTAAGGTAGAGCTCCAGTTGTTGGTTGGTCCGCTCCAACGTTAGTTTGTGGATGATAACCAGATGAAAGACTGCAGGTGGAGTCGATCAGATGGCAGAAGGCCTTCCAGAATCTGGCAGTGAATTGAGGCCCTCTGTCCGAGACGATGTCCCTGGGGAACCCATGTAAGGCCCTCACTATTCTGCAGATTAGTCACTTCAGGTTTTAGAACTCAGTTGAACTCAACCTGTAGACTTACATACTCCTGTTTTGTTCCGACATCATTATTTATTTTTCATTTGCAGTACAAAGCCCTTTTCCTCCTGACTTTTTCTTTATTTCAGTAGTAAACCACTCTGGTTGCAATTTCCTAGATTTAGTTTTGCTGTATACTTGTATGAAGTCCCCTTGCACTTGTAACAATGTGTTTTTAAGAAGTCCCATGCCTCTTCAACGGTTTTGTTATTTAACTCCATCCAGTTAACTGTCTCTAGTTTCATTTTCATTCCATTAAAGTTAGCCTTCCTAACACTGCTTTTAGGACACTAAAATTGACCTCCAGTTTGTGATCAATGTTGTGATCACTACTGCCAAGTGGATCTTAAACCTCAAGCTTTCCAATCCTATCATGGTTATTAGAGAGCACAAGATCAAGTATGGCTTCTCCTCTGGTAGGGGATTTAACAAACTGGGTAAAAAAGCAGTCCTGTACTGATTCTACCATCTCCAGTTCCTGTACAGTAGAGCCAGAGACAGAATCCCAGGTAAATTAAAGTCACCCATAACTACCACATCATTTTTATAACTAGCCTGATGTCATTGTATAAAGTTCTGCTTTCCGCCACAACTACATTAGGTGCTCTATAACAAAAAATTAGGCCATTTGAGTTTTTAGCCTCTAGTTTTACCCATATTACTTCTGTAGCTATATTTTTGTCAGTGAGCTCCCTAGTCTACAAATTCTCTTTTACGTATACTGCAACACCAACCCCCTTCCTGCCTACTCGTTCTCTACGAAACAGCGTGTAACCATCAATATTGTACTCCTCAACCAAGTTTCTGTTATTCCTATAATATCGTAAGAGTCAGACAAGATTAAAGCCTCCAAATAATGGATTTTGTTTCTAATGCTCCTAGCATTTAAGCACAGACAGCAAAGGGTAGTCCTTTTACAGCCCCCACTATTATTATTATTATTTAGGGATTTCCGTCTCACCCCGCCTCTATCCTTAACTAACCTCCCTGCCCCCCCAGTCCCTAGTTAAAACACTCCTCGACTACTCTACACATACGCCTCCCCAACATACTATTTCCCCTCCGGTTCAGATATAATCCATCCGGCTTGAACAGATCCGTCTGTTCCAGAAGGTTCCCCAGTGTCCCATAAACCTGAACCCCTCTTCTCTACACCACCCTATTAACCATGCGTTAAATCTTCTTATCTCCTCTAACTTAGCCTGGCTTGCACGTAGCACGGGAAGTATTCCCGCAGAATACCACCGTGGATGTTCTGCTTTTAAGCTTATCTCCGACTTCTAAAATTTTTTCCTGCAGAACAGTCCTTCTACCCTTGCCTATGTCATTGGTGCCAACATGCACCATGACCACTGGATCCTCCCCAGCCGGGGGCCAAAAGCCTATGCAAACGATCCGGAAGGTCCTACCTAGGCACCAGGCAAGCAAGACACCGTACGACACTCTATCACGCATGTACACATAACTGTCTATGCCTCTAATAATTGAATCACCCACTACCGCAACCTCCCTCTGGCTGGAGGGCACCTCAAGGCAGTTAGACACAGGTATTTCAGGTGATGCTGCCTCTGTAAGGTGCGTACACCCACGCCTTCTCCGTCGACCTACGGTTACCCAACTCTCTTTCCCTCTCTGCTCTCCAGTCTCCTCCCTCCCCACTTGTGGCATACACACTACCTCCCTAAAAGGCGTATTAACTATCTCCTCTAACTCTGTGTTGTGTTGGATGAGAGCCAGTCACTCCTCCTGGTCACAGACCCTAGCCCTTAGGGAGTCAGCCAGCTTACATCTTTCACATATGAAGTCCGACTGGTCGCAAGCATCCAGAAGGGCAAACATCATGCAGACACAACACTGTTGTTGTCGCTGAGTTGTTGGCCCATTATTAATTCACTTGATGAATCCCCTTTTCCTCACTCCCAGCCCAGCTAATGAATAAAATGAACAATTATAAAGCCACCTTAAGAAAATCAGACTGGATTTTGAGCACTCCCTGATAATCACTACTACAAATACACTATTAATACAAACTACTCCTTGGATAATTTAAATTTAAATTGTGCCTTTACTCACTCAGACTGGCTTAAAACACTCCGTTAATGCCTACTAACTACTCCTTAGTAACTATAAATGAGTATATAAGTGTGCCTTTACTCACCCAAGGAGATAATCTCGGACAATTTAGCAGTGCAATTTCAAAAGAAACCGTGCTCTATAGTTTGACTACAATTTAATCGTTTTTAAACTGCAGTTGCTCTTGGGAGGTCAAAAAACCACACAAAAACCCTCTCGCAGGCAGACTACTACCGGAGCAGGGAAAAAAAAAAGAGTGGAAAATATCTTCCTGGCCCTGACTGGCAACCGAGCAAAGCTTTAAGAGCAGGTGCCCCTTTCTATAGAGCGCGATTATCCCCCGCAAGTATTTGCCGTAGAGATATGCGCACAGATATATGCAACTTCAGCTGCCGATCACAGTCACCTACTTGTCGAGCGTACTGTTTATAACAAACAGCAAATGGCACTCGCGCTGTGGTACAAGCACCCACACAGACACCAGCTCAGACACCAAGTTTAAATAACTCGGGACACGCTATTTTTCCCACGAACAACCAAGTAACACAGCAAAAACAAATAACACAGCAACACGCCGGGACACCACTCGCTCAGTTCACCACCAACACCAATAGCCCTCCGATGGGTCAGGGTGGTCAGTGGTGCTGCAACTGTACTGAAGCCTCGGATAAAACGCTGGTAGAAATTGGCAAGCCCCAGAAAACGCTGTAGCTGCTTAAGTGTCTTGGGTAGGGGCCAATGACGCACAGCTTCCAGCTTCTGGGGGTCCATGGCCATACCCTGGGTTGAGATAAAGCCCAGGAATGTGGTGGAGCGCTGGTGGAAAGTGCATTTCTCCAACTTACAATACAGTTGATGGGCGAGCAGTCTCTTGAGGACCGTCCTGACATGCTGGATGTGTTCTTCCAGGGTGCGAAAATAAATAAGGATATCATCAAGGTAGATGAATACCCAACAGCCTAGCATGTCCCGCAGCACATTGTTGATGAATTGCTGGAAGGCTGCGGAAGCATTGCACAGGCCAAAGGGCATAACCAGACTCTCGTAGTGACCAGAGGGAGTGATGAATGCCGTCTTCCACTCATCGCTCTCCCTGATGCGCACCAAGTTGTAGGCACTCCAGAGGTCCAACTTGGTGATGTGGGTGGCACCAGAGAGGGCGTCCAGGGCGGTGTTCGTCAGAGAAAGGGGGTGACGGTTCTTGATGGTGATCTGATTGAGCCCCCGATAATCAACGCAAGGTCGGAGGCCATCATCCTTCTTCTTAATGAAGAAGAACCCCACGGCAGCTGGCGAGGAGGAGGGCCTGATGGTACCCTGGCGGAGAGCTTCGGCAACGTACTCCTCCATCGCCTTAGTCTCGGTGGCAAGAGAGAAGAGCCTGTCGCAGGGTAGTACTGCACCTGGCAGGAGGTCAATAGCCAGGTCATAGAGCCGATGAGGAAGTAACTTTTCCTGCAGAAGACCTCCGCCAGGTCACAGTACGGCTGGGGAATGGCCTCTGGATCGACAGTGGGGGCCTCAGACTCCCTAGAGGATGTCCCAGTTGTTGCCTGTAGGCAAAGTTCAGAACAGGTCAGGCCCCATTGCAAAATCCAATGTTGGGTCCAGGAAAAGAGGGGGTCATGCTGGAGGAGCTGGATGATGGGAGATGAGATGATGGAAGTGGCCAGGAACTGGATGGTCTCATGGTGCTTGTCGATAGTGAGGACGATAGGTTAAGTCTGATGGGTGATGGGACTGGTGGTGAGGGGCTGACCGTTGACAGCAGTAATCTGAATCGAATGGGATAATGCCTCAAGCTCCACTCCCAGTTGTTTGGCGTAAGTTTGGTCAATGAAGCTCCCTGCGGCCCCTGGATCAATAAAAGCCGAGGTTCTGACCCGTTTTTGGCCAAACTGGAAGGTGTACCTGAACCATGAGGCGGGAAACAGCCATGGAGGTGGAGAAGAGAGATAAGGGACCTGGTGCTGGCGGATGATGAAACGAGGCGGGCGGCAGGGTACGGAGGGCTGGCCTCAGACGTGAGCTCATCTGCAGGTCAATGCGAAGGGCTAGTTGGATCAGGCCATCTAGGGTGGCTGGGAGCTCACATCCGGCTAGCTCATCATGGGTTCGGGGAGCCAGCCCCTCATAATAGGCTGTCCAGAGATCGGAATCACCCCAGGTGGTTTGCGCTGCGAAGGTACGAAACTCCACGGTGTAATGACTCACGGATGGTACAGATGGTACAGTCTCGAATCGGTCTCCACCTAAGTATCCAAATGGCAGAATGTAGTGCGGAGTTGGTGGGTGAATTCTGGGTAGGAGTGACCGATGTCAGATCCGCAATGGATGATGGCCGTGGCCCACTCAGCTGCCTGCCCGGTGAGAAGGGAGACAAGAAGTGCAATGCGCTGGCGATCTGTAGAGTATCTGGCTAGCTGGAATTCAAAAACCAGATCCAGAGCAGTTAGAAATACGTCGCACTTCCCGTCTACCCCATTCCATTTTTCCGGCAATGAAACGTGGGGTTCGGGGGCGGAGGATATATGAGCCATCACCCGTGGCGCACGTCGCTTGCCAGCCAGCTCCGGAATAGCTTCGCGGAGAATCGCGACCTCTTGCTGCAGCGCCTCCACTTCTCCGCTGGCTGCGGCTTGGCTTTGAGCGCTTTGGCGCAAGTCCATGATCTCATGCTGAAGCTGATCGATCAGCACTGCCTGGGGTGAAACGGCGTCGCAGAGGGTGGCAAACTCCGCTGGGTTAACCGCATTCAGCTCAGTCATTCTATCGGGACTTCGGGTAGTAAGGAATGGACTGGCGTCAGCGGATATCCCGTGTAGCGTGGATGGTAACCCAAACGCAGAGTCTGCGCAAAGAGGTAGGATAACCACGCGATTACTATAAGAACGCTCTTTAAATAAAGAGTAGAGATTCCCACCGGAATCCGCGTTCTAAACGCACACACAATCAAAGAGATGAACCAAAGCCTGGAGTACTCACAGTACCGGTGATGGCGGTCGGAAAGGGCATTGGTAATTTCACAATGACTGAGCGGCGATAGAGTGTTCCTCCATTTATCTCCTGGACGATCGTCTACTTCCGGGTCCTCGTGGCGATCGTCTGACCGGTGTGCGTGACACTAGCCTGATTTGTCACCTCATCCTTCCAAATGTGAGATATGTCGGATATCTGTAAAGGAGAACTTGGTATGAGCATGAGACAGGAGGGTTACATAAATATGCTCCCCTATGCTCCCCAATACTCCCCAATACTTCACTACCCTCCCCTATAATCCACTATAGTCTACTACCCTCCCCTACTCTCCTACTTAACCCCTACGCTCCACTATGCTCAACTGTCCTCCCATATGCTCTTCCAACCTTCCATATGCTCTTATACCCTCCCCTACATTTTCCTACCCTCCCATATGCTCTACAACCCACCTTTACTCTCTTCTACCCTCCCATATGCTCTCCAACCCTCTCCTATGCCCTCCTACCTTCCACTATGCTCTCCTACCCTTCCCTACGTCCTCCTACCATCCCCAATGCAGTCCTACCCTCAACTTTGCTCACCTACCTTCCCTAAGGTCTCCAAACTTCCCATACACTCTAACTCTCGACTATGCCTTCTTACCCTTTACTACACTCTCCTATCTACTAGAGGTCGACCGATGTGGGTTTTTCTATAGCCGATGCCAATATTTAGAAATCAGGGTCAGCCAATGGCCGATATATGCTGCAGATTTTTTCTGGCCGGTTATTGGACACTTTCCCCTCTATTTGCATGGTAAAATATCACATTAATAATATAGGATACAAAACATTACTCAACTTAACAACATTTATTGAACACTGACTTAGAACATACGTGTAAACTTAAATATAAATAGGGTGACCAGATAATCCATGTCATCCTGGACACTTTCCATTTTCATAAAAATAAATAGCTGACAGCATAAGCAATGTTTTCATACACACACGGTGAGGCACACAACCAGGTGGGCCAAGTGAGAAAAGCATGCAGCATAATAAATTGCCTCAGTTCCTCCCGCTTCCATATTCATGTTTCAGTGGCAGCAGTGCCCTCTGTCTGGCTAGAGCTGCCTTCAGCATTGGTGGAATATGCAGGGTTCTCAAAAGTCATCTACAAGAATAATGAAAAACCTGAAGTTCCAAAGCAAACATCACAGCAGCTAGTCATGTCCCGTGGTAAGTTACCTTTTGGCTCACTGGCTGGGGGGGCATCTGGGGTTCACTATGGCTCTGTGCCTCACTGCATAGATAGCATTATAAGCAGTCTGCTCCTAAAGCTGCCATTATCACCTTCCACGGGGTTCTAACATACGATGCTTATCTTGGTTGGCCATTAGGGGGCGCTGGGGATCACGCCTGACCCATTGGGGCTGAATTCAACATAGGGCTCTACTGCATTGACAGGATTCTCAAAATGTTCCACTGTCACATCCACCTCCAAGGCTTCCTCAAACTCCTGCAAACAGGGGTGCTCTGAGAGAGGTGATACTCTCTGGAACTCAGCCCAACTGTCATTTAAGCTGATTTACTCCGCACTCCCTTCAGCACGATCATTTCATAATGTAAGGGATGCTCTAAACCTAAATATGGCCCAAAATCGATCCTTTCTTAAAGCAGGAACCAAGGTACTCAACAGCCAATGGATGGGGAACAAAAGCATTTCTGTATCACTTAAAGGAGTTTTAAGAATTTTAATTCATTTTTAACAAAGGACACAGAGCCCTATGTGGCAGCCATTGTAATAAGGGCTGTATGCTGCAGTGCATCGTTAATTATCTCCGAAAGGTTAATACTGCATAACATGCCTTTCTGGAGTCCTGCAAAGACTATCATTTGCCCCATAATAATCCACAACAAAGGCTGCCATTTGGGCCTTATGATGCAAATCAGCGCACTTTCATTTTTGGCGAGAAAACTGCCCACAGGCTCAAAAAAGACCAGGATCAAAAACAGCTTTATTATTATTATTGCCAGAAAACTACTGCAACAAAGTGATAAGGAGTGATCGGATTAGCTATGTGGAAGCTGCAGAGACTGAGCACTGCAGGGATCTGGGCACTGGTAAGGGGGCTCTGCTAAAAATGGATATCAAATAAAGCCCCCTGTCCAGGTAGAGGGTGATGATGTAGGTATAGTTTAGCACCCACAGGGAGCAGTTTAAGTGTGAAAAAATAGTCACAATCTCACAAGCAGCAATCAATAACGTTCATTAAATACGTACACAGCCAAGAATTGTATTCATGAAAGCTGCATGCCGGCATCAATATTAAAGCCAATCTGAGTTTGTGTCTGCTTGCTGTTTTAAAGCCATTTCCCTTATAACCTGTTATCCTCCTCTGTTTCATGCTGCATACCTGTGGTTCCCTATTTGGAGGACACACACAATGGCCTCCTCCTGGAGGCAATGCCTATGTCGGTGCATCAGAAGGCTTACATGATGGCGAATCTCCTCTATGCTGCATAGACCAGAGCAGCCAGCAGCAGCACCACAAGAATGGAGACCCCGATCATGGTGCCCCCTAGTGTATGAAAGGGGGAAAGTCATCCTTGACGGCCACTTCACCACTTTCCATCCATAACGAACAGTTGATCCTTGATGTCTTAAATCAGAATCAGGTTTATTGGCCAAGAATATTCACTCTAGGGGTGTGTGGTATAAATGGTATAAACGGTATATGGTATAAATATGGCCAATGAGAGAGATTAGTGGTAGTGGTTGTTAATGACCAGAGCATGTGAGCGGAGCAGTGAGAATTTCCACCCCTAGGGTGTTGGCTCTGCACTCCATTAAAATTCATCCCGCTCTAGTCAAATCGCCCCACGCATGTTGCGATTTGAGCATCAGACTCGCAGTGTGAGCCGTATCGTTAGAATAAAAAACTGCTCTGCGCTCCGACGTGATGACGCAGCTTCGAGGCACCCCGGAAGTTTTAACTTTATCCCTAATTATGGCCGCAGCAAGTGTCCAATATACGCCTACAGATGTTTTTTAAAAGTGTGTTTCCATTTATTATTATTAAGAAATCATTCAGATTTAGCTTGATAGCACAATAGATAGATAATGTATATTATTAGCTCTGCAACAGTGTGTTTTATCCATTATAGCAGACACATTTTATGATATTATTGATGTATATTTAGCTTGGTAGCGACATGTCTTTTTGCTTATAACCGTATATTTAGCTTGAAAGAAACATGTCTTATTGGTTATAACGTATATAAAATACGTATACGGATTACGTATTTAGCGCCATAGAAAAATGTTTGCTGAGCCGCTGTGAACTAAATAATTATTACCTTAAGAAATCTACAATGTTAGGATTTTTACTTTACCGATATATGCATTTATTTGCAGGGCTAGTTAGATACCACGTAATTTACATTTACAGGTGTTACACCATATTCTGTGACCATCATATATTGTGACCATAGGAGGCGCAAACTCCCGCGTGCACGAGCTTGG
>JAODKL010000095.1:28473459-28495393 GCA_026780765.1 Petrocephalus schoutedeni | reverse complement strand
ACTTGATTATACTTTTGTAATGTGGACTAGATTTTGTCTACAGTTCCCAATAAAATGATAAAATGCTAATTATATTTCCCTTTGTTAATTCAGTGAAATGTAAAGGATTGTGTGAAAATTCATCATTTCGACTACTAACCCCAGTATCGAACCGAATCGTATCGTATTGTGGGAATTTCTGAGATAAAAAAAAATCTAATTGTCGGCTTAAGGAATCAATACTAAATCGTATCGTGAGGAAAGCTGTGATTTACACCCCTAAAGTCCACACAGAGAGCAGGGCTGGGCTACAAACTGCAGTGAAGTGAGGCTAGCAGGCCCCTCCCCCCATCTTATAATCCAAAGATTATACATTACAGATGTTTTATTAATATAGTATTTGGCTGTTTCATAAGCTACATGGGGACCATTTACAGAAGTAAATTAAGGATTAGTGCGCAATATTTTGCCAATAGAAAGTGGATATACATATTAGAGGAACTGGCCTAATTACGCCACATGCACTGCTGGGGCAGGTATATAATTAAGCACCAAGCCAGCAACAAAAATTGGTGATACAATGGATGGTCATACAAAAAAGATTAGTGACTTCAGTTTGGCACCTTTGTAACATACCAAGTGAGCTACTCTGGTGATCCGCAAGTGAAATGATTGTGAAGTGAAATGTCTGGGAGCAAGTGGTAAGCCACACAAATCCACAAAAATGGACTCGGCCAACATCAGCAATGTTCCAGCATCTAATGTAAAACCTTCCCAGAAGAGCTGAATCACTGGTAGCAATAAAGGGAGAATCATCTTCATAATGTCATGTTAGACAAGCTGCTGCCCACATACTTCTGGCCATATAGTGTACTTCAACTTCAATTATGAACCAGTATTTCAGAAATAGCAGCCCATGATTATGTAACCAAGCATAAATAATATGAAATGGATGTTTTGCTTCGTAATTAAATGTTATTGTTTTGCATCCCATAGTTTAATAAAATTAAATTATTACATGTACTCCGTGTAACTCCGTGTAATTTGAGTACCATTACACCAGGATTGTATTACATTGTTAAGAAAACGTACCCAACTTCCAGCAGCCTATCAAATATCTTTAAAGTATTGTAGTGAATTACTGGAAAGCATTTACATATATTCGCCAGCAGGTGGCCCTAGAAGTGCGGGTAAAGCACTATTTTCTCGCTATTTCCCATTCTTAGTTGAATGATGGTTTTTGTATAGTGTGCAGTCAATCATTATGTCGCCCGACTTTAACAAAATCATTTTTGCTGTATTGCTATAAAACAAAGAAAGAAAGAAAGAAAGAAATGTATAAACAAAACAAAGACTATTACGACGGGTACCAAAATGCGTAGCATAATCGGGACCACTAATAGCAGTGTCAATAATAAGAGTAATAAAATGTTATCTAAGAAAATGACCGCAATATTAACGAGGCTTAGCTTTATATAAATTTATTTACTAAGATCCCAAATCTAGCTCAATGTCCAGCCGTGCACTGCACTGAAATCATCTCTTAACTACATATAGGTTTGGGGGGAATAAATGATATTCCTGTATATAATTTTTAATTTCGTTTCGGTCCTTCCTGATTGGCCTGGAAGAGCAGGGTAAAATGTGCACCCCAGCCCTCCCCTCTCATTTACTCACGGCTCACAGCCGGCTGCGAATCAGCCCACATCTCCCTCGGATCCTAGTGCATCCGAGCAGCTCTGTGCAAGTACCGCGTCTACAGACAGAGGACGAGCGTCCCGTTATATGGGTGCTGCTTAATATTGGAAACGGGGACGGGTGCCCCACAACTTCACCACCCTGCATTTAAGAGGCTGTTCATTTTTAATTACAGCTGAAATTCATTCTCCAATTTGTGTTTGCAACGACCGCAAAGCAGCTCCTTTGTAAGCTGGCAGATAAGGAGTTTTGCGGCTGAATATTTTAAATAACTTTTTCCTTCTCAATCAGCTTACCGATTTTTGGTACACAGCTCTCACCTGCGCAAACACTGTTATCTAGTTTTTGCGATCTGAACGAAAAGCTACCAATGGATTAAAAAGTCAACTTAAATTAACTTACATTTACCCACTAAAATCACAGTCTGCTGCATAACCGGGACGTTTCTTTGTCCCGTCATCACTTTCGCAACTATGTCCGCGCTACGGAGGAAATTTGGAGAGGACTACCAGGTTGTGAACACCAACACCGGAGCGATCTACTCGGCTCCGGCCAAAAAGAAGCGCCAGCGCTTCGTGGATAAGAATGGCCGCTGCAACGTTCAGCACGGCAATCTCGGAGGGGAGACCAGTAGATACATATCAGACCTATTCACTACGCTTGTGGATCTGAAGTGGCGTTGGAACTTGCTGATATTCATACTGACATATACCATCGCCTGGCTGGTCATGGCTTCTATGTGGTGGGTCATCGCCTACATTAGGGGGGACCTTAATCACGGCCATGATCAGTCGTATACTCCCTGTGTCGCCAACGTCTACAACTTTCCTTCAGCGTTCCTGTTCTTCATCGAGACTGAGGCCACCATCGGGTACGGCTCCCGCTACATAACAGAGAAGTGCCCAGAAGGCATCATTCTCTTTCTGTTCCAGTCGCTGTTAGGCTCTATTGTGGACGCTTTCCTCATAGGCTGCATGTTCATCAAGATGTCCCAGCCGAAGAAGCGCGCCGAGACGCTCATGTTCAGCCAGGACGCCGTCATCTCGCAGCGCGACGGCAAACTCTGTCTTATGTTCAGAGTTGGCAACTTGAGAAACAGCCATATGGTGTCCGCACAAATTAGGTGTAAACTCATAAAGGTAAGAGAATGATGTGTCGGTCCGTTGCAGTAAAAACATCTCTTGATGACCACGTACGCTATTTTTCATGCAAAACCACTAATGTTGTTAGCTTGTGGGATGTATATCATACATTAATGCGAGTAGCCGTTTTACAAGCAGAAATGCAAGTTAATGCAATTGCAATTCATAACCAAAAAATAAAACAAATGGGGCTTTTTTATGGAAGTATTTCAGGGACAAAAAGTGTACTTAACATTTCAGGGACAAAAAGTAAAAAAGCAGCTTTCAGCCAGTTTGGAGTTGAATACATTTCCATATATCAATTTATTTATTATAAAACAATATTATTATCATCAACAACTTCATCATCTTATTTTTATCTTATCTTGATATCTGCTTATATATTGTCACTGTCACTATGGTCTGCAGAGCCTAGGCCGTGAGCTTATGTCATAAAGAATGGTATACTCAGGATAGACATACTGACCTATTTCTCATTTTAATGATAGAAACGATAGCTTTATCTTAAAGTTAAATATAGCCCCCCCCCCCCACTATACAGAGAAAAGTAAAGTCACTTCCCATTCAAAGTCCTCTTGTTTCTCTTGTATGTCGGGTTTTATAAAAGTGATTCAACTTTAATGCTTGTCAATCAACAGCCATGATGCAAATTCAGTCACTTGAAGAATGCTTCAGAACACCCTGAGAAGCTTTGTGAGCTGAATTTAATGTTTCTTGACAGAAACATCTATATCAATTCTAGCCTGGGCATCCATGCAGAATACACATCCATAACCTTTGACAGAATAAAAAAATACAACCCTGTTCACGAAAAAGTTGAGATGCTCTACGAAATGTAAATTAGCAAATCATATAAACCCATATTTAACTAAAAATAGAACAAACACAACGTCAAATGTTGAAACTCTTTTACAACAAATATATGGTCACTTTGAATTTGATGCCAGCAACACATTTAAAAGAAATAGGGACAGGGCATTATTACCACTGTGTCGCCTCACCTCTGCTTTTAATGACAATGTGTCAATGTTTGGGAACCAAAGAGACCAGTTGCTGGAGTACTGAAAGCGAAATGTTGCCCTATTCTTGCCAGATATAGGATCTCAGCTGCACAGCAGTGGGGGGTCTCCCTCCGCATATTTTTTGGGTTCATAATGAAACGAAATCATCCAAAATTTTTTGGAAACATGATGTATACACACCATGGACAATTACACCTGAAGTGACCATATATATAACAAGGAGCTAAGGTTCCAGTCAAAGTAAAGCGGTGTGGCACTGAGAGCTTCTCTTAATCAACAGAACAACAGATCTTGCTTCTGTATAATGCGAACTTTAATAGACACATATGCTAAACTCTCTGTGTAAAAATGTATGTTACATAGTGGTTATGATCTTTGGTAAGAAACAATTGCATTGTAAAATAATAATGGTATTTAATTGGAAAGTAAGAAGTCAACATGGGAAATGCTGTCAAAACAAACCATAGGTAAAAGTATTTTTATATTTTTTACTTTTTTTTGTTTTATTTTTTATTAATGTTTTATTTTATTTTATATTTTTAAATATAATGATATGTCCTATCATTAATAACCATTGTTTTAAAGGTGGAAATTACCGTTTAAGTGATCTGAACAAAACATACTGATCTAAAAGAGATATCTTCCACTATTCATAGCGTCCATTAAGGTCTTTACTATGCATTCTCATATAATACTGTTTATTTAAAAGTGATGCAGCATCATTACTGCACAGTAAAACATCTGAACAGAGAGGTTATGGGCACCCTTACAAAGTGTGGACCATGTTATCTCCATTTCACTGTGTCACGTTCAATTCAAAATCAAAACAGACCAAAAAATACAGAAATCGACGTATTTAAAAGAGCTACACAGCTGATGTGTTCAGCTTGTTGTATTTGTTTCTGAGTGCATATCCATGTGATTTACGCACCTAGAAAATATAGGTGCTGATCAGTACTGTGTATTATGCTAGCGCAGGGGACGCACTGAGTGCGCACCCTGTTTGGACTAAACACACCCAGCCTGTAAGAGCAGAAAACATTTAGGATGAACCTTGCCAAACTAAATTGTTATTTGTTCTGAGGTTGCAAAAGAATATCTTTTTGAAGTCTATTTTAAATTTGGCGTCTACCTCACCCCTTGTTGTGCACTTTTTTATCATCTTAATTTGCCTGCCGTATATATGATATATATTATTACAGTATTACAAGTTCCCTAGTGGTGGTGTTGTTACTTCTCCCACATCCTTTGCACTCTCCCAATCTCACTTTGCACTCTGTTGTATATTACTCATTTCCAAACTAGTTACAAAAGGATATTAATTATAGAAATTCAGAAATTCAATTCAAAGATAACCTTCTTAGGGAAATCTAAATTACAATACAATGCAATCCTAAAGTATATTTGGAAAAAACTATGCTCTTTTTACACCCTAGCTGTGTGAGAGCACTGTGTCGAGTCTGAGTATAAGACAAAACAAAAGTGGAAAACTCAATATTTCATTAACTGATTCCTAGATTATGTGGGTTATACCCGAAGCATATGAACCCTCATGTTTAACAAAATGTGAGCCAGCTATCAGCTGACAGCCTAGAGCAAAGGCTGGAAGGTGTGGATGACAAAAATGTTATTTAGATGAAAGGGCTGTGTTAGACAGAATTCACTTTGTTATACAACAGTTTGTTTTCTCTGCTGCAATGTTTGATGTCATTTGACACAACTGACAAAATTATCATTTTCCAAAGGTTAGCAATGCAGTATTGGAAGAGGTTGTCTTTATGAGGCTATAACAAAATGTTGTATCTGGGAAAGAAATGTTTATAATTTATTCTCTTATCACTTTAATAATAATATTTGTTTTTGTTTGCATCAAATCAAAGGATGGCTGAAAGCTGGAAAAAAAGGAATTTCTATACGTTGAAACGCTTCAGTCTTTGCTGTCACTGGCGTGTTTGGATTTACTGGGCAATAAATCGATACTTCATAAATAATATTTCACAAAGGCTTATGCTGTTTTGGCAGCATTTGTGAACAAATGTTTATAAAGCAATTAGATTTGTTTTACTCTAGTTGAGATCAGTTAGTACATAAACATTGTTTTTTGTTGGGTTTTTTTCCATTTCTTTAAATATGACAGACATTCTGGATTCAGGATTGTGTCTGGCTTACAGATGGTCTGGTCGCTGTTGGTTTAGCAGTTGTGCTGCCAGAATTGGAACAATATAAGAGGCTGTTGACCACAGTGATTCACAGCCAACAGCTTTGCTAGCCCTAAGTAGCATGTTAAAAGTGAATCATTAAATGTCAGACACCTGCGTCCCATCTTACATTGATCATCATTGTGGCTAATGAAGTGTCTGCCTCTGTTGTTTTGAAGGTAAGGATGACTCACTATGTAACAGCAACACAGAACCCCAACTAATTACAAATTTGAAATTATATCTTATGTCATTGTACTGGAATCCATGCGTTTTTTATTTTTTTTATAGCAGATGCTATTCTCAGTGTAATCAGCCTGTTCCTTGAGCCAAATAACATATTGTACAGAATAACACATTGTCTTTATGGGTAAAAAAAATGGACAGTGATGTTATGCTTAATATTCCTCTTCCTAAGTCAGTATGTTCTGTGAAGAGTGTGTCTTGTACCAGTTTCGTTTTAATAAAATGTTGCTAGAACAAAAAGACACTGAACAACTACAGTACAGTATATGAAGGCAATGTATTGTAATACTTTACATATTTTCAATTAAGCACACTTTTTATGGCAACTGTAATCAATATTTTTAATTATATACTCAGTTTCACAACATTTTTTAATTATATGGACCTTAATTACTGGGGGCTGTGAATCACAAGAGAAGGGCATAATTAAAATGTAATTTAGAAAAGTTATTGTTCCAAAAAGAAATATCTACAAATTCACATACTCATACACAATAAACTTTTATTAGTTTGTGAATATTGATCTGGTTCTTAATATCCAGTTCCTGCTTAGCCCTGACTTTATATGAAATGTGATCAGTGCATGTATATACTAGAACAACTTGGGGCGATATTTTCATTAACAAATTAGCTGTTGTGCCTTGGGGATTTTGGATGGATTTTAAGTGATAATGAGCCATGCACAGATCCCAGCTCTCACAGCATGATGCTCTCTGCTGCACATTTTCTATGGAGCAAAAATCTGTTTTGGGGAAAATGTAATTTGGTCAGTGATATGTAACCCATTGCATATTGAGAGTATGGCTGTTGTTCCGTGGAGCTTTACATCTGGTGATGCAGTGCTTGATGGGACCTGAGACATACCTGCAGAACTACATGTCTTCTTCTTTGTTTTCTGAGCCAAGACAGATGCAGGCTGCACTCAGTACCCCTAATAAATAGATGAAACAGATGGTATATTGCTGTTTTGATACTAAAACATAAAATCCCCTTTCTTGGCTCTTTGTGCAAGGTATACTGGAGAAGCCGTTCTGGTTCAGTCTTCCAGACTTTGATATCGTAAAGTGGGTGTGTTAGAATATATGAAATACTAATGGTCAGGATTCTTTGCATGAATTTAAGACAATGCTAGGAGTGTTAAGGATATGCTTCCCTCGACTTCACACATTTCAGCAAACACTCAGTATAATTTCCATTTCAAGGAAAGCAAGAAAAAGTCACACTGCCAGAACACTGGGAAACGGGCATCGCCTGTGACCTTGCAGGCTTTAGTACCATTGGATGAATCTCAAGTTCGTGCGTATTAATTGTATCGAGCCATGTTCATTAGCATAGTGCACATCATTTTTTAAACAATGTACATACATATAGTAGATGTGAAATAACATGTGAAATGACAGCTGTGTAGGAGAGAGTTTGATGTTAAGGGGGATATGACCTCATCATCTAAATACAAAAGTCTGTTTATTGGGGGTGAATGAATTCAATTTAATTCTTCCATTAAAGGTGTAAAGCTTTTGCCATAGCTGTCTATATAATTTATTATCCTTTGTTACACTCAATCTTTGTTTCTGCACAACTAAATTTCCTCTTTAAAGTACAGCATAACTCCCCTTGGAAGAATATTTAAGATTTCGGTGTATAATGCCCACACTGTAAATGCTGATGTCATACCGCTGTGCTGTGGTAGCATGATGCGCCACCTCCAGGTCAGACCTTTCGGGTTTAGTTTTCAGTGCTCCTTGTCTATATAGAGACTCAGCAGTGTCCTCTGCAGGACTCCCATCTGGCCTGCTCACACAACAGCGGCTCAGTATTAGCCAGGTGTCGGGAGATAACGCTTCCCAGTTCATCAGCTTTGAGGAAAGTGGAGCCCCTGCTTCCCAATCTGCTTAACAGTCTGCTAAAGGTGATGCTTTGCTGTGCCTTCAGCCTGCCCTCTATTACATGGTGCAGTCAGATAGAGATCACACACTTCAAGATGCAGTCTAACGAGGAAATGTTGCAGGAGTTCATTGCAATTTCCGGATTAATTACCATAAAATTTTGATCGATATCCTGCACCTACAGTTTAACTCCTGGAATCTTAATTGCTTTGCTGAACATAGCTCTGCCAATCGAATCAGAAGGTTCAGCTCCCAGCTGGAACAAATCCTGCAAAGTAACACTTTACTTGAGGGAGTACAAGTGATGTAGTGGTACATTCTTACTTAATGTAATAATCAACCAGTAACTAAGTGTTGGTTACAAACTGATTCAGTGTTCATCATCATTAATCAGTCATGTGTTTCCTGCAGATACTTTATATGTTCATAAGTTGTACTTGGTAACTAAGTTACTTGTGCCATCTCAAGTAAAGTGTTACCAAGTTTTCCAACTTAAGAACCCAGAATCAGAGTCTCTTCTTCAGGAACACTATGCAAGAAACATAATCAGAGAACGCTTAATACTTAATGATGATGTGGTTCCAAAGGGAGACACAAAAGATCCTAGCGTGTAAAATAGCGTGTAATTTACAATATTAAGATATGGGAGCTTCACAGGAAGGCTGAAGGACATCAGGAACAACCTCTTTCTCTTTGAACAAATCAAATCTGTAACTCGTCAGGGTCTTGTAAATATTCTGTGATCTGCCATATCCCACTTGAGATGCAAGGAGCTGATGGCTCCGCACATAGCCTGTGTATCCAGTCCACAGATGGTGCACTGACTCACACATAGCTCCACCCTGGCCCTCACAGAATGTGAGGTGAGATATTTCACAGGAAGGAGTCTGTACTGACATCTTCCCAGCCATAGCATTAGTGTGGAATCTAAATGATTATCAAAACAAGACAGATCTGTAGTGCACAGATGCACTAGATAGCAGACGCTGGTGGGAAAGAAAACCTTCATAAAGCGTTTAGCTCCTGGAGTCAGATGTGTAAGATATATCTGCATGGCAATATGTTGCTTTTCATATGCTATGCTCCTGACGCAACCTTTGCTGAATATGTCTTTATAAGAAAGGGAATTCTCTTTTCATCCATCCAGTGTCCAGAGCCTATCGTGGAAGCTTCGGGAACAAAGTGGGGGATAACCCCGGGTAGGGCACCAACCCATCGCAGGGCACACACACCATTCACACCGACAGGGAAGTTTCTTTACTCAAATTCACCTGTGTTTTTTGGCTGTGGGGGGTGTTAATATGCACCAGGTAGCAGAAAAAAATAAACCTGTTCCTGTTTGTGTAACCTGGTCCTATATGTGTAAACTCTGTACTATAACTTTTAATATTTTTAAAGATTTTTAATTTGTAGCCACCAAGGGAATGAAGCCATTACTAGTAAAGCATTGGTCTGTTATGTGTGTCTCAGTCTAGGCAAACTCCAGAAGGTGAGTTCCTCCCTTTGGACCAGTGTGAGCTGGACGTGGGCTTTGGGACCGGCGCAGACCAACTCTTCCTGGTGTCTCCACTCACAATCTGCCATGAGATCAACCTCAAAAGCCCCTTCTTTGACCTCTCACAGCGCTCGCTCATGAGTGAGCAGTTTGAGATCGTCGTCATCCTCGAGGGCATCGTGGAGACCACTGGTGAGTGTGTGTGTTGGTAGGATGGGGGGAGGGTCCCCTTATTCCCTTAGTGTATGTTGTGGGGGGGTCCTGATGCTCCACGTCTTCCTCAGTCTGTATTCTGTATTCACCTTCTCTTCCCATTGAAAATAGAAGAAAACTGTTTCATTAACAATTCTAATATTGTCTGTTAATATAATAATGTTCTCAGTTGTTTTCAGTGCCCCCCTAGAATAAATAGAGTTTATCTTAATAACTATAATATTTTATAATTATGTTGCTTCATCAGTAAGAGTTGATTATTGATTATTTATATAGCTTATTTAAACTATACAATATATAATAGGATATTGTTGCAAATTTAATTATAGATCTTAATTAACATTTTAGGATGGTTGTTATATAAAAATAAAGGTATCCTGCTAAAAAGGCCCTAATACTCACCAGTGGCAGTTAACATAAGAACATGAGAAATTTACAAACAAGAGGAGGCCATTCGGCCTATCAAGCTCATTTGGGGAGAATTCCACTAATATTGCAGAGAAGTTAAAATCCTATCTAGGCTCTGCTTTAAAGGAACCCAAAGTTTCAGCTTGCACTACACTAACAGGAAGACTATTCCATACTCTAACTACACGCTGCGTAAAGAAGTTTGTTCTCAACTCCAGCTTAAAATGTTCTCCCGCTAATTTCCAGCTATGGTCACGAGTCTCTTATTTGAACTAATGTTGAAGTAACTATTTAATTGAACACCATCCAGACCTGTTAGAATCTCCCCCTTAGTCTCCTTTGCTCAAGGCTGAACAGATTCAGCCCAGCTAACCTCTCCTCATAAGACATTTCTTTAAGCCCAGGAATCATTTTTGTAGCTTTGCCTTGAGCTCTCTCTAAGTCAGCAACGTCCTTTTTAAGGTACGGTGACCAGAACTGCAGACAATATTCTAAGTGGGGTCTTACCAAGGAATGGTAAAGTCTTAACATTACCTATCTTGACTTGAACTCCACACACTTGGAGATGTAACCCAACATCCTATTGGCCTTTTTAATTGCTTCCCCACACTGGTGAGAGTGGGACATGGAAGCATCAATATATACACCATGGTCTTTTTCACAATCAGCTTCCTGTATTTCCGTGGCACCCATAAAATACTTGTGTCTTATATTCCTGTTCCGTACATGGATTACCTTATACTTGTCCCCATTAAACTTAATCTGCCAGGAATCAATCTAATCACCATTTACATCAAGATCCCGCTGTAGCCTCTGTGCTGCTAGTTCAATATCCGCTACACCGCCCACCTTGGTGTCGTCTGCGAATTTGACCAATTTACTGTTTATATCGGTGTCAATAACGTTTATATAAACTAGGAATAATAGTGGCCCCAAAATTTAACCCTGTGGTACCCCACTATGAACACAGGCCCACTGAGACATTGTGCCCCTAATAACTTCTTGCTACTTCGTATCTGTTAACCAGTTTTCAATCCAGGTTGCTACAGTTCCTATAATCCCTGTCAAGTTTAAGTAGGAGCCTCTTGTGGGGGACAACATTGAAGGCCTTCTGGAAATCAAAGAAGATCACATCATAGGCCTTTTTATGATCAGTTTCCCATTTTGGCTTCCTCAAGGAACTCCAGCAGAATTGTTAAACAGGATCTACCTCTCCTAAATCCATGCTGGCTATTCGAATGTTATTCGAATCCAAGTAATGTACCATTTTTGCTTACCAGTTATGCAAGTTAGACTAACTGGCCTATAGTTTGATGGATATGGCTAGGTTTTGTAGCACGTCAGATTCAGTTATACATACTGTATATCAGTCAAAGACGAAGCTGGATTAGGAATGAGCGTTGGTAAGGCAGCATGAGTCTAGTGGTGAAAATGCCAGTGAAAGACCAGTGAATTACCTGGGATGTAAGGCTTGGAAGTTCTTGAGGTCTTCAGGACTTGCACTGCTTGTGCTGTGAGAATATTGTTATCATGGATTAACTGCCCACTGCTATGTCACAATGTCACATATGGGTTAGATGCAGGGGAAACATTGTGTTGCTGTGCACTGTGGTGTGTCAGCAATGACCATGAATCACTTTCTTCTTCTTTTTCTTTTGCCATGATTTCTGTAGCCTTCCATCCTGTCTACAAGACAGAGATACTATAATATCTATAGTAAAGAGTACTGTGAGAATTATAGTCCAATAGAAAATGGGTAATCATGCAAATACAAAACAAAACATTGGATTATGAATGTATTAGATTCAAGTCAAAATGACTGCATATCCTTTACTTGGATATTTATCAAGGTCTGTTCCTAAGCTATTACAGTGTCTAAATGTGGCATTATATGGTTGGGTGAAGCCTTGCCTTGCTGTAATCCCCTATCGAGAGAAGACCCTGACAAGAGGTGACAACTGCCAGATGAGTAGGAAATGAAAATAGTCATTAACAACGAAATCTAATCCTTCTGCGGGAAAAGCAATGGCCGTAACATGCAATAAACTTTAAAGAGAAATGAAAAAAGTACTTTATCTGTTCTTATTGATGTAAAAACAAAAATTTCGATTAGCTGAAGAAATAGTCATAATCCTCAGTTATGTACCTGATTGATTGTGGACATGGCTGGGCGATATAAACAATATATCGACTTATAATCATAGAAAATTTAAATGATGAATTAAATGAGAAACTTATAAATTGTCTATAAGGATGTGATGTGTGGCTTGAAATCACACATCACAGAAATGAACACAATTGCGTATAATCATATGTAATGTTTTAAATACAATCTACGCCCAACAAATGCAGAGTAAGGTTAATGGATTTAGCGGCTCATGCCATAGCTACTGTTTCAGTAATATCGTGGAAGAGATAAGCGCTCCCTCAGTGGGCTGGCAGTGAAGAAAGTAAAAGCTCAGCAGCCACAACATCTTTTTAAAAAAGAGATCTTGGGGAAAAACAAGGTTAAAAAGACATGGGTGGCATGGAGGTACTTTTTGCAGTTTAAAGTCTGATATACCACAGACTGGGGCTGTGTACTGTAAACTTTACTGAAAACATATGCCGACTGAAACTGGGTCCAGTGGAACATACTAAATGCAAGTGCTTACAGACACAAACACTTTCCATCTGAAGTAATACAGGACAAATCGCATTCAGCATTAGTTAAAAATGGGACACAGCATCTTATTTTTTATCGCAGAGTGGGTGGCCAAGGACAAGGTCAAACGCCTTCCCTGTAACAAGCAAAGAGGCAGAGAAAAAAACCATCAGCAAACCCATTGTTGGTGTTCTCTAGGGTTACACCATAACAAAAAAAGTTCAGTTTTGTATGATTTAATTAGTAAAATTAAATTTCAGTTTACAGTCCGTTCAATTTGTTGCCTTTCTCATGTTCTGAGTCTGTTTAAGTCCTCTTAGAATAATGGTGCTTGTAGACCTGTGGTGAAATTAGTCAGAATGTTATGATTTTTTGGTCCTGTCTTCCTGTGTCAGGCATGACATGCCAGGCTAGGACTTCATACACTGAGGACGAGGTTCTGTGGGGCCACCGCTTCCTTCCTGTAATGTCCCTAGAGGAAGGCTTCTTTCGTGTGGACTACTCCCAGTTCCACAGCACTTTCGAGGTGCCCACGCCATCATACAGCGTCAAGGAGAACGAGGAGAAAGCCTCGCTGCATTCCCCCACCCCGACACCAACTCTGAGTGACGGGCGCATTCAGAGGGAGCGTGT
Source organism: Petrocephalus schoutedeni (assembly GCA_026780765.1). NCBI lineage: Eukaryota > Metazoa > Chordata > Actinopteri > Osteoglossiformes > Mormyridae > Petrocephalus > Petrocephalus schoutedeni. Next base: position 28,481,829 of record JAODKL010000095.1, on the reverse strand, counting down.
CTTCTCACTGGACTGCATCGACACCATAGAGGAGCGAGTCAGGGCCGGCCGATCCAAGAAGCTACACCGTTTGAGCTCTGGAAAAGAGGCGCTCGGGACGAGCTCTCACCAATCAGAGAAGGCCTGCAGCACAGGCGACCTGCCCCTCCAGCTGCAGCGCGTCTGCTCCGTACCAGGCCAGGGTGAGGCCGAGGAACAGCAGCAGCTCAAGGCATTTAGCATACACGCTAGAGCTACGACTCAGTCCACAGGGGAGCTTCCCCCCGCCCTCGTCCCCACTCCCGTCCCCTTGGCGGGAGGTCGCACTGAGGACAACCTGCCAGCCAAGCTGCGCAAAATGAACGCTGATCGCTGACTTCTCAGACCACATACTTGTAGAGAGACAAACGGAAGCATGACCAGGTTCTCTCTAGCTCAATGGGAACTACTGTGATTTTGGTTCTGCTGTTTGTATTTGCTGTATACAGCAGCTCAAGTGCACATACTGTTAGCTCAGCATAGGGGGCCGTAAGGAATGCCTTTGGCTCCCCAACATCCAGTATAATGCTATTCAGGATATTAGATAAATGACTGAATAAACAAACTTTTGAAGAAAAATTTAGAAAAATTGATAGAAAAATAAACAGACTTTTCTGAATTAACTGTGCACTTGTAAGTCATTTCCATCCTATTTACATAGTTTTTTCTTCTTCCACAAGGTTATTTTGAAAATAATATTCGCCTCCTGGATATACTATAAAGTATCACAACATCTATGTCAGTAGAACTTGTATTCCGGGCGTCTCTATCGTATTCAATCAGTTTTAATGTTTATGTATATTATGGAGGGAGCGGGCGTTAATGTGTCAAATTTTATGTTAAAACTAAAGAACCTTAAAATAAATAAAGTGCCATTTTGATCTTGTCCAACAAGATTTCAAGTTTACTTGAGGGGATCTTTCATTGGGCGTATGTGTCATATCTGATATTGATTCTACATTGACACAATTTATCATTATGTTGTTGAAGCATAACACTGCAGCAACAACCGTGTTCCATAACCGGAATCTCCTGCATCAGCCCATCCAAGCTGAGGCATTTGATTTTTCTGAATGTCAACCTGCACTGAGGACATACTGTTCGGTTACTGAGTTTGGTTCTGTTTCTGTTCTGTGGATTTGTTTGCAGTGTTTTGTTCATTTGTTTTCATGTTAAATTAAAATTAAAAGTTTCATTAAAATATTAAACAAAAGTAAGAATGCCTGCTTTTGTAACAAAATAACACAATGTTAGGCAGTTAGAAGGTTTCTCATAGAAACACTAAATGCAAAGGGATTTATGAACACACAAAGCATTCATATTTGCCTAGTTAGGCTAAAACATGAGGCTACAAATGATAATTGCCGTTAACAGCTGATTGGGAGCCGAAAGAGCTGCTCATCTTTGGGAGCCGTGCCACAAGAGCCGAAAAGAGCCGAACTTCCCATCACTATTTGGCTGTGTCCCCTCTGAAGCCCGGCGCTTATAAGAGACTGGCGACAATAAGAGACTTGGTGTTTATTGGAGCATATACGGTACTTTAATAGAAAAAAAGCACTTCTGAGGTACCGACTCGAAGCTCCGTAAAGGCCTTGAATGACTGTGTTTTTATAATCCTGCATAATATTCTAAATGTTAGATTAATGCTGTTCAATTTCTGTGTTCTTATCTTGTTACATTAAAAGAATCAACATTAATTTGTTCAAAAAAAATTGGGGGGGGGGTACAGTGCACATACCATGTAAAGGGTCTGGATTCTGCTTCTTAGTTACATTTTAGCTTGCTTACTGTGCTGTGGCTTGTTAGGTCTAGAACTAGCTATCCTTGTCAGACAAGTAACAGAGCTAGCGTTAATGGCTACTATTTAACCACAAATGGAGGTAATTATACTAAAGGCATGTTTCAGATTAACAATGAAACTAAGGCAATGCAGCATGATAATATTGAGTCTTACACTTAGTACTAATAACTGACTGGCTGGGATGATGACCCCATCGACACAGATATCTAGCAAATGATACATCAACATGGACATGTATGTTGACATGCAGTAAATTTTAATGAATAAGCAGTGTGAGTTAAAAATGTCACCTTTCACATTCACATTGGAACCAAGAGATTTAAATCATCACTTGCTAAGTAGCTTGTGATATTTTGCCTTGTCAGGTCTTGAGCTAACTTATCTGACAAGTTAGTGTGACAGAAGGAGGTGATTTTACTGAAAATGAATGTCTTGAATGCAAATGTGAAAGTAATGTTAGCTTTTAAATTGGGCTGTCAATAGATTAAAATATTTAATCGCGATTAACTGCACGACTGTCCATAGTTAATCACATATTAATCGCAAATTTATCCATTCAAAATTTACCACAAAGGAATTTTTCAGGTGTTAACATGAGAGTTGGCAAGACATGATTGCTTTATGCAAATGTATGCATTTATTATTTGAAATCAATTACCAACAATAAACAATGGCAAAGATTGCCCATAGGTCAAATTTTCCATATTACTTAGTCATATGACTAAGCATAGATCATAGATGACACCCTAAAACCCTGACACTTCTAAAGTCTCTCACACAATGTAGTGTATCCAACTTTACATGCAGCAAAAGTTTTCGTTTTTATAAAGTAATTGACATAAAAGAATGACTTAAATAAGAACCCACAAAGGTTGAGGATTTACCAATATGCTCATATCACATACACAACACATGAGAAGCTCAAACCCGAGAAATCATACACCTCTCAATAACAGATGCAGTACATTGGCCAGCTAATTTTCTCATGACTTCGGTAATGATCACTCCCTGGATCCCTCACACCTCTAAAGCAAATCACACAGAACTGTCTCATATGGGGAAAAATAAAGGCTCAGAAAAACATCCCCTTGCCCTGTCGGATAGAAACAAAGTGAGCCTTAAATAATGGAAAAGCAGTACAACAAAGAAAATTGGTGAAACAGGATTCTGGATACTGTAGTTAAGTTTTACATCAATGTCAGCAGTTAGGCTAAACATCTGTTTCTTTGCACCCAACCAGTTACTTAAACAGACAAGCCGGTTTACATTGTCGGACGACAGGGCAGCTCGCTTCTTCTGCACAATATGCCCAGAAAGTGAAAATAACCCTTCACACGGTACTGATGTGGCAGGTGTTGCCAAGTACTTGCGTGCTAGGCAGGCCAATTTACTGTGTGCCCCTTCATGTCTGGGCCACAGCTGCCGGGGGCAGTCCTCCATGCCAATAGCAGGCTGTACCCTGTATCACTCCAAAAATTTCTCATTAGAATCTTCCTCTTCATCACTGTCAGACTCTGAAACAAGCTGCTCTTGTCTTAGGTGGCTCAGACATCTCTGGTTGCACTGCCTGTGTAGGTTTCTCCTCCCTAAGCACGGCATAGATCAAACCCCAAACTTCAGCCCTCTCTCAGCTTGATGCAGACACTTAAGGTCCTTAAACCTAGGATCAAGTGCTGTGGCAATCCTCTGCCATGCGATGTTTGTTTTTTCCTTGTGTTTCCCCATGTCTGCTGTGAAGGTCTGCTCGAATTTTATTATGTAGGCTGGGTCATCCTCACATGTCTCCATCACTCTCAATAGATGGCACAAAGCAGGCAGCACCACTGAGCATGAAACAAACGTATCTCCTCCGAGACATTCAGTTATGTACCTGCATTAATAGAGAAAAGTACTTCAGTTAGGAAATTCATCCTGCCTTTATACCTGAAATCACAAAAGTGAACTGAGTCCATAATTTGCCCAACTTGATAGACCTCACTTTCACTCAAAACTGTCACTCTCTACAGGCTAATTGCTTTCTCCCTCACTCACCCAGACAGACACACAGACAGACACACACAGTGTTAATATTCATCTTTGTGGGGATACTCCATTCATTTCTATGGGCATAACCCTCATCCTAACTATGACAACCTTGACCCTTACCCAGCTATACCATCTTAACCATAAGTTACTAAAAAATACAAAAACTCTTACTATTTTAGTTTTTTTTTTATGGCATTCACAGATTTTTATAAGGTAAACCTTGTGGATGAAAAGTAAGAGTCTCTACACTGTGAAGAAATTTGGGGTCTGGATCACTAAACAGGATTTCTTGTTTAGCAGGATAACTTGTCGGATATAAAAATAATTTAAATAGACATTATCTTACACTTACATTTAGCCAACAATCTGACTAAGCAAGAAATCCAGTTTCCTGATACAGGCCCCTGGTCCCCAAAATTTAATAATTACATAAGCATACACATTAATGACAAAACCCACCTTCACTCAGAAACAGACTAACAGACAGACTATCGATAAGAAAGTATTAATAAATTACCTGCAGGGCTCCAGCACAGCTTCCAACTTCTGCAGTTTATCCAGCTCGACTGCTGTTAGCATAGCAATGTTAGTGCTATGTAGTGCCAGTGCAGATCTCAGTAGATGCTCGTCTTGCAGAATTCTCTTTTTATCATGTCCAGGGTAGTGTTCCCTCTTGTTGACACGTCCTGTGTGAGAGGTTCCGTCTTCTGTCCATGTGCGATTTGCTGATGTTGCAGCTCTGCGGCGTTTGCCAGACTGTGTTTAAAATGGCCAACTACCTTTCTGCCTTTTGTTAATGCGGCGTCAAACGAACTGTTCTGCAAAGAGACTGGAATAGATCGTTGGAGGCTGTGTGCGTTGCAATGCAAATGCTCAAATGGCAGTTGTCTGGCCGCTGCTATCACGTTCCGAGCACTATCAGTAGTGAGTGTGCTAACTTTATGTTCAATGTTCCACTGTTTTGCTACTTGCATAAACTGCTCGGCACACATTTCAGCGAATTGCCTCTCCTCTGTCTTCATAACAGTCAATGCATGCGACCGAAGCTCCCACTGTTCGTTAAAATAATGCGCCGTTACCCCGAGGTAACTGTGATTTCTCAGTGAGGTCCAACAGTCCCCAGTTAGCGCAACCATCCTAGTCTGTCCCAACTCCTCCAATACTTTTGCTCTTTGGTCATCATACAGGTTATGCATCTTCGATACGATGGTAGCTCTGGATGGCAATTCATAAGTGTAGTCATTGGATGCAATCCAAATAATTTCGCACAGACCGCCATCCTCCACAATGCTAATTGGCTTGCAAGCTGTAGCCACCCACTTAGTTATTCCTGCAGCAAGCTTACTGCTTGTAGGTTTATCCATGGATTTCCTTCGCACACTGTCAAGCGTGGTTTGCCATAGACGAGACGGTTCAGGGCTAACAAAACTGCCTGCATCAGCTGTGTGTTTGGCTAGCAAATGGTATTTAAGACTAGATGTACTTCGGTGGTAACTGAACTCACATCGACAGTAACTGCAAATAACTTTGGTCTTCTCGATGGACCCATCTGACTGGGGTCTGAAGCTGAACTTGCCATTCAAAATACCTTTTTCTCTGTCCATTGTCTTTTAGCTACCATCCAACTTAACCCACGTTAATTGCGTCAAAAAAATTAATCACATTACAACTAATTCCTGTTGATGTGCTATTATCGCGACAAATTTAACAGCTCTACTTTTAAATGATCCTACATAGTAGGGTGGTAGAAGCCATGATATAAGCAACATAATGTTTTTAAAGGTTCCCTGCTGTTCTAAATTAATAAATTAATAAATTAATTAATAAAGTAGGGACAGCTTGCAATGCACATGCCTGGGGGCTGAGGGGGCCTAATAGTTGACTCTCACGGCATGTGGAAATTGAGCTCTATATGACAGGGGCCCTTGTGATTGACTTGCACTGTATATGTCAAGGGGATCAACTCGGGGGTCAACTTGCCATAGATGAAGAGGTCCCCAGTGATTAATACTCACTATATATGTTGAGGGACCCGGGTACATGCAGAAGGCCCTGGGGGCCCCTGGTGGTTAATTGACACTGTATATGCTGAGGTATATGAGGGTCACAGTGGTTAGCTTGCACTATAAATGTTATGTCTCATGGCCATTAGTGCTCCAAGGCTCCCTCCAGCCTAAGGTCCCACTGGCCTGGGGTGCGTTTCCCAAAAGCATTGTTTCTAACTACGTTATCAACTTATAACACCACACCCCCCTTTCCAGTGACCTCATGACCCCCCATGCTCTCCCAATCGATCTCAGACTCCATATTTACCCTCTTGAGACCCCTGATTAGAGCCTCCATTCTCTGCAAAGATCACAGCATCATCAGCAAAGTCAAGATCGGTGAATCTTTCTTCATCAACAAATGCCCCACAGCCACCGGATGCCACAAACACATGCAAGAACACACCCCTGACAAACCCCAGAATCAACTGCAAAGAATGCAGTGGTTCTGCTTACACACTGCACAGCACTCATAGTACTACTGTACAGGCCAGCCATGACATCGAGCAACTTTGGGGGGATCCCGCAAAGTCTCAAGATGTCCCATTGGGCAGCTCGATCAGTCAAGTTGAATCGAATGCTTTACAAAATTCGACAAAGACTGCAAAGAAACTCTGCCTTTATTCACGTTTGTGCTTGATAAGAACCCTTAGTGCCAGGATGCAGCTGATGGAAGACTTCTTAGGTATAAAACGAGATTGGTTGCTGGAAGGCGAGCAAGAGATCACAGATGTGCATACCTCGGCATATCTGCGTTGCACTGATGCCCACACTGTCATCTTTTTTGCAAAGCAATATTTAGTCACCCTATTTATAATATTTATCTGCCAGTCATGGAAACCATTTGTAGAAATTTGGGGAAAAACTACAAGACCAACCCCTCATTTTTGCTACCAGGTGATGTCAAAGAGGCACTTTCACACAATAGTTTCTTGGAGGCAGTTCTGGAACCCTTTTTAGTACCTGCTCCAGAGTAGGTACTTTTCTTTCCAACACAAATGACTGGGGAAGCGATTACAGTGATAACGATGATTGATTCACCACAAGCACTGGCACAAACTTGCAAGTTACACAGAAGTGCTGGGAAAAAGAAATAGAGTAACAAATATTGAGCAGATGGAATTATTTTTGCACCTCAGTAACATATGCATCAATGCATACCTCCATTCAATACGTCTCCACATTTCTGCCTCGGAAAATTCGATGGATGTACTTATGACTAATCATTAGTGCCAGTAGTGAAACTTTTCAGTGTTTATTAGCAGAATAATGTTACATTGTTTTTTATACCATGGAAAATGAAAGATCTTTCCATCTCCAATGCTTATTCCATCTCCAATGCTTATTTAGCATAAATGTCACAGTTCCTGCTGTGTGGCGTGAAACCAAAACATGAAATTGTCCAGAAGTTACCAAAGTCCCAGGTCAAGACAGCCCAGGGACTTCTAAACCAGGGCCAGGTTCTGGAACATTTGGAGCACTCAAATTCTACTGAAAATACAGTGGTACCTATCCTGAGTTGGAATGCTAACATGAACACTGTAATCAGGATATATTCCAAGGATATAAAAGTGGTAGTGTATCCTGGACACTTGTGCAGCCATAAAGATCAGTGTCCATTGAGTGGGAGGGTGTATGTATGGCAGTACATGCCTTGCACTGGACCGGCATCCTAATTGCATCATTAACGCAAATCTCAAAAAAAGGTTCTGCTGACTTTTAAAAAATGACACAAGCTTGATTTTTAAATTCCCCGCATAGTCCAAGAATGCCTGGAGTGAAAATTAACCATCTGCTGCTGGGCTTATTATACTGTGCATTGCATTTTTCAAGCTCTAATGACACTGCGGGTTTCATAATAGAAATTTACTTCTGAAAACGTAATTTGCATTTCCATAGGCCAAAATAAAGTGCACCACAAGCCAGTTCTGTAAGCTTGTTGTGAACAGCCAATCCATTATGCACACAAACACTCTGGACACACTTACGGTGAATACTATTTCTCCCCTTGGAAACCCCTTCAAACAGAGATTTTTCAGAGGCTCACTACAAACGGAGGGGTAGGAGAAGGCGACGCGAAAAAACAATCAGCACATGGCTGCGGAACAAAAAGAGACGTATAGATGTGAATAGTTTCTCCTTTAATAAAGAATTCAAACTTATGACAACCAGTGTATTGTCTAGTTTGACTTTGTTTTTCAGCCTTATGGTTGCATTCTTCATAAAAATAATCACTAGTGTGTGGTCAGTCGCTATTTGTGTGTGCAGTACGAAAGTCAAGCAGCGGCTACTCTGCATAAACAAATATACACTCACACACAAACACACAAACAAATTGCTGGTATGGTTGCTATTTGTGCGTGGGGAATTTGACAAAAGTCAAGCAGCCAGTTTGCTGTTTCGTTTCGTATTAGTGCAGACTGTCAGGGCTGCTACAGAGCACTGTTGAGCTCATATTCTTTGGCTAAGTAACTATCTAGC
>JAODKL010000095.1:28457003-28468587 GCA_026780765.1 Petrocephalus schoutedeni | reverse complement strand
AGATTCCTAACACTGTACCTCACTTCAGCTGCCTGCTTCCTGTCCCTGCACTACTCAGAGCTGATGGGCGGTACTACCAGTGATCCAGCTTTTATAGAGGCTGGGTCACATAATGCACCGGCCAATCACAGCCATGCCATTAGTAGGTGTGATGGCACACAGCTTAAAAGCTTGTTGATTGGCTGCCCTGCAGCCTGAAAGGTTTATTAAACACCCAAACACCGAACTCGTTCGGGTCCGGGTGCCAAAAACCGTAAAGTTCGGTACAGACCGACACTACAGATGAGCATATTTTCAGATGACTATCCATTATGTTTCTTCGAAGTATTGTTTTTTCACAAAGTGGGCAATGGTACTGACCCTCTGACTTACATGTCAAATGGCAACGGCATATTCTTTTATCTGTAAGGAATAAGAACCAGCAAAACATGGCAAGTCAGAACAAATCTCAAACTGCTGCCCAGTATTGGAACCAGTTAAAAACACCCAGTTACCAAACAATTGGACTACTGTGGCTTTAATGTGGGCTATTTCACAATATTTAACAGGAGAATATTCACAAATGTCACAGCCAGTACTTTTCTGCTATAAACTTTATTCGTGTCTGTAACATGGTTATAGGTGGACAGACTCCATGTCATGGGGAATACTTTAAGCTACAAATCACTAGTAGTTTTACAGAATACTTTAAAAAGTTTCCTGTGTCTGACTAAAGTTTCCTGTGCCTTCTTGTGGTTTAACATGTTGGTTTCCTTGATTGAGTATAGGAGAATGATTAGCCAGCACAGAGCAAGACTTAAGTGCTTCGGCGAAATCTCTTCAATTTAAATTGCAGTTTAGAAATCCTGAGTGCTCCCTCACACATGGATTATCTAATACTCATAGTTATATTGTAACACTCCACCATGCATTACCTTCAAAAATGATAGCATTCCTTAAATGTCCTTCTAAATGGTCCTGGATCCTTGCCAGCCTCACAGGTTTCAAGGCAGGGCATAATGAGCAGTGGTATAAACTGCAACAAGTAGTGCACTTCTTTGGTTTGTGCACAGAATCCACAAGGAATATGGAGGGGTGCATCTGTAAAAGAGACAATACCTTTAAACTACAACACACACCAGCAGCCTTCAGTTTTAATAAAAATCTCAATATCAATCATTTTCACGTTCACGTTTTTATGCTTCTATTAAGTCGTGTTAGCAGACAAGTTACTAGCACACTTGACTCAAAGTAAAAAAAAAAACAACAAATTTAACTTCGACACTGCAATACAGCGTGTGTAGCAACAAATGAATAAACTTTCAAATATACGAGTCAATTTCGCAAACAAACTTAACATATAATTCGCAGTAGTCTCCCGAATCCTTGTTTTTTGTATGACACGTTTCCGGTGTGGAAGGAAAATTTAATGCAATGGTAGGCCAGGGTCGGGAGGCATTGTGGGACTGATGATATGTCTCAGGTTCTGTTGTTTTGGGGGTTGGTGCTGCCTGGCCTTGCCTCACGGCTGTCTGCATGGAACCAGCTCTGCAGGAAACAGGCCTTGGAGAACTGGGCTGAAGGGAACATCTGCGGGGGGAGAAAGGGGGGCCTGCAGGAAGGCCCGAAATGCAGTTGCTATACTATGCTATATGCAGTTTATTATATGGCAGTGTTTGAGCAAATAAGCAAGTTATGTGCCCATAAGAGTTATTCTTATGTGAGCTTGCAGTATGCTTATGCAGTAGTCTTTCTTTAGGTAATGTACTGTGAGGTTGTGGTTTCCCTTAATGATTTGCAGTGTTGTGAGCCATGCCACCCATGGACCCCGAAGGGGGGCCGCACCTTGTGGTGGGTTGGGAGTGGAATTTCCCTAATGCTTGGGGTTTTTCCCCTCCTTCCTAGGCTGGACGGAGAGGCTTATGTGTTGGACCCATAGGAGGCCTAGGCCTAACGGGGATCGAAACATCCTTGGAATAGACCAATATAGGTGGTGAATTATGTTTGTTGCATGTTTGAAGCCTGGTTTGCGGATATTTGGTAACCAATCAGGACTTAGAAGTCCATTTAGGGGAATTTGTGTTATAGTATATTAACCTGTTGATTTCTGGGTGCTGTGCGCATTGTGCATTGTACCCAAGTGTGGCTGAAGTGCTATGCTGGATTGCTGAATAAAAGAAGAAAACTTTACTCATCACATGCCAGGTCCGGAGTTAGATTTAAGTGTGTGAGAGCGATAGAATTATAGAGAAATATTAGAGTCATAGATGAGTAGGTTAATTTTAACTACCACACCGGTTCCGTGGCAGAGCGTGCACATGACGTCAGAGGCAGACCCTTCTCAAATGGTCTGACTTTGATGATGTTGAACACCATTTGATTACATGTGAGCGTATTGCAGGCGTTTGTCGATGGCCCAGGTCTGACACCTTTTGGCTTTTCGTCTTGTCCCATTGCTAACTGGAAAAGCTAGGAGTGCGTATGTGCACATGGATCTGGAAGAAGCACATGATCAGGTAAAGGCCGCCATACTGAAGAAATATGACATTAATTCTGAAACCTATCAGCAAAAATTTCGCTCCTTGGAGGTGGAAGGAAATTAGGGTTCTAGAGAGCTTTATGTCAGACTAATGGAACTGTATGGGAAGAAGATACAGCCGAAAAGGAAGAGTGTGGAAGAAGTTGACGCTAGCTGAGGCATTTCCGGTGGCCCGGAAAAAAGGCCAGCCATGGACCCAAAATGTTTGGAGGACGGGCAGGGACGGTTGTAAGGCATACCCTTCACATCAGCAAAGAGTGATCTCGGGTGTGGGTAAGCCCCCTGTAAGGGAAATTCCTTCAGCTGGTGCTTCAAGGGGCTTAGGTAAGCCAGCTATTTGCTACCTCTGTGGCCAGGAAGACCATGCAAAGCCAGTTTTTCCCAAGAATACCATACCAAGATTACTCAGATGTGCTTTGTTCAAAGGCAGGAGGTGCAAGTAGAGCCAAAGGCTGAACAGTCCATGAGGATGATATTTGTGGAAATCAATGGGAAGAAATTAAAAGCCCTTATTGACTCAGGGAGTGATCAGACCCTTGACCATCAACAATATGCACCCCATTATTTAGGCTGCATTACCGATAGGGTCTCTGTTCGCTGTGTACATGGGGATGAAAGGTATGTATGTTAAGATGCAAGGACAAACTTATCTTTTAAATGTAAGGATTGCTGATAATCTTCCTTTCACCGTAGTAATTAGCCGTGATTTGCCAGTACTTTTTGATCTGTTGCAACCTACTCCTATGTGCAATGTAGTGACTTGATTGCCGGCAAAGCAGTTACAGGTGGTGCGCTCAACCCTTGGTGTCTTGCCATTTTATGATGTGGACCTGGAGACTGTACCCAGGACGTCTCGCAAGTCACAAATGCAGAGAAGGCAAGAGAAGCTGAAATATGCAGCCACCAGAGCGTTGGAGGTCACACCTGAACTGCCTTTGGGGCTTAAGCTGCATGGCAATATTGGTAAAATGCAAAAGGCAGATAAGAGTTTGGGTTTGTGTTTTCAGAATGCTACTGAGAAAGAGGTTGAGAGGGATTCGATGGCTGGTACCAGAGAGAATTTCTTTATTCAGAAGGGTGTACTTTACCGTCACTGGGGGTCAGTTAAGCAGATGGTGGTTCCGCAAGGGGTGTGGGAGACTGTATTTACTTTTGGTCACTCTATTCCATGGGGTGGCCACCTGGGGAAACATTAAACCACAGCACGTATTAAGCGCTACTTCTACTGGCCTGGGTTGCGAGCACAGGTAGCTTTGTAGAAGCTGTCCTCAGTGTCATTCAAGTGGATTGATCACGCAGTATACTGTGTGTTACTTTGGGTTTTTTTTTATTTTCTTGTATGTTTGGTGTAAGGTTTTGTGATGTCTTAGTTTTGGTCTCATTATGATTAGCTGACCTTGGTTGGGCCCAGAATTTTCCTTTGATGGATATTATTTTTGTATTGATACTTTTTGTTTTTTTATTTTAGTAAAGTTTGCCTTTGTCTAACACACTCTGTGTCCCTGTGTCTGCTTGCTGAACCCTCACAAATGCTAATTCAATTGGTAAAACCAGTGACACTAAGAAACTTTCTAAATAAGCCAGAATAAATTTATAATGAAGCAAATATATTGATTTACGGACATAATTGGGTCTGGGTTGTGTCAATTTAAAGATATAATTTCACATACATAGATTCATAATGATGTCTTGTTTCTAGTCTTGCTAATTTATTTTTGCTATATTTGCTCATTTGACAGTCTTAATAACATTACTGGAATAACGTGATTTTTATTTCAGTAATGTCCCTTTTTTGCTGGGGTGGTATGGGGTTGCATTCGCCCAGGGCTGCATGCAGGCCAATGCCTATGAGAGTCAGAGCAGCAGTCATACCCATGACCCCAGAGCTGTGAGGCTATACTGCTGCTCACTAAGCAGCCACACCACTCACTGTGCACTCCATCTATTTATTAGATGCTCTTTTCCAAAATGACCAAAGGGTTACAGTATAATATCTACTAGTGTAACTGGAGCAGCTGAACTTTTAAAAAAGAACAGGCACAGCGGTGAGAAGATTTATACTGTGACTGTCTGATGCTACTGCATGAGCTCTGAAAATATTAGGGGTGAAAATCCTTGCTGATTCAAATCCTCCTTCTAGTAAATGTAACAAGCAGCAACTGTCATTCTGAGACAAGGCTGTTTGTGGCAGCCAGCAGAAGATGTGCTGTCAGCTCACACAACACACACACAACATTTGGATAGACTGAAAATGCAGACACTCATACACACAGATGTATTCATCTTTATGGGGCCTAACAATCTTAACCCCTACCCCGCCCTAACCTTAACCATAAGTAACCAAACAAAATATAACACTTTTGCCATTTTTACTTTTACTTTTGATTGTTCACCAGAACCCACATGTGCACTGCTGGCTTGATTGCTAAGGCTCCTTATTTACTTCCTGTTGGTAATGCATACCATAAACAGAGATGGGCAGTACTGCAATAAAATGAATTTTAAATATGTATTTAATTACTTCTGAGTATTTTGTAATTTGCATTTTTCTGGACGGAAAACATCAGATGAAATTGTAAGAAAATACTTTGAGAGATTGTATCCTATGTATTTAATATTTTAAAAACTATTTTTATTTTAATATTTTAAAAACGATGTCATTTTATATATGTATTTCTTGTCATTTTAAGAACTTTCATCACCGGGCTCACAAATTATTAAATATAGCCTATCACTCTCTTTGGCTAGATGCAAGTAAATCATGTGACATACCATGTTCGGCCCAGCTTGATCATAATGATCTTCATTTTCCTATGACCAGTAATCCAAGAAAAGAAGCTGCTTTGGTGCTTGGTGTAAATTGCCTTAATATAAATTATATAATAAAGCATGTAGTATACTATCCAATATAATGACACTGAGTGACACTGTCATTATAGGACAGAAAAATAGAGCAATTAGCAAACAGCAGTACTGTGATCTAGATCTTGTGAATTAACTTGCTTGCATGCTAATGGCATTACAGATAAATTTAACAAGCATGCTCAGGCAGTGTCATATATATATACCGTATTTTCCGGCGTATAAGACGACTGGGCGTATAAGACAACCCCCTGACTTTTCCAGTTAAAATATAGATTTTGTTATATACTCGCCGTATAAGACTAGCAACGTAGCAACACATCTATCGACTATAATAACACTGTACGAGGTACACATCTTATGAAGTTGACTCAAACAGCACTAAAGTGCTTAAAAAATGTAAAATATCACAGCACCACGCAAGTCTTTGCAGTGAGCAGCCATCTTGAATTCGGGTACTCTGGACTGCTCCGAGATATCTCTTGAGATTTTCGAGAAACGGGAGCGTGCATGTCGTCACTTCGGGCCTCGAAACTCGAAATCTGACTCGGAACGCATGATAAGTCTTTTAATAAGTGGTCTTGAAGGTTTTAGAACAGGGGTGTCAAATTCCAGTCCTGGAGGCCTCCTGCAGTTGCTCCAGCGCTGACGAGACGAGGGGAAACGGCTCTCTCCGCTTTCTCGGAGCGGCATTCAGCATGCGGTAATTGATGCACGGCCTAAGTCCGCCATCCTTCTTCTTGACTAAGAAGAAGCTGGAAGAAATGGGGGCGGTAGACGGACGGATGATACCTTATGCCAGGGCTTCATGGACGTAGGTCGTCATGGCCTCCTCCTCTGGCCTGGATAGTGCGTAGAGACTGGCGTCCTCTTCCAGCTCAATGGTGCAGTTGGACTCCCTGTGGGGCGGCAGGATGAAGGCGCGGTCTCAGCTAAACACATTGCCGTAATCTTGGTACTCTACCGGGATCGAAACACTCCCTTCTGGGGCCGGGCTCTCTACCGTGGAGACCCGACAAGGCATGGACATACAATGGACATTTTAATTGTTCACAAAAAATGCAAGCTGACTGCCAATAAAATGATATTAATGTCACACAACAGAAACTAATAACAATGACTTTGCTCATTAACAATGAAAGACTGGAGAGACTGATTGAAATGGATTCTGTAGATAATGAGATATGTTTTTCAGAACTGGAAGGAGATAATAATACTGACCTGAAAGGTAGGGTAATAAATATAAGGAAATATGAAATTCCACTATCCACCATCCATAAAATATATATTTTTTAATCCTTTCTTTGTGTAACATGTGTTGACAGAAGCAAATAATACTACCAAACTATAGACCTATGGAAGTAAACATAACAGACAAGGCATAAAAAAGGTAGACTTTGGTCTTCCTCGTGGAATAAATATGGCACAACTACATAGTTTTCTCGCCTGAATTACCATACAGACAGCTTTTCAGTGGCGGTGATAAAAGGAGATCACTTGACAGTATGTTTTGCGTTTTTTTCAGCTCAGTCCTCATAACAAAAGGAAACAGCCTGATTAGAAGGGGGACAGTGATAGAGCTTGGGCTACTTTACTGATGAGATACATAGCGACAAGACATTTGGAGATGGACCAGTGCTTTATGCTGAAGATTTCATTTCTGAGACGCAGAGACTGCATGATAATGACATGGCACAGGAAAGTAACTGGCATCCATGGCAAATAGAAAAAAATTGGTGCAACCGAAACAGAGCATGGTGGCTAACATCTAGCCATTTGGATAGCCAGTATGGTCAACAGGGCCAAATTTAGGTGGATGGGGGCCCCTGCACTAAAGTAATTGTTGGTGCCCAACCTACAGCATAAAATCCAAACGTAACAGCCAGAAAAGAAATTTTGAGGCCATCTACAAATCAGGGCTCTGGGACAGTACCCAGGTTAGTCTGTCCTTAAGTTCAGCTTTCATGGTCAAACAATAACTAATGGAATCTGCATGTAGTGCTGAGGGAAAGCACATCCATATGCTTCTGTTGGATGGGATTGACTACCCTGTGTACACTGCTGAAGAAGCTAGGCCCCTCAGGGGAGCAGACCAGGACTGGCAGTTTTGTGGAGCTCTGGTTGCAGTGCGATCATTTCCACTGCACAACACTATTTTTAGTGCTAGTGGCACACTTGCATCCATGCTTTCAGAAAGTTGACTTTCCCCCTGTGGGCTTGATGGCCCTCATTGTCTAAAACTCTAACATGTGGCATGATCCCAAGCAGCCACTGTGAGAGTAAATCAGAGGGAGGTGTGGGCAATGGTACAGTATAAACACCCTGCCTTCAGGTACACAGCCAAATCATTTGGCTCTTTTACTAAGCATTTCTTTTGTCATTTTTATTCCTCAAGAAACAGTTTTGTAATCATCTAAGGAGGAAGTGCACAAAGGAGATCTATTATTTTATTTTATTTATTTGAGGACTAGCAAATGAATTGGGAAGCCAGGATAAAGCATCAAGCAGCACTTTTCTGAACCATGGATACCAGTGTTTCCCCAAAACATCGAAAATGGACTCTCATGTGTAATATGGGGAGGGAATAATTTTTAACAGACTAATCAAATGGTGGAAGGGAAAAGGCTGAACATGGCAAATAAGGACAGAATTGTTTTTTTGTTGTTGTTTGTGTGCCTGAGATGAGTATCGATGTTCAGAACAAGAAAGAGAACTTCACTGGCTATCATTGACATAACTGTTCGTGCACTGCCAACATCACCTCATCATCAAAACTGCAGCCACTAAAAGAAGCTTCCTGTGTGCGGCAAAGTGACATCACTAAGGGTCAATTCAGCCGCACTTTAGCTGGAAAATAGGACAAAGTGTGTTTATCAATCCTTCTTGATGTTAGGAACATTCCCAGAAAGTACAGATGCCAGTTTGGGCCATGTAATTTTTTGTACATTTCAGCACAAAACACAGTGGAAGTGCTGTGCATGCCTTGGTGTTTGGTGCTGACAGACTTCGGTCAGTGTTACTCTATACAGCCTGTCATACATAGAAGGTGCTTGAGCATTGTGTGTAACTCTGATCTATCTAGATCTGAGGCAACCTGACTGAACACGGGCAAAGAAAAGCTGAGGCACCCTATATGGGAAAAAAACAGCATGATTCGTATAAGGCCATCAAGCATTTTATTTTCAGTTATTTATGACAATGCATGTTTTTTTATATGTTCACTACAAATCAGTGTTTTTTCTTGCATGATTATGGCCACATCTATACCAAAATACACACTACTTGTAAGGCACTCAAGGGTAAAGCCCATAGGAAAAATATAAAAATGAATTTTTACCTGATGATAACAAATGGCTTTAGTAGGAAATACGTTTATTGCTTCTTGTTTCTTAATAAAATTTTATAATTCTCTTATATTATTCTAATAAAAGACCTTATGGTTTATCCACATTCCATTTGTTTAAATAGACATGAGAAAATGCAATGCCATTAATTCAACTGTTATATTCTCTGAACACAATGTGAACAAATCATCTGAAAAAGAATATTTCCTTTTCAACTGTGTTCAGTTTTAGAATTATGCATGAATCCTGGCAAAGTTATTACTAAAGACAGACAGTCAAAACATTAATTTAATATGCATTGTTCATTCATATAGGACTTATGTGTCTGACAGAACATTCATTTCCTATGCAATTTACATCAATAATGGACAAATATGTCTATTGATACATTAATTTGATATACTTTGTATATTTATTTTGAGTGTCATATAAAAAATTGTATGATTTGGGTAAAAAGTCATATGTTATTTAAAATAATACCTTCAGGTTCTTTCTCAGTTCTTGTTTTTGGAAAAACAAATCTTTCATAAAGCACCTGTACTTACATGTAGGTTTCTTTCTTTGGGGAAGGAAGGATTACATGCGTTTTTATCTGATAAAACAAAGAACTGAGCATGATGTTGAAAATGCAACTGGGTTAAATTTTTGATGTTGGCCAAACACATTTTTGTGCTGACAGATGGAATGTTTCAATAATTTACCCCACCTGTTCCCTGTTGCCCCAAATCCTTTGTGTTTTTGACTGGTTATGGTTCTCACCTGTCCTTCATCTTGACGGCTTTCTGGCATCAAGATGGCGCCGTGGATGGCAGCCGCGCCACAGTTCTCTCTGGTATTTTCTTTATTTTCGATGTGTCTGGCTATACAAACACAGTCAGTTACTCTAGAGAACAATTGCTAAACATCAGGCAGTTCACTCCAGACGGTTTTTCCCTGGTTCTTACTAACCCGGACAGTTTCTGGGACACCCTTGTTGGTGCCCCCCTGCCCTCCCTCCAGGACTTGTACACTTCTAGAACCAAGAAAAGGGCAGGTAAAATCATCCCTGACCCATCACACCCTGGTCACTGTCTTTTTGAACTCCTCCCTTCTGGCAGACGATTCAGAAGTCTGCAGACCAGGACGAGTCGCCATAGAAACAGTTTCTTTCCCCATGCCATCACCCTTACAAACATCTGACCTCACCATTGAACTGTGTCTAAGATTGCACATTGTATGTTGTTTGCACTTTATGTATGCTGTTTGTAAATAAGATGTCTTATATTGTATTTAATCTGTACTGCAATGTATCGGAGAGAAACCAACTACCGGAAACAAATTCCTTGTGTGTGCCACACACACACTTGACCTATAAACCTGATTCTGATCTAGTTATTAGTGTACATACGTGCCTGCTTTTCTTCGGTTCCTCAGTTGGTCATTTTGGCTGTTGCACTGTTAGTTGTGCCACTGTTAGGTGAAGTTAGTCCAGTTATACCCAATTAGTTATTGTAATTTCCTGTGTTCCTCCATACGCCTTTGGTATTGTTGTTTTAAAGTGTTGCTTCCTGTCTTAGTTTCTGTTTTATCAGTTTTATTTTGACCCCTTGTGGTCCCTTTGTTTTCTGGTTCTCCCTTTGTGTTCTGTTACGTTAATGTAGCCACTGTCTGGATCGTCTCTCCTTTGTCATGCCTCACAGTAACACAAATCAGATTTTCTATAGACAAAGCCTCCTTCAGCTTCTCCATATATTGTTATACATTTAGAATAACTTTCATGGACAGACACATTTCCAAAGGAAATCAATGGATTATATTAATATTTATATGGGGTGGGTAAGCCTATGTACAGTAGCATATATACATTTCATTTTTAATAGGTCAAAGTGGGAATGTTTAAGTTTAACTAAATTTAAATCTGCTGAGATTAAATTCTCATATTTATATTTTATTAAATTTTATTATATTTATTACGTCCTGAGGATGACACGCAGTTATCCACTATTAGAGTTTATTAAATATTCATGACAATTCCAGTAAAGGATAAAATGAAAATCCATGGCTGAGCTCATTCTCATGCACAAAATGTACATTGAATTAATGTAGCATATATTACCCCCAATCCCGTGTTTGGGGTCAGTCTGACCCCAGAGCATCATTAAACGGTAGGGAAATTTCACATGGGGAAATTATCACGGGAAAAGGGTTAAACAGCTTCCAATGACTTGACTTCTCCTTCGTTTTGATGACTCACTGTCATTTTTAATGCCTATCGCTGCAGCCAGCTCTGTTCTTTGAAGGGCTCTATTTTCTCTTTGGAACTGAAATGTTTTGGTCCTCAATCTAAGATATCATTGCAAAAATATTGCACATATAGCGGCATGCTGTGGCAATTAACAGTCCCCAGTGGGGGACAGTGACAGTAGCCTTGAGCAAGTTTTAACCAAAACTGCCTCAATAATTACCGATACAAATTCTGCACAAAGAAATCATTGTACTCTGCTGTCTCTCTACTCTCGTGAAATGACAGAGCAGCTTTCGGTCAGATATTCAAAGAAGACAGACAAACTGACAGTTGTTTTTGGTCTATTATTTCTGCACTTTCAGGGAAATCCAGTTCTGTCCAGGCATCTGATGATCATTGCCCTGACACAGGGTTAGTATAGTTACAGTACACATACTGTAACTAAATCTGTTTCACAAACAGAAATAAAATAACATACATAAACTACAGCTACATACTTCAACTACAGCTGAATGAAATAAAATACCTTTGCTGTTTTTAATAACTTTTACCAAAAAAAATCCATCCATCCATCCATCCATTTTCCAACCCGCTTATCCGTTCAGGGTCGCGGGGGGTCCGGGGCCTATCCCGGAA
>JAODKL010000095.1:28402467-28415382 GCA_026780765.1 Petrocephalus schoutedeni | reverse complement strand
AAACACACCTTTTCCAGAAATACCTGAATTAGCACTTCTGGTATCATACTCTGAGCTCTTTTCCTTAATAAAAAAAATAATAAATGCACTTTCTCAAGAGTATTAGATCGATTAGATCGGCATTCATAGGCTTGGTTTTATTGAGCTAGTACTGGGAAAATTTCATTGTAGAGTCTTAAAGTAAGTCGCTTTGGTTAAGGGCGTCTGCCAAATGCTGTAAATGTAAATGTGCCACTACAGAGTGCGGCCATACAAGAACCAACGACGCTGAGTCCAACATCAACGCCTAGAACGAGGTTTGGGAGAGCGGTGGTGAGACCAACTAGGCTGAAATATAAAAATATATTATTCATATATAGGGATACAATATATATATATATATATGGTGGTGGCTTTACAAGGGAGCTCTAAGCAATCCTTCCTACATCTGTCTGCCCACTGGCGCACCGAACCCGTTGTCCAGTCGATATGCGGATTATGTTGTTGCAACCAGGGGAGTCCGAGGATCAGAGGGTCCTTAGATTGAGAGAGTACCAACACCTCCAATGTCTCATGATGCAAGGCCCCCTGCATCCGAAAGGGACCGGTACGATGGGAGACCTTGCCTTTCTCCATGCGTTCACCGGTAACTCCCAGCACTGAAAGGGGATGTGTTAGTTCATGTAGGGGTAACTTCATTCGGACGGCCAAGTGAACATCCATGAAGTTCCCCGCGGCACCACTATCCACTAACGCCTGTATGGGGTATTATACCCCCTCCCATTCCAAGCATACAGGCATCGTCAATTGTGCAATTAGCTGAGAGTACAGAAGATACACATACCGGGAGAACATTTCCCAAGCGTCTGGGTTGCTTGGAGCAGGCACTGCGCAGGTGTCCAGCCTCTCCGCAGTAGAGACAGAGTCCCTTCTCCATTCTTCTCTGGCGCTCGGCAGGGGTAAGAGGTGATCGTCCGAGCTGCATGGGTTCTGGACTCTCCCTGAAGGGCTGGTATTGGGACCGGGGCGTCAGGGTGGATTCGCGTTGCTTGCGCCGGTCTCGGATGGTGTTGTCGAGCCGAACCGCCTGTCGTACTAACTCATCAAAGGTAGGAGCCTCTCCTCGATGCGATAATTCATCTTGCACCTCTGCGTTGAGAGCGCATAGGAAGATCACCTATAAACAATCATCTGGCCATTGAAGGTTGGCAGCAATGGTCCGGAACTCGAGTGAGAATTCTGCGACCCTCCGGTTGCCTTGACGGCAGTCCAGGAGACGAAAGCCCAGTGCCCGACCCACAGCTGGGTGGTCGAAGATCTCTCGTAGTGCACGATGAAAGTCCCGAGCCGAAGATAGAAGGGGGCTGTTTTCAACCCAGAGGGCGGTTGCCCATTCTCGCGCTTGTCCTGTTAACAAGGAGATGGTGAATCGTACTTCTGCTCCCGGATGACGGAACTGCTCCGGATGCTCTTCAACGTAGAGCCCACATTGCATCATGAAACCTTTGCACTGATCGGGGTTCCCGTCATACCTCTCTGGCATAGCGGTCGGCAGAGCAGCGGCGGGGCGAGGTGGCGATTCTGGTAGAGGTACTTGCGTGGCGTAGGTTTGGAGCAGCTGTGCCAGTGTCTTGACTCTTGTCTCTAGGTTCCCTGCTGGATCCATCCTAAGGCGAAGTATTCTGTCATGGTGGGACCAGGTAAGAGATAGGGATCCAGAAATGCGGGGTGGACTTTATTGTAGACAGATCTCACAGAGAAGACCGGTGCAGGGATTGAGTCTCCTCGACTACAACTCCCCAGAAGGGGTACACTCCCAGTGGGAGGCAGGCAAACAGAACTGGAATCGGCGAGCAGGAGGCGAGGTCGTGGGTTGAAGCAGTAGGTCCAAGCCGGGGTAGTCAATCCGAGGGAGGAACGCCAGGACAGGAGACAAGAGGTTCGGAGGAGGAGGGTGGCGGGTAGTTGTCGGGCGAAGGTCTCAGGTAAGGGAACTGGACTGAGGAGGGAATCGGAACAGGTGAGGTAAGTACAAACGGGATGATGATCAAAGGGGAGAGAACGAGGAGACAGGGAGATAAAGCGCTAGGTATGTTTCATTCAAAGATGGCAACAATACTTCGCGTCCTCTGGTTGTTGCTGGTCCGGTCTTATAGCGATCTTGATTACAGCTTCATTGATTGCAGCTGGAAGAACCCGCCCTAGTGGGCGTGACATGACTGCAGTCACATTGCGTATGGAATGTTTATAATCACTGCAGTCTGTAATCATACAATTCCGTGAATTGATAAAGAAAACTCATTAATCGCAATATATAAAAAATATTTCACCTGAAATCTTCTTAACATCATCTTAGCACAACTCTGATGTAATATTTCTCAGACACAGCTTGATTTCCTCTGCTGCAGTGAGAGTCCGCACTGACAGAAAACTGCGTACACCATTTGAGAGCTAGCGTGTGATTAGAGCATATCCTACACTCACGTCCGAATTGATGAATCCCAAAATTTTCATTGAAATGGCCATACACCAGTTTTTCTTTCATATAATACAAATAATAAACTTATAATAAAAAATACAATAAAAGTTAGCAGTCGTTAGTCTCCTCTTAATTTTTATCAATTTTTCAATTTATTGTTATTGAATTAAATACAATTAATTAAAATGAACAGATTAGAAGTTATTGAAGCTAACTTTTCAGTTAGCTGTGCCCACCCCTATCAAATAGGCCCACAATGTTATTAGACATAATATTTGCAGGGTTCGTATGGTCATGAAAAACCTGGAAAAGTCATGGAATTTGAAAAGAGTAATTTCTAGTCCTGGTAAATTTAGTTATGGAAAAGACCCAGGGGCTTTCTCCGTAAGTGGATTACTCGTTTAGCCAAATTATTGACCATTTGCCGTGATCCTGGATCTGTTGGCTCTTCAAAACTCTTGCTAGATGTTTTGTCACATCTTAATCCTCAAACCCGCTCAGAGGAGGTTTGTTCTGTGTAAACAAGGATTAGGTCAAACACTTAATCAATGGATGAATTGTTTGCGCTGAGCAGTTTGCCGCTTGCAGTGACGGAACTAGACTTTTATACTTTTTTATACTTGAGTTATTCAAGGCTATTTCAGGGGGTGCACAGACAATGACAATGAATGTGTTTCTCGAACAATCAATTGCAATCGAATATGAAATATTTTCATATTCAGTCTGGGGGGGCACCTGGGGTGTCCAATCAGATTTAAGGGGTTAAGAAGGCGCTACTAACGGCCTTCCTTCTGGTTCCGCCCCTGGCCGCTTGTATTTTGCAAAATTGTCCAATTTTTTGCTATTAAGAGGAATTCTAAGAGGAATTTTGCTATTAAGAGGAAATAAGGAATAGTTTTTTTTAATACGCCGTACAGACATATATTTTGTGAGGGTGGATTTGTTGGCCCTCAGCCTGACTTGCTTTACATAATGATATATACAGTATATATGTAATTATGACTGATCTGTGGTGTAGACAAGCAGATATGTTATGTTATTATGTGTGTGACTTCATTTCTAGTAGAATTCAGCAATGGAAAGTTCTCTTTCAGGTCTTCCACACTGTACAACTTTCTTCTTGCTATCAGGCTAAGTGGCATCTCCAAATTGCCTATTGTGTGTGTATGCTTGTGTTTGTGTGTGTGTTTGAAAATATACCACATTGTGAGGACCAAATGTCCCCACAATGTGACAAAACCTGTTACTTTTTAGCTTGTGGTGACATTTCTCAGGTCCCAACAAAATCTGTAATGTAATCAAAAAACTAAAAATGCCAAAACTTTTGTATTTTGTTTGGTTAAAATTACAGTAGGATAAGGTTGGTGTTAAGGTTGTCATGCTGTGATTAGGGTTTTTCCCTTAGAAATGAATGGAGAGTCCCTACAAAGATACGAGGACAGACCTGTGTGTGTATGTGTGTGTGTGTGTGTGTGCTCGCATCTGCTCTCCGATGCTTACATCCCATCCAGAAATCAGTCTGAAGATAGATGAATGATAATCCTTTGATTATTGATGATTATTGATATATTGAGTTTTTACTATTTAACAGGCCTTTCCTATTGACATGCTACTGGTTAAATGGAGCCTTCCTGCCTTGACCTTGGGCTTAGGAAATTAATCATCTATAAAAAACTTCCCAGAGAATAAGATAAGTTTATGCGTCTATGGCCCTGTAATGCAGTGCCATTCCAAATATGGTCTTCCTTGCCTTATATTCTCCAGACCCTCACAGATCCATTTTAATAAGCAGCTATTTAAAATCAATGCATCATTTTGAAGTTCACGTTACACTTTGAGCCAAGAGGCTTTGCGTGTCTAAGGATTATAAGGGTATTACTGTACTACTTTGTATGTCTGTGTATTATACCTCAGCTCATAAGTGTATTTGGACTGAAAAATAATGAAAAATATATACATTTTAGGAGTAGAAACAAATACAAAAAGAAACAGAACAGTTATGGGCATCGAATATGGGCGTGTGATAGAAACATTCTGCCTCTGGAGATAAGCAGACTTAAGGGGTGTTGGGGGCAGGGGGTAAGTTTAAGTGAGATTACATTGCTTGCCAAAAACAGATTCAACGTTTTATAAGAGAAGGTCACCAGGTTGCAACACTGCAGTGGCTTTTTCTTGAATTTCTCAAGACAGATTTCAAGGCTAAAATTGAGAGAATTTTTCTGAATCCAGGCTATAATCTGTGCATATGACTGGGTCTGTTTAGGGTAATTAAGCAGGTATTATCTATAAAGGGCTGGGAGTACAAAGGGTTAATTAATATTCTAATGATTTAGTACTTACAAGTCCAGAGAGCCCTGAAAGTTATTCAGACACATTGCTAATTTGTTTGTAAATTGCTTTCTACTTTAGAAAACCATGTCTTTAGCAGGGTGATTTAATGTCTTGAAAACAATGGTTATGTACCACAAGAAAGTCATTATGTCTTTATTGTTCTCTCAACATCTAATTAATCCAGACATGAATCATGAAAGCAGTTCCTGATGAAAAATAGATTATTATATGAGAAGCATACAGTCAATAGTAAGAGAGGTGCTGAAATTGCTGTTTTGTTGCAGCTCTCTGTCCTTTGGGTTCGTTGAGAACTTAATAGCTCTCCTATTAGTGTCAAAATCTCTAAACCACATCACAATCTGCCAGGTTACCGTAAGTGTTCATTTATTCCTCTATCCCAGTACTCAGCTAAGCAGAAGTCATTAACTAAATGTGACGTTAAATCACAGACTCAAAAATGATGCCAATCAATAAATACATCCTCCCAAATACCAATTCACACATCCACAAGTTTGATCAACATCTACTGAGCTTCAGGGTGGTGGTGGTGGTGGTGGGGTGCTGGAGCCTATCCCATAATTACATTGTTGTTCAATTCAGAATGTATAAATAACTGTTTTTAAGGTTGAAATCCTAAGTGGGTTCCACTGACTCCAGTGAAAAATCTGTTCTATTTTCATAAAAGAATCATGAAAAGTCATCTACTTTAAGAAACGTCATTAATTCTGGACGCTATCATAGACCTAACTAAATACAAAAAGATGCTTTAATGCAATAGGGACTAATTCCATACTGTAGGTTGGCTGTACTTTAAAATATGTGACGTTATCCTCTTATCGGTCCTATTTCCGTACCCCTTTGGCTGAGGATGGTCAAGCCTGTAAAAAATTCACAAACAATTTCACCATAAATTAACCGTAAAATTAAGCTTGATGGAATCCTCATGTACATAATTGCACATAATTTTTACCCTTATTCTGAGTTTACAAACAGAAGTGTATGAAAAATATAACGAAAATACTATTAAAAATACTTAATAATGCTACATACCGCACTCACTAAATGAATTATGGCTTATTCCAGATGTGAGACTCACCTGTCTATAGAACCTGACTCAGACTCCCTTAGGCTATGGGACTCATCTGAGCCATGCTCATGGAGAGGCATCACACCGACCAGGGCCGTCACTCACAGGTCTGTCAGCAGAAGATGGAGTGGACTCAAGGAAGAGGCTGAGGTAAAGTTATTCAGACACATTGCTAATTTGTTTGTAAATTGCTTTCTACTTTAGAAAACCATGTCTTTAGCAGGGTGATTTAATGTCTTGAAAACAATGGTTATGTACCACAAGAAAGTCATTATGTCTTTATTGTTCTCTCAACATCTAATTAATCCAGACATGAATCATGAAAGCAGTTCCTGATGAAAAATAGATTATTATATGAGAAGCATACAGTCAATAGTAAGAGAGGTGCTGAAATTGATGTGAAAAGAGACTAATGAGCAAATTGATTGTTGAGCAAAGATTCAGAGTTTACTAGTTGTTTTTTTTCTTAATTGGATTGCTTTTTACCCACAGAGGGTGAGCTGACCTTTGATTTTACAGGTAGTGCAGATGGCCAGTCTCATCATTTCTAAACAGTAACAGAGTGTGTCCCAGATACCTGCCATTTGATTCCTCTCCTTAACCCTCTCCATGCTTCACACCTACCCACTTTATATTGGGACACTGATATTCCGCACCAAACACTTTCAAATGTTTCCAATGAAGTCATCACATTCTATTCATTTTCCAACCCACTTTTCCTATCAGGGTCGCAGGGGGTCCGGAGCCTATCCCAGAAGCTACGGGCACAAGGCAGGGAACAACCCAGGATGGGGGGGCCAGCCCATCACAGGGCACACTCACACACCATTCACACCTGCGGGCAATTTAGGAACTACAATTAACCTCAGCATGTTTTTGTACTGTGGGCGGAAACCGGAGTACCCGGAGGAAACCCCACAACAGCACGGGGAGAACATGCAAACTCCACACACATGGAACTGGGCAGGATTTGAACCCCGGTCCCAGAGGTGTGAGGCGACAGTGCTAACCACCACACCACCATGCCAAGTAATCACGTTATCATTTTTAATTCTTTAATTCCTAATTCCACTAAGCCATTTATTAACCACTCTATGAAGCGGTACACCTGATATCACTCTCTTTCTCTCTGAAGAAAACGTGTTTTCAGAAGAATTGTAATTACTGTGGAAAACAGCACTAGTACTGTACATGGAAATATATTGAAAAAGTGTATATAAGCTTTTACATTACATTATGCAGTGTATTGTGCATCCCCCCCCATCTGATACACACACAACCCTGTAGTAATTAGGTGTTATGGGAGACATATGGATGATAATTAAGCAGAATTAAATTTGACTATTGTTTGTACATTTTTTTTCTTCATGGCCCTTAAGCCTGTCTTTACCAAGTAACCAGGTCTCAACCAGTGACCTAAGTATTACTTTACATACACATTTTCCTCAGAATGTGCACAGTTCCTAAGAGCACGATCTTTTGTAGCTCTTTAGCACAAGGCTTCCCATGGAACAGCTCCAGGTTGTCAATGAATCCCTTCCGAGCACTCCAATGACAACTGGCACTATTTTTGTTTTTGTGGCCTACATTCTGTTTTACTTCTCCATATCTTTGTATCTCATAACTTTTTATATTTTATAAGAATATTAGTGTCGTCTGGGATCGCAACATCAATTAGGAGGCATGTTTTCGCCTTCCTGACATGGACCACTGTATCAAGCTGCATTGCATTAATGCTGATCTGTTTTTAATTTATGTAGCTTTCTCTATGTTGATAGTTAAATTTTAGACAGGTGTTTTGTTTATTTATCCATCCATCCATCCATCCATTTTCCAACCCGCTTATCCGTTCAGGGTCGCGGGTTGTTCAGTTATTTGCCTATCTATTTGCAGCTATTATGTTATTGAGTTTTTATTTTTGAATTACTTTTAACATGCTGTACACTACTTGACTCACAAAATTCGTTCTCTTCATGTGACATGAGCATGTTAAGAATGACAATAAAATGAAGCTTGAACCTTATTATCTGAAAAAATATTTTGCTGCACTCTCTCTGGTTTGATTCGTTGCTGATTTTGTAAATGCTGGGTTTCATTCAAAGGAGACCTATATCCAACTCATCTACATGTATGCCCTCTTCTGCTTGTCCATTTGGGTCAGATAATGGTTTCACCTAACACTCAACTCCTCAATGGCATGCCCTCATTTGTCACTTCATTTTTATCACCTCATGTTTTTTGGGGGAATTTTAGCTACTGGGGCCTTCGCTCTGCCCCTCCAGGGTTAGATGTTTTTGTTACACTCCAGCCTGCTTTCCATGCTCAATACTAGTGCAAACATTACCTCACTAATTTCCAAATTATTGGACATGTTTGTTTGCATCACTTCCAGGGACCAAAACAGACCTTGCCTGTTGATTTATAAATTTTTAATTTTATAATGCTCTCTAAACACCACCCAAAGATGTTCCTTGCAAAACCTAAATGGCTACTTCACACGGTTTATTGCCATGGTTTTGTGGTAAATCATGCCCGTGAGTCTTCTGAGTCTTCATTTTGGCAATCTGAGGTTTTAGTTTTTCGGCACTAAAGTATCTTTATGTCTTAATTAGTATGGTCTGTAATGTAATGTACATGCTGTCTATTAAAACTCGCTGCTGGATTGTGCTTACCTCTTCAGCAGTGGTGGCTGCTAGTTTTTCAAACAGGGGAAGCTCATTTTAGACCTACATCATAAAATTATATGAATATTATATTATATGAATGAATGAACGAATGAACGATCTTTACAAAGCTGAAACAAAGAGCAAACTCAAGAATGCTATAATTATGTTTTTTATTTAAAGAATGATTTATGTATATATTATCAGCAAATAACACACTAACTTCTCTTGCAAATCCACATGGATTGCTCCAATTCCGGTGTATATTTAAAACTGCTATCAAAAAGGGGTTACGCCCTTTAGACAATTTCTCCAATCATCATGCATCAGCTCAGCGTTCTCGCCCACCCACGGCTCCTTTCACTCCCAGAGAAGCTGAGCTTCCCTGGAAGTGACGATTTTGCTGCATTTATCCAATAAGCGCCTAGCTTCTCTGCAGTGAAAATAGCTATTCTGTGCCGATAGCTGCACTTCAATAGGGTTTAATGCACTGTGCAGCCATGGAAATGTCTGAGAAGAAAATTGCGTCAGACAATCTACGATAAATAGTTGATTCTGAACAAGTTCCTCATTAAGTTGAACGCGTATTAGCACACTTTTACTAAAAGCAATATCAATACGATATCTGAACATTTCTTTTCTGACATTTGAGGAAGCAGAGGTTCCCTTGTAGTCTTAGAGCAATCGCCACTGCTCTTCAGGGATTATCGCTGGAACCACATGCTAAATGAAATGCTTAGTTGTTCAACAGTACCCAGTACATATACTATACTGCCAAAAGTATTGGGACGCCTGCCTTTACACAGACACACATGAACTTTAATAACATCCCATTCTTAATACATAGGCTTTAATATGGAGTTGGTCCACCATTTGCAGTTATAACAACTTCAACTCTTCTTTGAAGGCTTTTCACAAGGTTTAGGAGTGTGTTTATGGGAATTTTTGACCATTCTTCCAGGAGAGCATTTGTGAGGCTAGGCACTGATGTTGGACGAGAAGGACTGGCCCGCAGTCTCCACCCCAATTCATTCCAAAGGTGTTCTGTTGGGTTGAGGTCAGGGCTCTGTGCAGGCTAGTCAGGTTCCTCCACCCCAAACTCGCTCACCCATGTCTTTATAGACCTTGCTTTGTGCACTGGTTCATAAAAGTTCCAGTCTCTTAGCAACCGCCAAATCCAGACTTGTCCATTGGATTGGCAGGCAGAGAAGCATGATTCGTCGCTCCAGAGGACACGTCTCCACTAATCTAGAGTCCAGTGGTGGTGAGCACTGCATCCGACACTTTGCATTGCACTTGGTGATGTAAGGCTTGGATGCAGCTGCTCAGCCATGGAAACCCATTCCATGAAGCACTCTATGTTCTTGAGCTAATCTGAAGGCCACATGAAGTTTGAAGGTCGTTAGCTATTGACTCTACAGACAGTTGGTGACTTATGCACACTGTACGCCTCAGCATGTTCTGTCCCCGCTCAGTGATTTTATGTGGCCTACCACTTCGTGACTGAGTTGCTGTTGTTCCCAATTGCTTCCACTTTGTTATAATACCACTAACAGTTGATCTTGGAATATTTAGTAGCAAGTAAATTTCAGAAATGGACTTCACGAATTGCACAGGTGGCATCCTATCATGGTACCACACATAAATTCAATGCATTCCTGAGAGTGACCCATCCTTTCACAAATGTTTGTAGAAGCAGTCTGCATGCCTAGGTGCTTGATTTTATACACCTGTGGCCAGGGAAATAACTGGAACACCTGAATTCAATGCTTTCGAGGGGTGTCAAAATACTTTTGGCAATATAGTTTAGAACAAAAGTGTACAAATAAGTAAAAATATAAAATTGAGAATGTTGTGAAATCTCATGACTGACTCCCATAACGATTCTTGTTCTTTGGTATAGCAGCAGACAAAGTATATTTGGACAACAGCAGGATTGTGAAAAAATTTGAATTTATGAATTGTGTACCTTCCATTTATAAATTATAATTTTAATTGAACTGGCCACACCCCACAGGATATTGAACTGCATTGGAATTCAAAGAAATCCAATACGATCACACAACAAACTAATGTCATTTAATCTTGCAACACAGAATATTCTACAATAGATTTAGAGTGTACTTTATATATAAGCATGAGAGATAAATTAACCTATACTATAGACAATTCATTTTTTCATAGGCAAATATTTGGTTTTGCAAAGTTATTTTGCATACTCTTTATGTGTATTACCATTTTTTAACAATCTGCAGTAGTTTTTCTTGTGAGTGTCTGTGGGTTGTGAGATAGATTGGTTTGTGATAGTGTTACTTGGATAACTACATATCTGTAGTGTGTCACACCCCCCTCGTGAGAATGCTGGCTCATTTGGGAAAGAAGCTACACTTGACACATCCCCTTTATAATTCTGGGCTACCTCGCACTTAGTGCAAGATATTGTTGATCCATGTGGCTACTTACCGAGCATTTCACTTCCGAGCTGCCCTGACCCGACCTGCTTGCTGTGCTCCAGTCCCTGACTGCCTGCCCCAGATCCCTGTTCTGTGTCAACCCTCGTCCAGTGTCGTCTATGTAGGACTTATCTCCCCGGCTTCCCAACTTACCTACTCTGTGACCTCGACCAAGTCTCAGCTACCCAATTCTGTCTTTGGCTGCCTTACAGTTAATAAAGATTGGCTTATTCTGCCCTTGGATTTCCCCTGAGTGTTTTCTACCATAACAGAATACCTTGCAGAGCAAAGAAGATGGAGCTGGTTTCACACATTACAGTTTTATCTGTACCCATTTGGGATGGAATGTTGGTTTCAGTAAGAAAACCTGGCTCGACATAGACTGCTGATAGTCAGCATTGTGATATTGTTCCATTGCATCTGTTCAGTTTTGTTAAGTTGAAACTTATTTTCAAACTTTGATTTTGTTAAGCCAGTTTCATGATACAGACCCCCTGATAAGAACCCAGGAATAACACAAACTATGCTAGACCAAGCAAAACAAACTAAATTAGAAAGAGTTGCATCATGACCCAGGCCACACATCCCCACAGCTTCTTTCCTGTAACCATCCAGCCCTGAAATAAGCACGCCTAGTATCTCAGTAAGCCCGTCACCCAGGTGCAACCAGGGACTGTTCCCCTCTCCCCATCTGAAATTTCTCTCCATTGTCTACATGCACTATTGGTAAATTTGCACCACAGTGAAGAATGTATTTTTTTTCCAGTACTTCAGTTATTAGTCTATTCCACATCTGTGTCAAATGCACATTGCTCTCAGTATAGTTTCCCTTGCATGTTTGTGCATCCAGGCAGTAAAGTATTCTCTATTCCCATGGTTTCTGTACAAGTGCTATCCAGCTTATATATTATGGGACAGTTCCATAATGAAAAAAAGCTGTGATGAAAGGAATGCTATTTGACCTGGATTTTCATACACATTTCATACTTTCCCCCTCTTGGCAAGTGCTCAGCAAATTTGATTGTGGAGGATCCCCCACCCACCCATTTTACCATTTGCAATTTCTGCAAAGCAATCCAGTGTCAAAAGGTTGGGAACCCCTACCCTGAGTGCTGAATCGTACTCTAAGAGCACTGATGTTCGCTGAGCTGATGAGAGCAATTATCACTGTTCTGTTTGAATGATACTGAGAGGCTCGATGACCCTGATTACAATCAGCAACAGGTGTGACATTTTTGGAGTAGCTATGCTTTTTCGGGCAGGTTATAGCTTCATTGACTAGTTCCCCTTAGGAATCATTATTAAAAGCTGGACATCAATATATTTACCCTAGTTTCTACATATAGTAAAATCGATTCATCAGTTATTATATGATTGGCATTTGACCTTGTCCCAAGTTTTTCTTTTCAACATCCCAAATGGATGAAATTTATGATTTGCTCGTATACTCCTCATCCCGCTCTGATCATGTTTGTCACGTACTACAAGTACTACAACAGCTACTGGAAAAGTCCCTGTGAAAGCTGAAAGATGCAGATTTCATGAGATAGAAGGGGATAGAAATAATCCGTCAAAATATAGGCTAATCAGTCTAACTTGCAAAACTGGAAAAGTAATGGAAGCCATAATCCAAGCCAAAATGGTAGATAACCTGGATTCTAATAACGTTCTGAGGGATAGCCAACATTGATTTAGGAGGGGTAGATCTTGTTTAACTAATCTACTGGAGTTCTTTGAGAATGCTGCAAGAGAAATTGATCACAAAAAGGCCTACAATGTGATCTATTTAGATTTCCAGAAGGCCTTTGATGTTGTCCCCCACAAACGGCTCCTGCGTAAGCTCAAAGCTGCAGGGATTTTAGGAACCGTAGCAACTTGGATTGAAAACTGGTTAACAGACAGGAAGCAGCGGGTAGTTATTAG
>JAODKL010000095.1:28353418-28372415 GCA_026780765.1 Petrocephalus schoutedeni | reverse complement strand
CATGTAAAGCGCCCTGGGACAACTCTGTTGTGAAGGGCGCTATATAAAAATAAACTGAATTGAATTGAATTGAATTCATCTGAGTATTCATACTCATACTGAAATTCTATATTCAGCTTGTAAACACTGTAAATCCATTGAAAAAGACCATTAAATTGAAGGTTTTGATGCACTACCCATCACAGGGAAATTTAAGGGAATTTAAGATGTGAAATATGTATAACAATTGTGCACCATTAATTGGACACAACATGGGATATCCCTTGTGACCCCAGGTTTGCACAGCAGAGCACTAGTAATGACTGATGGCTGATGAAAGTGATCCTCATTTTTAAAACGGCTGTCTGCCACTATCGCCCACGTAAATGTTTCAGTTGTTATCACTGTTAAGTGGGGATTATAGCTAATGGAAATGCTAAGATGAAAAAAGGGGATTTTTAAAAGCACTAATCCTTCCCCAACAGTCTAGGACGGTGATTTTCGACCACTGTGCCGCGGCACACTAGTGTAAGATTGTAGTGTAGATTGTAAGGTGTACCGTGGGAAATTATCCAATTTCACTTAATTGGTCTAAAAAACTAGGCTACAGAGTGTAATTTTGTAACATTTTTGGTTGGTGATGTGCCGTAGGATTTTTTAAATGTTATAAATATGCCGTGGCTCAAAAAAGGTTGAAATACACTGGTCTAGGATATAGTACTGTGCAATCTGTTTTTCAAGAATAATAAATATAATACCCATATCCTAACATTTTGCTGCCATTTTGGAATTACCACAATGTGAACTGTGACCTGTGCCTTGGAGACTCTTCAGTTTCTTCAATGGGCCAGAAAAAATTAACAACTGATACAACAACTGATACAACAACTGATACAAGAACGTGGCGATTTATGGGGGATACAGTACCTCATCGTGTCTTCTCAACCCCTGTCCTTCAGGCCCACACTGGACCTCATAAGTGCCATGGAGACTCAGAGTGAGCCCTCTGAGCTGGAGCTGGATGATGTCGTCATCACCAACCCGCATATAGAAGCCATCCTGGAGAATGAGGATTGGATTGAGGATGCCTCGTACGTCTCCTGGCAGATTGTGCTTCTGCCCTATATAGCCACATGATCTTAATAATTCAAATAGTTCAAATCATTTCACTGTATTAATAGCAACCATCCATACATCTGCTAACCATTTATTCAGTGCAGGCACCTGGGCAACATGGAGACTCAACCAAACAGCATGTGCATGGTGCAAGGCAGCAAGATACCCTGTGTGGGATCCAATCCCACAGAGCACAGCTGTTACATTATTCCTCTGTTATCAAGCAACAGAAAGTTGCTCTGTTTCCACTATATTTTGGTTTTTGTCTTTGGCCATCTAGCAACTAATTGTCACAGAGTGACAATTATATGTAGCAATTAAAAAAAATCATATAATCAAATAATTTTCTGTTATTTCTTTCAGTGGTCTTGTGTCTCATTGTATCTCAATCCTAAAGGTAAAAACCTTTCATGTTGTATTTTTCATGTTACTGAGGAATGATTTTTATAGCATAGTATTATTAATTTAGCATTTTTTCCTGATATTGAAACATGATTTGCAGATTTGCCATACCCTGACAGAAAAGCTAGTTGCCATGACGATGGGCTCAGGCACAAAGGTCAAGGCACCTGCCAGCCTCAGTGACATCATCACTGTAGCAAAGAGGATTAGCCCAAGGTAGATCTCATCAATAGCTGATATCGAATGATAATTAATATCAGTAAAGCAATGTCTTCCTAAGGCACACTCGTCTGTGTCATTTTTGGCAGGGTGGACGATGTGGTGCGATCGATGTACCCCCCCCTGGACCCGAAACTCCTTGATGCACGGTATTTTCCTATTTTGTGGGGGTAACAATGGACATCAGTGTTCTGTCAATCTCAGATTTTTTTCAAAAAACATTTCATGTGTGGAAAATTGTTATATTCCTGCAGGGCCACCGCCCTACTGCTGTCAGTCAGCCACCTAGTGCTTGTGACCCGCAGCGCCTGTCACATGTCTGGCAGCATGGACTGGATCGACCAATCGCTGAATGCTGTGGAGGATCACATGGTCGTGCTGAGGGAAGCTGCCCTCGCTTCTGAGCCAGACCTCAAGCAGGCAGGAGGGAACACATTTCATCAGGAACA
Organism: Petrocephalus schoutedeni; assembly: GCA_026780765.1. Classification (NCBI taxonomy): domain Eukaryota; kingdom Metazoa; phylum Chordata; class Actinopteri; order Osteoglossiformes; family Mormyridae; genus Petrocephalus; species Petrocephalus schoutedeni. The sequence continues at coordinate 28,370,250 of JAODKL010000095.1, read as the reverse complement.
GTCCATTATCTAGGTCTTCTCTTCCAAATGCTTCAATAAACACATGCTTCTTCAATACCATTCCTATTTTATTCACTTAAGCCTTAGGATGTAGGAATCTTTTTCCATAACTGTATAATCATTCTACACTCCTAGAAAAATGTTTCCTGTTATCACAATGTATAAACCAATATTTAAATATTTGCAATGAAATACAAAAACAAAAAGTTTACAAATATATTTCACTGTTAAGAGCATTGACATTATATATAGTGCTCAGCATTAATACCCCACCCTTTGAGAATTAAGATTTTTATCCATTTCTCATTTTGCTAACATTTGTTTCATTAACAAACATAAATGTTTTGTAAACATTATTAGGACAAGAAATTTGTAAATTTTATTCAAATGTGGTGTTGCGAAAATGAATACACCCTACAACAAATTCCACAAAATCTAATATTTTGTATGACCTCCATGTTTGTTAAGAACAACACCGAATCTAGACATAGAATGAACAAGTTGACGACATACTGCCATGTCTATCTTTCTGGGGACTGAGCTCTTTCAGAGCCTGCATGCTAGATGGAGAATGATGCTCAGCCGTGTCTTGCCCCACATGTGTTCTACTGGGTCTACTGTTGTGTATGCTTGGCCACTGAATCACTTTCACCCTGTTGTTTCTCAGAAATGCATCTAGTAGTCGATCCAGAAGTCTCCACCTTTGTCAGCATTGGCCCTGACAAATGCCTAATGGGCTTTTTGCACATGGCCTTTAGCAGTAGCTTTCTTCATGGATGACACCCTTGCATGTCTCTGCGCCACAGTTTATGCCGCATTGTGTCACGGCAAACAGTCTCCTCAGATTGGCACACTGTGATGAACTGACAGGGTGAATTCCTGAATTCTTCTCATCACAAAACACACATTTTGGGGTCATCCGTAGACGACCTGGACGTTTCAGAAAGTCCAAAATGTTTTGTATTTCTAAATAACTTTTGTTTAGCAATGCATTACTAATATAATCCATGTGGTGTTATTATTGTTATTATTGTTAGCATTGATGGGAGGAGATTTTATTTAATGTCACTTGTCCGCTGGCCACCTGTGTGATAATTGAGTAGACTCACATGTTGTTGAATTCCTATCCATTAGCATTTTATCAAGCTTTATTCCTAAGACCTTCATTGGGGTGTACTAATTTTGCACCATGGTTTAAAATTCAGCTCAGTTCAATTAAAATTTGTAAATAAATATATTTTTTAAAATCTAATTTTGTTATTTTTTTTGTTTTAATTTTGTAATCATTTGCAACAAATAAACCAGATTTGCTGGAATATTATGGAATATAATGCATTCATTCAAAAGACAGATTGATGGACATCTTTTGGGTTGTACTCATTTTTGTTGGGCACTGTTTAGTCCCTTTTCTGCATTTCATTTGTTAAATCTCTTGTGAGCCATTCAAAGCCAGACCCAATCGTCTGGTCACATAGTAATATCTCATCATTCGCAGATTTTGATTGATTTGGTTTTGTATTTAAAATGTACTGCATACACCCCCCCCCCACTTGTTTTTAAAGATATCTTAATCTCAGTGGCTAGTTGTGTACAATACCTTGCTTAGTTAGCTAACTCAATTTGGCTTGATATTGATACATTTTCACCATACTATGCCTGCTTGAAGTAGAGTTATAAATGGAAAAGCATAGTGTCATCAAGTGCCTGCACTTTTGCCCTGCACAATACCAGCTAGTCTCTTTATACTTCCTACTTAGCCTTAAATGCAGTGTGACGCTTAGATATGAGGAATTACTTTCTACACTCTCTGCTGGACATATTAAATATAGGTGGATACACTTGAGGGAGCACAAATATTGTAGTATTTTGCTACTCCTTATGAATTAACCACAAACTAAGTCTTAGTTACAAACTCAGCTCATGTTAATTAATCATTAATGAATCATAATGTTTCATTTGTTACTACTGTATACCTGTTAATCTTACTGAACTACTAAGGAACTACTGAAGGAAAAAGTAATGAATATCAAGTGAAATATTGTTCTCATGTTTGTTCATTGTTAATGAATCATGATACATCTTTTATCTTAAGTAGCTATGGTTGTTCCTGACCTGTACTTCAGTAATAACTAAGTTACTACTAAGTATTTGTGCCCCCTAAAGTAAAGTGCTACCATATAGGCAACGCTAAACATGATCAGATCTGAAAACAGTTACAGAATGTTATTAGGGAAAATGTCGGAAGTCCTTTGTATACAGATGAATGTGAATAGGAATGCAGAGTAATGACTATACTAATAGTTATTTATATTATGCATGCATGCACTGATGGTGTCTTTTTTCATGTTACATAGTTGTTTTGCTCTGAAAGAATACTATAATGATTATTTACATTGATAAAAAATAAGTAAAACCAGGGAAATCATGCAGAGCTAAAATCTAATTGAAAATTAAAATAGAGTACTGTGATCTTATTGCTTTTTGTAAAGAATTTTTTGTTTGACACTGTCTGATTGTGTACTTTTCTTGTATTCATTCTCATGCAGAATTTTATAAACAATTTAATGGCTTTTTATTGTCCCTTCAATCGGATCTTCTCCTTGACATAATGAAGTTCTTTATACAAAGCTGTTACTCTTAGAGCGTCAAAATGACCAACATGAATATAAGAATAAAGTGTACATAAACAGCACTGGTGTACTGCCAAGAACATCTGACAGTTACTATAAAATTCACATGGAATCACTTGACATAATATAAGACTACTGTATATTAACATTCACTTTTGAGAACATACAAAAAGTTGTAAAAAATGTATTTATTTCAGAAAAAAACTACTTCCCAAAATATTATTTGTAAATGTGTAGCAGCTCATCATTCAAGCAGCCATCCAGCACATAGGTAACAAAGCAGAAAGGGAAGATACTCTCCCATTGCACTGACTGCACATACACTGCATAGAACAATGTTTTTGGTTCTCTGGCATTGTCAAACATTCTAAAAAAAAAATAGTAAGAAAAAAAAAACACAAATAAGAAAAGTATAATACATATTTATATTACATGGTTTTGCATTTACTTGAATATAAGTTTATATTTGTATACAGAGGACCACAAGGAAATGGAAACATTTCTGCTGCAAGTTATAGTGGTGCACCAGTAGGGGGCAATCTTATGCTTCCCTTTGGATTGCGTGAAGCTCCAGGTTTGAACTGATAAAGCTGTGGCAGGAAAAGTTTTTTTTTTTTTTTTTCCCCTTTTCTTTCTTTTTTTTTAACCTTTGGCTGAAATCCACTGATGAAATACAGTTCAGAAATATGAAAGTGTTTATACAGACTACAAACACCAGACAGACTGTATGTTTGAACTTATATGTTAAAGAATATATGCGTTCTTAAAAATCAAGAAATAAAAAAGTGCAAAAATATGAAATACTTGTTTAAACTTAATGACATAAAAGGCATATTTGTTTCTCCTTTAAAAGAGCCTCTTGCTTTTTTTCAGGTTGATTTGTTTCCAATTAGGGAGGGAGTTGAATTCATCTCGTGTCATCTCCAGCACCCTCTGAAAAACATGCACAATGACGACTCACCTTCACACACACACAGTGCAATGAACAGAACTGTACTTATGTTTAAGGGGCTACAAATGAATCTGAAAATTAGCTAAAAGTTACGTTTCTGCGGCTCTCCCGGGCATGCTCAGAAGCTCCCCCTTAACCCGGCGTAATCGTAAATGCAACAGAACTCCGTTTTCAAAAAGGTAATGAAACAGCAACACAGAACACGGAATTGAACATTTCAAGTGCATTTTGAGTATTCAGCTCAATCCAACTGCAACTTAGAAAAGACAACAGGAGGGCATGTTGGGGTATGGCGTGTGGGTTGGTGTTACCTGAAAGTCTTCATCAGAGAGGTAGAGCTCCAAGTGCAGGGGGTCCACTCCCTCAGGCAGGGGCTTGGCCAGCAGCTCGTCCACAGAGTACTGGTTCTTACTGAGCCTTGAGAGGGCGTCCTTCACCAGGATCACCTTGTTCCTTGGGGCTTCCGTCTGCACATGATAGTACAACATGGTAACACTTAGGACTTTACAGCAGATCTCTGTTGTCTTTATAAAAATGTGCTTGACATTAAATCCCTAATACATTTTTATAATAATGATTTTACACTTATTTTATAGGACAGGATGATATTCAAAATGTGTTGCCAGACAAGAGGCACTCTTTCCAAAGTGCTATAAAGATGAAAACTTGGTATTACTACTCAATAATATTTCAAGGTTTGGGGGTTTAAACAGATCTGGCCTTAATTTCATCTGGGCCTAGTGCTATGTCTAGGTGAGACCACTAAGCCCACTTCTGGACATGCATCTGGCGCATGACCTGCATGTTGGTGAAGCCTTGGTCAGGCCTTGTACCGCACCTGGAGCTTAAGGCTGGGGTCCGTCTCCCAGCGAGGGAAGATGTTGGTGAAGGTGAGAGGTTCCACCCCAGCAAGGGTAACGTACGCCTGTGGGGGGCGCTTCAGGTTCTTCTCTAAAAGATGCCCATAGCATGGTGTTAGTAACCCATTGAACCACCATAGAGACTGGGGAATTCTATAGCCACAGGGCCAATTCTCATTAGAAATAAACAGGCAATTAATTGCAACATTTAACTGACATCAAGAATATAACCTATGCAATTTCCTTAACTGCTGTGTAAAGCTGCAGTAAAGCCTACAACCTCTCCCAGGAAGGAAAACCCTGAATGGCTGACAGTGCAATGCAAGAGTAATCCAAAGACACCAATTAACCTGATCAACATGTTCGAGGACCTTGAGGAAACCAAACAGATTTCACACAGACGCAGCTAGGGGTGGACTTTAAACCCTCAACCCTGGAGGTGTCAGGCAATGATGCTAGCTACTGAGCCGCCAGGCTGCCTAAAGTAAAATTATAGGGATGTAACACAGAGACAGCCTTTTTGTAACCATGCTAACGGGAGTGGCTGTGAACATTCAGCCCAGCCTGCTGACCTTTGCAGTATTGCAGCACTGTCTCCATGGCGCACTTCCTCTCGGCGTCCCAGCGGATCTTGGCAGACCCAGTGCACTCCGTGTCATCTGGCCACGGTCCCTGCCATAGGTACACCTCCATGCGGTTATCGAGCAGGAACAGTGCTGGGAAAAGACAGGCGAGTTACATTTACATCACGGCTACATTTATTTATTTATCAGATGTTTCTATTCATAGAGGCAAGGCAGTGCAGAACAAGCATATAGCCGTCAAGGAGCTGGTAAGCCATATGTGAATGCTAGGCAGAGCTTCAAATGAATACGGGTGCAAGTAGCATCCGAAAAATAGCTATGCAACACCTTTCAAGCACAGCAGGAGCCTGAAGACAAAGTGCAGCATTAGTCGTATTCAGGGATCATAGGGAGCAGAGACAGGACCAGAGAGCAGGGCTAGAGGAGGAGTTCCCAGAGCAGATGGGACTTAGGGTGGCTCTTGAATAACCTGCCTTGTACAGGTTAATCATAGCACAATTCATACCTCCCATACATTACTGTCCACACAAAGTGTGCTTTACCAGGGGTATTTTAATGCATGGGCTTTTCCTGGGTTGAAGCCCAGGGACCCATACTAAAAGGAGCCTCAGCTAACCTTAATAAAAAAAACAAAGATTTGTTACCCATCCCACATTTTACAGGACCGTGTCACATTTAAAAATAAAATGCTGCATCTTGCTATGAACCAATACAGGATGTAATTTATTCTGAACTGCTCAATACCCCCTCCAGCATATTTTTTTGTGGTGACCACCCATACAAAACAGAAGGGGCCCTTTGACAACCCAAATAGCTCAAGGGCTTTTGACCATGCCAATGCTCCTCTGCGCAGGGGTGTCTGCATGGGCTGTGTGCGTGCAGTCCATGTTTTTGGGTCTAGTATGCATTGACTATGCATGTGCAAAGAAGTCATAGTGTGTTACTACGGATATTTTTCCACTGTACCAGGTACCATACTTTTGGAAGTTCAAGAAACTATCAAAAGTACGGTACTTCAAGCTGTGTCCATTGGCGTTGAATGACATCACAGCGCAAGGCAGGGTATTTTGTACTAAATATTATAGCACTGGACAATGTGTGATATTAGTACTAACATTACATGTTATGCACAGGCAATTCTTACATCACTAGTCAGCAAGATTAAGATCAGGCTTTTTCTTACTTTCAATTCTGTACGCTAGGAGTTTTGCTAAAACAATTTTACTCTGTCATAGGAAAAAAAACAATTTTAATGATCATTCCTTTTCATCATCTAGTATACGTTTAAAAATGAGTGTAAAGCTTAAAGTTTGCTTTTGCGTGGGCGCTGCTTCCTCTGAGACATCATAATCATTTATGTTGAACTCCTTCTTTGCTTTATAAATTCCTCAATATTTATTATAACAAAATAATACTGTCCTAGTATATTATACAAAATAGTTTATCTCCTGTCATGCCATCTTGATCTTGCTATATCTGTTCTTCCGACCAAATTGCAAATAAAAGCTTTTTTTTGTTCATGCAGCCTTTATTATTATTATTATTATTATATATTATCATCATCATTATCATTAATAATAATGATAATAATAATAATAATAATAATAATAATAATAATACTTACTTAATTTACTTACTTACATAAAATTACTTATAATTGTTTTCCGAGTTTGTTTCAAGATGACAGTTGTATTTCAGAGGCAGGGTATCTGCATAAACAATCAACAAAGAAAGCATTTGCAAGTCCTACCCCTAAGTACCAAAAAAGTACCCCAGTTGGGTGGTACTTTTGGTACTAGTCCTCAGCCAGAAGTCAATGGAAAAGGGAAAGTGCTGAAAGTACTGTACCAAAAGTACACTACATGATTTGGTGGAAAAGCACCCTAGGTGTTTCCAGTAGGTGGAATCTGCTGGATGGAATATCATTGCTGTAGCTATGCACCAACCACGGCTGTATACGTACACAGATAAATGTAGATTGTATGCAAAAGTATGAAGTAGGATTAAATTAAATGTCCCCTCGCTCATTACCCAAGCTGGAGGAAGCTTGGGACTGGTGACCTGGAACCATGTCTCACTTTAGAGCTCAGGTCTGTGGGCCTACAAATGCTTCCGGTGTAAAAGTGCCAGCTGCCCACCTGGTTGGGGCGCAGAGTAGAGCTGCTCCTGCAGGAAGGGCATGGCCATCACGGCCCCTGGGAGACGGGCAGGACTCAGCTGCTCCTCCGCCTGGAAGGTCCCAGAGCAAGCTGTCAGGCGGAAGAGCCGCGGCGTGAAGTTGTACTTGCCTGGATCTGTTAATGAAACCACATAGTAAACAAAATCACTGGGCAGTTCACTGTCCTTATAACATGTGACACCTCCTCACCTATCTGCAATGACTTCCTACCACACATTAACATTTCTCCTAACACCAAAATTACTGTTTCTGTGTTTGGTTCTACTCCCAACACGAAGGGGGCTCCAAGACCAGCACCTTGCAGCATGCAATCATAGGCCTTCCTGTCCCTTTGGCCCAGTCCGTTCCAGAATGCTGCTGGCTCTGCTCCCTCCTCTACCTCCTGCACCTTAACGTTGCTGTTACTGTTCAGCCCAAGTTCAGCTGGACATCTGTGAAAACACAAAGCCAACACAAAATGGAATCAGGATCCACATTTGACCAAGAATACCTCAAGTGTACGATAAGTAGTTAAAGTACAGTCTCCATGCAGTGTCATGTTATTTAGTTTCCATTGTTTGCTAAAACAGTGTAGCTGCAGGAAGCACATGGGCCAAGGGGTGCGGCGGGAAAATGGCCTTAGTGTTGTCAGCTATTGATCACCACACAGAAAAGAGCCCCAGTGGGTAGTATCTACCTCTCTACGACTTGCTCAACAGCCTTCTTGGTCACCTCGCACTTGTTCGCATGAGCCTTACAGCCGTGCCACAGGAAGAGCACCCCCTGCTGGGCATTGAGGAGGACCAGGGAACCACGAGAACGCAGGCTAGCACAACAACACTCCACTTCCACCAGGGAGGCCTCCACTGCTACCTCACCCTGCACACAGAAAAGTCGCCACCCACCTGCCGGAGAAGGAGCCATTATTATAATACTGATTTACAGCTGACATCTCCAGTCCTTGTCTAATGGAGGCAGATAATGTGACAAAAAAATCTGATCTGCAACAATTATGTACCTTTCAACCCATAATTAGTATAAGAAGTTTAATTGTTAATATTGATTAACAATTTTCTGGCTGCTAATGACCTTAAGGGAGCTGGGATGAGGAAACTTAACAGTCACTTTAGGGGGCATATATTAGCATAATTAGCAACTATGCAGGCAGCTGCAAAAGATTGTGCAGTCCGGATCAGTAGTCGATTACCAGTTTATTAAAGGTTATTTGAGCTCTCTTGGAAAAAAAAAAACCCATTTTGCTGCAGGGCCATTAGATTGGGAGAGGTGAAAAGGAAAGCACAGATGATACCTATATTGGAGGCACCATCTTCCCGACTTCCCCGGTGGATGACCAAGCCGCCCTGGAAGAGCTGGAGAAAGCAGGGAGGCTCCTTCCCCTGGGCTACAAGCACCTGGTCCCACAGAGACTGCAATGAGCTGCATCCCCCCCATGTCTGTCGCGAGCTACAGTAATTAACTACCAACAAAACCCCAGAGATGCAGTTTCAGTTTTGCAGGGCTGCTCACCTGCGCCCCCCTGTGGTTACCCAGCTCCACAGTCATGAGTGCCGATGTGCCCTTGCCGCTGGCGCTGGAGTGCCGGCCCTGCCAGAAGAAGCAGGCAGAGCGTTCCCTCCCTGGGCCGCCACTGCTTAGCTCTCCTGGGTTCTGCCGCTTCCCCACTACACAGAGACAGAGGCACATTCCCAACACATTTCAAATCAGGACTAAAGGGTCTCGTATTCAATTCCAGATGAAGGAAGTCTATTCACAATACAGGCAGTACTTTACGTTCTTTCATTTCAGGGGTGGTGTGAGGTTCTGCAAGTTAGATAAGGATCAGGAGGCTGCTGGTTCAAATACTGTGGCCAGCGGGGTCATGCCACATTGAGGGCCCTAACCCCAACTGCTCCAGGGTCGTTGACACAACTATGTTTATCCCCAGCAGTTTACTTGATTAAGGTATGAATCCTACGGGCAAATGCTTGAATGCTCACCGACAGTGGTGACGGAGTACTTCCAGCGGATGATGTAGGTGTCGCCCTCGTGTAGCTGGCCAACACTGTCCCGCGGGATCTCATAATCGTCAAACTCGCGGATGTGCCAGGCGTCCACGGCAATGGTGGCCAGCTGGGCCTGCCGGCCGTCCTCGGTGCGCACCAGGCCGTAGCCTCGCTGCACATCCAGCCCTTCCAGGATGGTCACGTGCACTGCACCCCCCTCCCCAGCTAGCATGGCCTTGGCATCGCACGGCTGTAGCTCTGACTCTTGGAACACAGGAGACACTGGACTCTGAGGTGAGGGGGGAAACATAAACAGGTGAGCACTGTGCTTAACACCAGATGCAGCACCATACACAGATGAAAACAGGATATTCATACTCATATATAATAATGTATTAATGCTCATGTACAACAGAGTAAAAACAATGCTAACCTTGCTTAATAATGCTTATGGAATTTTCTTGGAATATTAACAAATTTGTAAAATTAATTTTGTTTTCTAGTTAAAAATTATTAGTGAAGGGCCAAGTTTCTGTATGACACTGTAACACTGTAAATTAAACTAATGTTTATCTTCCTTGAAAATCCCTTGAAAATGTGGGTAAAAAATGGGCAGCCTGTCTCACCTTCACCTCCTCCACAACAGGCTCCTCCTTGGTACTGGACTTCTCGGCCCAATCCAGGAACTTTTCTCTAAAGAGTGACGTCTCATTGTGCTCCGACAGCCGCCCAAAAAGGGCCCAGCTGGGGCGGCCCTCACCCTGCCTGCGCACAAACAGCAAGCTTATCATTGACAACCTCTGGCGTGGATAAGTGAAGATCCACCCTCTTAAAGGGCCAGCGCTACCTATGCTGTTATGCTTCGTTTTTCCATATGGTGGCACTACAGCACTAAAAGCTAAAATCATTTCTTTATAAGAGCACAAAAAAAAAGTCCTAAATACAAATTTCAACATTTTTTACAGTTGGAGAATTACAGAAGTTACAAACATTCACATCAAACACAAAGATTACGAAGAGGTTTCTAAAACTCTTTTGCAACAAAACACATAGCAACAGGCTTACAGAATTGCAGAAGAAAGAAGCACCCACTTTATAAAAATCATGCGTCTTGTTTTAGCTGTTCAATACAAAAGTGCTGTTATTAATAAATCAAGCCAAAAGTGGGCAAAAGCCCAATGTTATATCTTGTTACTGAACCATGCACACAATAATGTTATTAGTCCAGTAATTGTTAATCAGACATTTTCTTAGGTGTGACTCACTGTTGGATTTCTGGATTACAGGAGAAAGGGTCTAGCGGGTTGACCCTGTAGTTGCTGTAGTCATAGGAGCCCAACCAGATCTGCTTGGCCAGCTGTACTGCCACCTTTCTGTCACTCAGGGGCACATCCTTGCCATGCCACACGTATACTTCACTGCCAAAGTCAAACACTAACACCTGAGGCAGACACACAACATCACATAACGAGGCATGGTGTATTTGGGACAGGACATGTGTATAAGAAAATAAGGAAATGAGGTAATTTACCTACACACAGAAGAGTGATGCAACAGAAATTCGACACACTAGAACAATGTGGAGTTCCCTTAGAAAAACAATGGCACAATTACAGAAAAACAAACCTCCTTGGAGCTCAGCAGGGACACGCTAGGGATGCAGGCCCAGGCCTTCTCGTGGGGAACCAGCTTATCCTCCACCAGGTGGTACACACAGTTAGATTCGACCACCCCGGTCTCATACAGCTCGTCTTCCTCCGGGTCCCCAGCTCCTGTAGAGACACACAGACGTGCACGTGAGTAGGTAAAGAAAGGCACAGAAGCATGATTCTAATTTACTGCTGACAGCAAGCTTTTAGGCAAATGAGTATTGTCTTAGTCATAAATATAAAAATGGCAGTGTGATTTTGGGTAGAGGAGATCAGAATCATATGGATAAGTGCTGTATATGCCCAGCTGCTAATTTGCACCCCACAATGCACAGAAGCAGCGCCCTTAAAGCCCATACCTTTGTATTCAGCCTTGCCCCCCAATAGGATCCAGAATTCCTTGGCTCGGCTGTTCTCCGCGTTGACACCCTCCTCGAGGATGGTGACCTGCGGGGCCTTGCAGCCCAGATCCCTCTTGGACTGCACAAAGGTGGCCATCTCTGAAGCCTGCAAACACAATGGTTCAGTAAACATAAAAGTTGCCAAACTAACTGAACAGAACATTTATCAAACTTCTCATCATCAAAAATCGTAGTCGGTAGGGAACATTTAGGACATGATATAAAAACAAAGCGACCTCACTGCAAAGTTATCAGAATACACGACAGGAAGACAATCCTCCCTGATCCAATAGGCCAAGAATGTGAAGCACATATTTATGGTGGATAGATGCCCTAAAATCTTTAAAGGATTACTACAGCCCTTGCTAAGATATCTGGCATAGTGAATGCTGCTTAAGGAAGAGCTATGTACCGACTGCAAAAATGCATCAGAAGAGGAAAATCATGCACGCACTACAGCTGTGGCGTAATGATAAATGACGATACAATGAGACAGGACTAAAATGTAGGACTGCAATGGGAAAGGCAGCATGAAACACACATGCAATGTTCTTCATGCAGTCAGATGGAATACCTTGGCTTTTTCGATGACGTTCGCAAACTCCCCACTCCATAGGTAGCACTGCTTGGGCGTGATGAGCAGAAAGCAGTCGCCGCTGTTCAGGGAGCGGGCCCTGGGCTCCACCAGGCGCACCTGAACATGCCGCCGCCCTGCCAGGGGAAAGCAGCCCCCCCACATACCCGGGTTTCAGCATAGCACCCCCAGGAAGGACAATGGCCCAAGGCTGTAATGCTATGATTTCAAGTAAAGATGTTAAAGATCGTTGTGCAATATTCTGCGTCTGCCGAGAGTTTCTCCACCCTAACTGTCCAGGGCCACTGCAGATCACGTTTGCCGTTGTTCTCCATTGTGAGCCTAGATGACGGCTCACCTTTGATGTGGATGAGCATGAGCTTGTTGAAGGGCACTGCGCTGTTATTGGTCACCACCTCGGTGGACTTCACGTTGCGCAGATTGACGTTGCAAAAGTTCTCCTTGCTGGCCAGCCCAGCTAGAGCTGCATCCGCGAGATTGGAGAATTTGGCCACTGAAGAGAAGAACATGGAGGCCTTCAGTTGTATGATCATTGGCCTGCTCTGATCTTCAGAGCTCAAGTTCAAGGCAAAGGGTACAATGCAGTAGGGCTTTATGGGGTAATTCTTCTTCTCTTGGAGCCATCTCTAGGCATGTGGTATCACATATGTTAGGAACAACTGTTGTCTGGCAAAAGAAACAAATTTCTTATGTCCTGAACACTTCATAATAAGGCCATTTCAATTTATTAACAACAGAAAAGAGTGAATACACTGTCTGTCAAAGGGCGCTCAGCTCACTTAAATTGAACGTTAAACCATATAGATAACAAATCATTTTCATTTTAAAAAAAAAGTGTCTTAGTGGGAAGGTCCTGGAGAGCTAAGTCGGAAGCATGAAAGCCACAAGGTCAGGTGCGAAACCAAAGGGCATCCAGCCTGGCACAGATGGAAAGTGCCAGGGTCCAGGGTCCTAAGACCACACAAGGTGCATCACTCTGCTTATACCACTGCACTTGGGCAAGGCCTCATGTGCGAGCTTCATGCCTATTTAGTAGACAGCACCTATAAAAATCTTAGTTTATATCTGTAAAATTCATTAACAAATAAATTCTGCAAAAATACTGCAGCTGTTAATCAAAATTAGCCCGATTCAGTCATTACTAGGGAAATAATATCCTACTCATCAAATTCATCAATGCAACTGATGGATTTAGGAAATATGGAGGACGGAAGTCCTCAATGTTAATTACCTTGTGGAAGTACTAACTTCATAACATGCACAAACTGCATTTGCTTGGCATGCATGCAGTAATGATTTATATCCCGGAGAACCAATGAGAAACCAGATCAAATGCATAGAATTAAAATGACCCACTCTTCTCAACTTGAATCCGTTTGGTCTCAACGCTGGCAACATTGAGCCGCTGCTCCATGTACTCCTGGCGAATGTCGTCCCGTGCTGCTAGCACTCGCAGGGGATTCCGCGAGGCCTGGGTCTTGCGGGCCGGGCGGATTGAGCGCCTGTGGGCCGCTACCACAGATGTCAGCCTGCACATACAGAAAAAACCTTATGGTTCTTATGCGAGTTCTACTTTGCATACATGATTATGGCCCCTTTCATATATGATTCATATATGATCTTATACTTCCATGTAAGACTTTTTCACATGGGTGGTTATATATAACAAGGAGATTAGAGTGGTGTTACTCACAAGCTGCAGCTAACAGACCACAGACTAAAAAAAGAGAACACGTGGGAAAAGAAGCAGGCACGGAAGAATGCCAAGAGCACAGAACAGGAACTCCAAGATCTGACTACAACAGTCAAAATATGAATATGAGCATTCAAGCCCAGAGGAACAGCTTTAAGGGACCAGTTACAAAGAGCAGAAAAACACTGTCAAATGCATAGAAGCAGGCACATTAATAGGCTGTACAAAATAGCATAAGCACTGCGACAGAGTGGCAGCCCAGAGCCCCATACATATAACGGAGAGATATACACAAACAAACACTGTATACTATTAAAATGACCGAATCCAGCACAGCCAGCGCAGAGTTACGGGGGAAAGCAATGGTGATGTGAAAGCGAAAGTGATGGCTCAGGATCAAACAAACACAGCATACTTAGGTGATTCAGACTCAATGACGCCAAGGTCCTGCTCTGTGTCGATGTGGCAGCTGGAGCTGAGAGCTGAGGGTGTGACCAGCCTGTAAAAACGGCCAAACGTCTCTTCGTCATCCAGCATCATTACTTCCTTCACCGTCTCCTCTGTCACCTTGATGGAGGTCTCTTGGTGACCAGAGCCTTTAATGTGACAAAATGAATTGGTTAATAAGTATGTGACAGGCGGCACTTTCCTACAGACAGTGGCACATCAAGACACAAAAAGAGACAGTATTCCCAAGGTTACTGCTCCTTGGGGTCAGGTCAGGTTGGGGAGCATGCTCTGGCGCAGCGCGTTGCCGCACCCACTACGCGACGGAACATCTTGGGATCCCGGTTGGCGACCCCCCACGCAGACACGCGGTCCAGTCCCACCCTCCAGAAATGGCCATCCATCTGCCACAGCCAGGTGTTACATGGGCGTCCCCCTTGACCTGGTCCAACTTCTCGGATCCTCTGCAAGGAGGATCCTACGAGCCGGATCATCCTCAGGGAATCGCGCCACATGGCTGTAGTGCCTCAAGTCAAACCAGCGGTACCCAAGGATTCCCCGAAGAGACACAGTACCAAGTCCAGTCTTCGTCTCAGGTCACTGGATAGCATCCATGTCTCGCAACCATAGAGCAAAACAGGGAGCACCAGAACTCTAAGGACTTGGACCCTCATGCGCTTGCAAAGATATCGGGAGCGCCACACACCCCATTTAAGTGGCCTCATCACCCCCCATGCTCTCCCAGTCCGTCTACTGACTTCACAGGAAGAGTCACTGGTGACTCCTTAGGGTGCATGCCTTTTTTATGCAGCTTGTCCAGAAAGGACTCCAGTTTGTCCAGCTTCTTGTCCCCCTCGACTTCCACATCAGGACGTGAGGAGATCTCTGAGACAGTGAAATTAAAACAACCATGAGACTGCCAGCGAATACAGTGGTACTTCAAAAGGTTCCACAGTTAAATGAATGAATCAGTCAGAGTGCTGATATCAGAGAGGAGCTGGGCAAACCTTCCAGGGGCCTGGCTGGGGTGCTGGTGGTGGACTTTTTGTTCTGGAAAGGAGATGATTCCTCTCTCCCCGATACAGGGGACACAATGCCTGACATGAGGGGGAAAAAAAAAAAAAAACACTGTCTTTCAGTCTCCACTCCTCTTCAGCCATTTTGACAGCCACAGTACACAGTTCTGAAGACATATTTTGAGCTAATGACACTGATTATAAACAGCTGAAGGGCACCTCTCAGCCAGCGGTGGAGTTGTACCCACAATTTTCATTGGCTTTGAGCGAAGTCAATCACAGACCACAGGCTACAATTTATCCAAACGCACTTATGCAACACAAATATTATATGTATATAAGTATTCTCCAGAAGTGCATGAATATACATGTATCCTACCATTTTCTTTTAAATGTGGTGTGTGTGGTCTTGGAGGTTCCATAACTATGAGTGGGTTAAAGTTAGTATGGTAACATTGAACTAGCTACTTTTTGTTTTATTTTCTTACTTTATTTTTTACAAGAAATGTTCAGGAGGAACACATGGATAACAAGACATCAGGGCTGAAATTATTAAAATTATGCCTTTTTTAATTTTCTCAGCACTAGGCAAATGCCCGTTGCTGTTAGTTGACCTGAGCAGCCTGACAGGGACGTGACCCCGCTGGCTGACCTCTCTTTGCCATGCGCCCAGCGACTGTGAACTGCGTGGAGTCATTGGAGGCCCCCTTCCCCTTGCTCTTCCACTGGTCCTCCTTCTCCTGCAGGATCCGCATCCGTTCCGCCAGGGACATCTTGGTTTCCACTTCGGCTGAGGGTTTCTGTACCATCAATGGGGAAAGGAACAGACACATTCAGCAAATCTATCCACCCACCTGGATTACACTTCTTCAGAATTAGTTCTTGAATTAAATTTCACTTTTGTACCTTTAAAAAGAGAGGGAAAATGCAAAAAGCTTAGAATTAAGCATGTGTAATACAAAACACTGTTAAACCACTGCAGAGGAAAAAAAACTTACCCTGTGCTTATTACCACAAACACTATAAATCTGAAGCATAATGTTGCAAAAGAGCTAAGTATTTGTGAACTAACACTGTCAAATGTAGGCCTATAAATCCGCAGGTGTTTGTGGTGTTTGTTATACTTATGAGTCATTTTAGAGTAATTTTATCCCCTATAAGCAGCCTGCCTGGGAAGGGAGAGACCTCTCCTTGGACCACAGAAAAAAAGTAGTCTTAACACGGGGTTGGAATCAGCTGTGAAGAAGAGGAATTTGGACAATTCAGCACAAGTTAAAAATGAATGAGGTATTTGGTATTAAGTTACAGTGGCCCCTTGTACTTGTTATAGCATAGACTACATAAACAGAAATCATGGCGATTGTCTTACACATAGTATAGTCCTTGAGCATACCTCATCAGTTCACCAATGTCTTTAACACATGCCCTCAATTTTTCTTACATCATGCGAAAGGAAAAAATGAGGGAACTGCGTCGGAATAGTCAGGGCAGACTTTCACATTCATTATGGTTTACATCATGAAAGTGAAACCACAATGCAAACCACAGAAGTTTCAGAAGATTTCACACACACAAATCCCCACAACAGACTGTACAGGTAAATGTAAGAAGTGGGATTATGTGCAACAGTGCAGCTCTGTAACCACAATAAGCCTTTACAGCAGTGCTACTCTGTAACCCTAGCAACTGCCTGTAACAGTGCTGCTCTGTAACCCTTGTAACAACACTGCTTTGTAACAACAACCCCTGTAACCCTCTGTAAAAGCACTGCTCTGTAACCCCTGTTACCCGCTGTAACAGGGCTGCTCTGTAACCCCTGTTACCCGCTGTAACAGGGCTGCTCT
>JAODKL010000095.1:28319576-28338041 GCA_026780765.1 Petrocephalus schoutedeni | reverse complement strand
TGGTGCCGTCTCAGTGTGATGAAGATTAATATTTATCTGTGAAGACACGTTTGTTCGGAATAAAACAGATGACGATTAAATAGTCACTTCAACATTAGTTCAAATAAGAGAACTTGTGGCCATAGTTGGAAATTAGCGGGAGAACATTTCAAAATGGAGTTGAGAAAAAACTTCTTTACACAGCATGTAGTTAGAGTTTGGTATAGTCTTATTGATAGAGTAGCCCAAGCCAAATCCTTGGGTTCCTTTAAAGCAGAGCTAGATAATATTTTAACAACTCTGAGCTATTAGTTGGGTTCTCCCCAAAATGAGCTTGATGTTCTTATATTACCATAAACAAGGAAGACAGTCATCATGCTGAAACTGATCTATTTCAGGGATTTACAGCTCCACAATTACCCGAGTGTAACACCTGTACCCATCTACATACAAAGGGCTCTATCTAGTCCTAGTCAATTAAAGGTTGAGTTTATTTTCACTGAAATGTGACTCTTTAATCAAAGTCCTTATTTGTAGTTAAATATCATCCAGTAATTTATTTTTCATTGGTCGGTGATGTACCTCATAACTATCCATCCCGAGGGAACGATTCGATACATTTTAATTCCATGAATACCTGTAGGTACAATCATTGTAACTTAACTACTACAATTCAAAAGTTAACAGTAATTTTGACAGAAGCTAAAATCACAGGTATAAATCAATTATCATCTGGTATGCGTCTAAAAAACCCGTAAACACTCACTGGCTGCGGCCAGCCACAAATGCCCTTGTGGTTCATCATGTAACATTTTGAGCTAATAAGAGTGTACTTAAACAGAGCCTACTTAAACAGTGCTCTTGGACAAAGAAAGCTATCGAATACACAAACTTACACAGCATTTAAAAATTATCCTCGTGAGAATTTATGACCTGAAGAAGGTGAAGACACATGTACCATGCCTTGTTTAAAACTCCAGCACATTTCCATTGCTTATTGCTACATTTTTATGTTCTCAGATTAAGTGTCTAAAGGTGTACAGTCAGGGGTGATTTGACAGATTAGTATTTCTTACATGACTGTTACCATCAATCTTCTAAACCACTTATTTTGCTCAGGACTGGAGATTAATCTTAAACTTGATACTCGCAAAACGAGCTGATATGGATATAAAGCACCATCCACTGATGGCTGGAATGCAGATCTCCAGTAAGATTTCACACTTATTCATTAAACTACAGGTTTTGAGAGAAACCCAGAAAGAAAAATGTCTGTCAGTGCAAACATTCTTCTTTTACTTGCAGTTGACATTAATCAGAGAAAAATGTTTCCACCTGATGTGGAACAGCTACGTTATCCAAGGATTCCCCAATGTGCTGGAGCGTTCTGACACTGAGAACTAAACCACATCAGGAAAACTGTTTTCCAAAGTGATCCTAGTTCATCTTTACACCTTTCTTCCAGATTATCCCAAGCACAAGCTGCATTTCACTTACACGATTCCTTTCTCGGTTTTAGTCTGAAAATATTCTGTGCCCCCAAGAGAGAAAATGTCCCTTTGTAAAGAACATGGCCAAACCCATATGGAACTGATGTGATTTCCTGGTTTGGTGGTATGGTGCTTTGTCAGGGCAAGAAGGGTTACGTGCATGAACAAAGCTATGAACTATGTCGCCTGGAATTTTTAAAGGCGCATTTCACCTCAAAATTAAAAAGATATGTTTTGGAGTGCTTTAGTGCTGTCTAGTCATCTAGCCTGTTCTGCTGGGAGTTTCCTAGTTTTGGAATCATCTGCCATAGAAATGTCATTGTGACTGCAGTGAAACCATGATAAAACCATAGTCATAAACGCATGGTTACCGAAAAAACCATAGTAAGACCATGGTTCATTTTCGTAAGGGTATGGTTACTAAAACCGCAGGGTCCCACTGTAACAATTAAGTAATTTCATTTGCTGTTACTATCTTAATTACGTGCCTTTAAAATAACAGTGAAATACCTGGCCATTGACTTCAGACCAGTGGCGGCGCCAGTTATTTAATGTTGCGGTAGCTATGGGGGAGCTAGATTATTTAGAGTGTGTGCCTTAACCTAACCCCTTCTTAGGGTCCTGTGAAATCCGTGTTGTTTTTTCTCAGATTCGGGTTGGTGACATTTAATTCCATCTGTTTTGCATTTGATGTCTTTATACGCTGGCGAAACATAAAGAGCTTCTAAGCTTTCTTTACCTTATTGGTAGTGCATCCGGTCACACGACAACTTTTAGGTATTTCTCAGTGGTCAGTTAAAATAAAATGTAGGCATATAAATTGATGCATATAAAATTAATGATATCGAGCGGTTGAATAAAAGCATCGGGCGAGTGTGCGTTTTCCGATGGAAGAAAAATAAAAACGGATCGTTTTCACCAATTTTAGGAGACCACTTGTAAAGGGAAAATTGGAAACGGGTTGTTTTGCATTCATTTGTGTCTGTTTAAAGAAATCAGAAAATGTCTCGTATACCATTTGACTGCCGGGTGCTTATAATGGATGAATAGTGTTCATCTTTAATCTGATTCCCTGATTAAAGGGGGCTTAAATAGGGCCGAGCACACGAATAAGATTCTGGAACAATATAAAGACAATTTGTATTGGAAGGTAAGACTGTATAATTGAGAGATTCAATTAATAAAATGAGCGTATACAGCACTTATACGCAGTAGCGGCGGCAATTATTTAATGGTCATTTTTTGGGTGACGTTATCCTTTTCTGTTTATAAATGTTTATTTTTTAATTGGTCAAACAGTATCCACGCAATAAAAATATAAAATTAAAAATAATCATAAAAAATTATATCTTGGGGATGCTACAGGGGTGCTATGGCTATTCCAGGGACCAGGTTTTTTTGCTCAATCGTGCAATAGCTTTCCACTGCCTCAAAATAACAATGCACCTGATTCCACCTCATTTTAAGACTGATGCCCATGGGCACTGAGATAGGTGTAAGTACATTTGCCATTTAAAGAACTTGTGTGCTGAACATGAAAATTAAAACAATATTGGGTCCGTGCTAGCATTTCACTTAGCGTGTACAGTAGGCCTCATCGTTTCAAAAGCAGACAGATCACTACCCAATTTCTAAATTCCAATTTCTAGTCTATTACTTTTGTTAGGGTCTTTTCTGGACTCTCCCATTTCATCGACTTCTGGTCGAGTACCAGTACCAAAAGTTCTAGTACCTAAAGTGCCAAACCAACTGGGATAATTTTTTTTAATTCAGTATAAAATATTTGCGTTGTGATGTCATTCACGGTGGTACTAGTTTATACACCACTGGAAAACCAATCCCATGAAGTACCGTACTTTTGGTACTTTTTTGAAGAACCAAAAGTACAGTACATGGTGTGGCATTGGTTTGACAGATGTTTTACCAGGGGAACACTGTGTAATTGTTTCTTCAATAGTACCCAAGCTAGAGGTGAAAAACTCTTTTTTCCCCCAAAGAGGGCAAGACCAAACTGATCATGGGCACTGGTGTTCTCAGCAAATATCAGTCTGCCCATGATGCAATGAATTCCTGGATCCCTCTGACTGTAAAGATCATGATGACAAAAGACAAGTTAGAACTGAGCAGTTAACAGTTCAGTGTCAGACATGAAGAAGAATATGAATCATCATGAATTGCCAAAACAAAAAATCTTTGGAAGAAGGACGTCATTACATCCAAAATGAGAAGAGGCAGCTGGTCTTTCTTTGGTGGAAATGAATGAAAGGATATTCCCTCAGAGTTTAGCATGAAAATGTTTGTGTTTATGTGCAACAAATGTACCATCTGAAACTGCTTTTAGTACAGTCCTCCACTGTAAAATATCATTGTTGAAACACCACAGAAAAATAAAAAAAACCAAGGAGTTCCAGAAGGTGGTCACTGCATGCATTATTGACTACAGCAAAGCCTTTGATAGTGTTCACCATATTAAAGTATAGAAATAGAAAAATGGGTGCACCACAGCATCTAATTGTTTCATGAAACATTTATACACTTGATAAAAAGCCACATTCAGCACAAAATATGAAGAGACTGACTGGTTCTGTCATGCCAAATTTCTTCTGCCATCTGAATTCCTTCCTCCATGACATACTGCTCAGCTGTTATGCTGACTGCCATCTGAATTCCTTCCCCATGTGACGTATCGCTCAGCTATGAGGCTGATGAGCAATCATGATGATGCAGTTTCAAGTTTGCCATGTCTGTGGGCCCCTGAGCACGGCCCTTAACCCACAGCTCCCAGGGCGCTGCACAAAGTGGCTGCCCGTCAAGGCCAAGCTTGCTCTCATGGAGAGCAAGGTTGGGGGAGGTAAGAAGAGAATTTCCCTGCAGGGACAAATAAAGTATCTATTATTATTATTATTAAGTTACTCCATAAGTTTCAAGTTCACTCTTACCGGTGCAGCAAGAATTCACATTAATAAAATATGTTTACAGATGTATTTAATAAGTGCATTTCTATTAATTATTAAGAAATCATTTACATTTAGCTTGACAGCGGACATTTTATTAGATTGTAAATGTATGCTTAGCTCCATAGCAATATGTTCATTCTTACTGCTGGAGCATGAGTTAACATCAATAAAATAGGGCTTAATAATTAATTATTATTAAGAAAGCATTTACATTTAGCTTGATAATGCAACTGACGTTATTAGATTGCTGATGTATATTAGAAAAGTGAACTATGTAAAGTAAGAGTTCACATCAATAAAATACGTTTACAAATTTTGGAAAAAAACGTGTTTTTTATGGATTATTAAGAGATCGTTTGCATCCTGCTTGAAAATACAGCCAATGTTTTATTAAATTATTAATCAGCTGCAGCGGTACATGATAAAACGTATTGCTATCGAGCTAAATGTACATTAACAATCTAAAAGAACATTTTGTACTATCAAGCTAAATGTAAACAATCAAATCAAAACCAACCAATCAATCAAAACACACTGTTTAAAAAACATCTGTAAACTTTTTATTGATATGAAGTCTTGCTGCAGCTGTAAGGGTTACTTGCAAACTTGCAACTGCATCATCACCATTGCATCTTTAGTTGAGTGATACGTAGGGAGAAGGAATTTGGATGCTGGAATAGATTTGGGATTACAGTTACAACCTGGTAAAGTGGTAACTAAAAGGTATGAATTGTAACCATAGTTGTTCTGCTTACATAAAGTAAAGCTGTTCCCAGGGTAAAATGGGGTTACATTTCGATAAACCCATCATAAGGCAAAAACACTGTAAGGCGAAAGTGCATTTTAGTACAGTATATCTAATCTAACAAAAATCATAGGCTACCCTAGCCTTCCTTAAACATGCAAAGAACACTTACATTAGCCTACAGTTGGGCAGGAACATTACCACATATTTTATAATAACGCCCATTTTATAATAAAGTGTTGAATATCTCATGTAATTCACTGAATAAATATATGATGGGAATATCGTAAAGTCAAAAGATCATAACATGGACCATCATAACTGGGGAGCGGCTACTGTATATATCACGCGAGAAGCTGAACTGGAAGAAGAGCAATTCTATGTCAATTCAACAGATTTTCTAAAATCTTCAAAACTGACCATCTTGGATTTACTTCATATCTGTAAATAATGTCATTGTACCCAACAACTAAAGTACACAATTTCTGGCTTGTGTCTTCTTTAGGTTTTGAGTTATGGAATTGATGCTAAAAACGTACAGTCATTACCTCTGAAGTATTCATGTTAGATGGTTCAATTTTTCACAGCTTGTTCCATTAGATGTCTTTACCCTCAAAAGCATATTTGTCAAGTCATGGCTCACTGAAAATTGTATTAATAAATTTCTCGAACTTCATCCATCCATCCATCCATCCATCCATTTTCTGAAACTGCTTGTCCTATTCAGGGTCACAGGGGCTCTGAAGCCTATGGGCTCAAAGCAGGGAACATAGCTGGATGAGGCGCCTACCCATCACAGGTCACACTCACACACGCACAGCCATGGGCAATTTCGGATCACAAAAGGACGACACTAAATGGACAAATGTTCTCTACAAATGGACAACACTAAATACAAGTGAAAATGACCACCAAGATGCATTGTGATCCGTTAACTGAGGTGGTCAGGGATGCAGTTCACTACGTGTCTGTTGTAGTGTATACGCTCATTTGCTCTGATGCGACCCCAATACACATTTGATGTTATAACAACTGTGCTTAGGGCTGTTTGACCTTCTAGTGCAAGGGACATAGGCAATAATGAAATGTGAGCATAACTGTCAGCTGGACACCTTGCAGAGGCATGCTACATGTGCACAGACAAACACAGATATCCACACACACACACATACACGAGATTTCAGCTTGAATGGAAAACTTATTGTATATACCGTAGTCAGATCAGATCAACTGAATGCAGGCATTGAATTGGTGTTAGGTAATTTAGTCAATTTGTGTTTTAGGTTTTAGTAAATTTGTGACTGACTAACTACCCTGGTTACAAAATAAATGCAATGTTAACAAGACTAATATTCTAAGCTGATAGAGCATGTTTTTATTATACAACTGTCTGACCAGACAACATTTGTAAACATGCATTTATTTTTAAACATGCATATTACTGTTGGTGTACAACCATGTTTCACAGAGAGCTTAATCTGGCATTTCAAACTTCCTTCAGCTCCTCATTTTCCTCCCCCATCCTTGTCCTGTATACCCCCAATAAAAGCTTCCAGGGCCTGTAGGCAGCTTTTTCCTGTGTCAGTTCCAAGACCCCTTTTCCTGTGTGAATATCTCCAATCCAATGTCAAAAAAGGCTGCTGGCACGCTATTTCATATTTTCCCAAGACCTTCCTTCTAATGTTACAATCTAGGTTCTTCGCCTACTAAAATCTACCCTATTCCACCTTGTTATCCAGTTTTATATCAGTTTGTCTTCCATTTCACAATGAAAATGATCTCTTTAGGGAGAAGATAGATGTGTCCCTCATAAAAGAGGCCTTAAAAAGGCTTACCTTTTGGCTTCTCTGGTTCTTCAGCCTCCAGTGAGCTACAAGGGAAAGAAAAGACAAATAACTTAAAGAAGGCACAAAGACAAGAAAAGTTATTTCTCCACTCTCAACCAAACCCACATTTTGCTCAAATAAGATGATGCAATATCCCACCTAAATGGACAATATCTTTTTACTGCATAACTGTACTGTAATAATGTTAACTTACTAAATTACATAAAGATAAGCACAGTAACTCATATACATATGCAGTATAATTGCACTACTTGTCTGCTAACAACCTTGTTCTTCTCTCTTTTCACAATCATATAAGTAATGGATAAACCAGGAAAAGGTATGTGGTTATATGAAAATCAATGACAACTTGGTGTGATCAAGCAAACTTGATCAAGCTAATCACTTAGCAAGTTACCATAGAAATGGCCAACAGACAGGCACTTGCATTTCAAAAACCAAGGATAATTTTCCTGATAAGAATGACCACTTATGACTAAAAAGTGACATGGGTTTTTATATTAAATGCTTAACAAAACAATGATATTAGTATAGTATGTTATTTGGCTACCGGAACTACCCGTGTGGTTACACAAAAATAATCAACACCCACGTGACGCCTCTGGACCAATAACAAAATAGTATTTACCAGCATAAATAACTCAGCTATAAATACACTCTGCCATGAACTATTCAACTATAAATCAGTCATCACACATATCAAACAATTGGGGACCACATCAAATATGTTGCTCCAAGTACTGGGCATTAAGTTCACTGTAAATAGTAATTTTCACATAATCACATAATGCATTGTAACCATTTTTTTCATACTTTTATTTATACAAAACATCCCAAACCACTGAACCACGGCACCTGCACAGTGTTGACTGACTTGGTTTGAAAGTTCCTCAGGACCCTGTGGCTCTCTCCAACTCTACCTCCATCCTAGCTGGAGCTTATGACAATGTGCAAGACACATCATACACCCTAAGCTGCAATGTCTCTTCACAGTAAGTGGCTGCTATCAGAACCAATAGAAAGAAGAACAAAATTAAGGATTTGAGAACCAGAGGTCACAAAGTTATGATGCACATGCATGTTAATGCAAAGCCTCATATAACCCAGTTTTGTAGAAGAAAACAACTGCCCTCAATGCAATGACAAAATATCACCGCACAGATCCATACCAGATAATACCATGTAACACTGCGTGATTTTCTTTCAATTGCAATGTACTTTTAAATCATCTTAACAACTTCAATCTATATAGCAATGCAGGCTCTGTCTAGTTTCATAACAGAAAGATGAATGTAGAGTCTAGGGCTGTCACTAATGCTTATACATTTTTGAGTAACCTACTGATTAATTTGACAGTTAAATCAAATAATAATTTTTATAATACATATATAAATGACCCTACATGGGGAGCCAGTCCATTGATGGTGCTCAGTCCTCACTTATGGTCAATTTAAACACTCCAGTTCATTTTGGTGTCATGAATATAGACTGTGGGAGGAAAGCAAAGGAGAACATGCAAACTGAAATCATACAAAGTGGAGGTGTGCAATAGGGCTGTGCTATATGACCTAAAATTCATATTGCAGTATAATTTGAACCATAGACGGTAGACGGTATATATTGCAGTGTATAATTTGGTATGTAAATTTCTATATAACAGTTTTTGAATGGGTAACATACACCCACAGCAAACACACTGCAGCAGAAAGTTGTATTCTAAACTGTTAACATATTTCAAAGTAGTCGTGAATGTTATATTAAGAATATTTGTTGTGCAAAACTGCAATTTTAGGAAAAACATATGGAAAACCTTTAAAGTGGCCCATTGTCGGAAGCATTAAAGTTAAAATTAGGTTAAATCGGCAAAAAAGTAAACCATGTCAGCTTTCTTTGTTTTACCTGCATCTGGGGCGTGTAGTACTGACCAGACGCAAAGATTGCTATTAAAATTCTAAACAGCCGCATTTCCACGGCTGTTATTCAAATCGCATTTACATGGTAATCTAATGCACAATGCAGCGGTGAAACGCGATCCAGGTAGATCCCTATCAGTGCCATAAATGGGGGTGGGGGTGGTCAGGTTTGAATGACTCATGCTTACACATGAGAGCTCCTAAATATTCAATGGAAGGAAACCAGAAATAGTGACATGAGTTGGGTTTTTCTTATTTATTTATCCAACTGAATGTTGCAACTACACCATTTAGTCATATTCATGTAAACAAGACTTTGGTGATCAGGTATCTGGGATCAAAACAAACTGCCACCATTGCTTACTATGTACTTTTATAATGTTTCTGCAAGTGTTCCAAACTGCATTTTGCAAAATCTGACATACAGCATTTACAATATGCATTAAAATAAAGATGAGTGTAATGGCAAAACAAATAAGAAATAATTTATTTGCCATTCATTAAGTTTATGATATTTGAAGAAATGTGCCCCAGTCAGTGAAAGTTTCCTACCCCTAGTGCCCAGAGGGTTAAGCGGTAAGTGCCAATGCTTAGAGGCAGTTTATTATTTGTTTTGTTGCGTTATTATTTGTAGTGTTGTGTTTAAACCGAACCGAAACCGTGGCCCAAATACCAAGGTACGTATTGTACCGTGGGGTTCCGTCGCACCCTTAGTATTTATATAGCCTACGTTATACCCAATAAACCACGTCGCTTTCAAGCTAGATATACAGTTATAAAATCAACAAGACATGTTGCTACTAACCTAAATATACCTGAATAATCTCATAAAATGTTATAATGGATAAAAAACATACCGTTATTGCTGCCGAGCTAAATATACATTGTCTAATGAAACATCTCGATTGTGCCATCAAGCTAAATGTAAATGATTTCTTAAAACACTTCTGAATGTTTTTATTTGAGGAACGATTTCATAATCATACTTAATGGAAACATTTAAAAACAATTATGAACGTATTTAATTGAGATAATTTCTTAATGATAATTAGTAAAAAGACACTTTTTAAAAAACACCTGTTTATTGATGTGGACTCTTGCTGCAGCCGTAAGGATAAAGTTGAAAGCGTGGAGCAGTTTTACTCCGATAACACTCACACCGCCAGTCTGAGGCCTGCCCAAATCGGAACGAGCGTAGAGCTATTTGACTGGAGCGGGGTGAATTTTAATGGGGTGCAGAGCAGTATTGAGTGGAGGAGCAGGCAGAGCTGACAGCCTCGCTGGCGAGAAGCGGAAATTCTCACCGCTCTGCTCACGTGCTCTGATCATCAACAATCACTATCGTGGTACGTCGGTATAATCAAAATCTCTCCCATTGGCCAAATTTATACCACAAACTGTTTATACCGCTTATACCACACACCCCTAGTGTGCAGCGGCCACCAAGCCACCCTCAATAGATCTGCACAATGTCATTATTATTATACAGCCATTTTTATTTAAAAGAAAAGGGTTATTCAAAATATTTTGCTTGAAGAAAGTTAAGTTCATGAAAGACATGTTAAAAAAGTTTAATTATAATTAGCAAGCTAAACAAAGAAAATACATCAAGGAAAATGCAATCAGTTCATCCTTAGCTAAAATACTTTTCCTCTGTCACAGGAAACAAAACTTAGCAACCTTCTTTTTCAAGATTACCTAATAAAATGTTAACTAAAAAATCTGTGCAAAATTTACCACCGCTGCTTCTGCATGTGTTCTGAATGTACTATCTGAGACAATCATAATAATAAGGCTTGGCTACTCCAAGAGGCAAAAGGCCTCATAGCTTACAGTTACTTAGGGATAACCTCACATTATCTGGTCAGCCTGTGGATGTCATTTTAAGATGTTGTTGCACTGCAATCATGCTGTTGTGATATTTATTTCTGTAACGGGTACAGTGCCAATCACCTTTAACCCCTATCCCGTGTTTGGGGTCAATCTGACCCCAGAGCATCATTAAACGGTAGGCAAATTTCACATGGGGAAATTATCATGGGAAAAGGGTTAATGTGAAGTGCTTCCACACAACTGAGGCTTTAACTCTTTTTATTGGTACTCTTTTTGCCATATTGCCGACTAATCGAGATGGCAGACTTTAATCAATGCTTTTGTGTAATTCAGTAATTGTTACAGCTCAGTTGCAGACACTTGCAAGCTTTTACCTTTAATCACTAGAAACTATCCTCCCGATGCTGCTAATAAGGGTATTATGCATGGCTGAAAACCTTGTGCCTTAAAGGAATCATTGACTGTTGTTGTGTACCACAGTTCAGGCTCACCAAGGAGAAGAATGGTACATATTAAACATCTCTCTGACAAGCAAGGAATGTGGTTCCTGAGCCCAATCGCCTCCAATGGAGACATTTGTCTGTTCACCCTGCAGCCTCTTTTAGTACAGGATAACCACAGATGCTGAAAGCATAGACATCTGGAAGTCAGTCTCTCTAAGAGGAGACATTTTAGGAAATCCTGAAGTCATTCTGATGGAAACCAGGAATGGCAATGGAGTTTTTAAATACCTTTTGGGTATGGCCTACCATTAAAAATCACAAGGGAACACAGGGAGGGTACCCCCTGCCAAGGTAACTGTAGACCGGAACAGCATGAGGTTCAAAGGCTCTTCTGCAAATCATCTGCAGTAGTAATTACTGCTCCAACAAATAGAAAACAACAATCTGGAAAATGGAAAACAATGACAACCGGAAGATAATTTCTTCTACAGAGGTAAACAGACCTTCATGGGGCTAATTTCCTCCCTCTACCTTTGCAATGTGATGCACGAGACTTTACAGGAGTTCAATAGAAATAATGCAGCACAATGATCTAAAATGATATTCAAATACATCAATTAACCATCAATAACTGTTTGTTAATCCTGGTCCTGGGTGGGTGCCTCTAAATGTGTTACTGCTTAACTATTAATTAAACTTAAATTAGCATGATTTAGCTCTTATGCAATAAAGTTTAGGGCTGTCTTCCTGCCATGTTTACAACATTTTTCTCTTTAGTCAATTACTAGAAATGCATGCAGAAATTAATGAGTAAGCTTGCGGATTTTATCCTAAATGTTTTATCCTGGGATCCTGTGGCAGGGTGGTCCCCAAGGAAAGACTATGGTAAGATACTCAACTTATTATTTCCACAAAAATAAAAGTAAAATTACAGATTACATGCAGTGCCCAGGTTACAAACATGATCCGTTCCCAAAGTCTGTCTTTAAGTTAAATTTGTAGGAATTGAAGTCAGAATAATAAAAATACGATACATAACCACTGAAGCCATGCAATGTTTTCAGGAGCATCATGTCGTAGCATTTGTGTACATTGTTACATTCATAAGTACGAGTTCTCTGAATGTCATGCGTTCTTAACCTGGAGACCGCCTGTACATTTTTTCTTTTACAAACAGTCAGACAGCTACGCCAGGATAACATGAAAGCATCACTGCTGTAGATGACTAAGAAATAGTCATAATAAAACAAGCCACTTCCTTTAGTCTCCTTGATCCAGTCAAGATTCATTTCTAAGAATCGCACTGCCACTTGCGTCTTCAGCATATTCAGAATCCAAGCACTTTTGGAGACTGAGTGGAGTTGTCTCCTTTGATTTTTTTTTACTTTGATCCCTGTGCGGAAATTATCTCAAAGTGTCTTCTCACCTCCCCCAACCTTGTTCTCCATGAGAGTGTGGCACCCAGGGAAAAGGGCCTTGCTCAAGGGTACACAGACATGCCAAGGCTGAGCTTGAACCAGTGACCATCTCATCACAGGCACAGACGCTTAACCCACTGAGCCACACTCAGCACTCTGCACTTTGAAGCACTTGGCAAGCACCCCAATGGGAGGGGGCACACTTTCTGGACCTGACCTTCCTTCATGTTAAGCAAGCTGTACTTTCGTTTAGCCAAGGCCATTCACTAAGGTGCCCAGCGAAGGGGGCGGAAAGTGAAGCACTCAGCCTGCGGCACTCTCCACATCTGCCACCCAGGCACACAGATGTGCATCTGCTCTCCTTTGGAGAAATGCTGCCCCTTTTAGCCTAACTACATATTTTATCAAAATTGAGTTATGACCAAGATCGGGTCTCTTGGGCTCCATTTTAATATTTACCCATCTACTACACATACAGTAAGGGTGACAAAGTAAAACAAACACCCAGTTTCAGTGGCAGAGTAGGTACTGTATTTTGCCTTTGTAGGGTAGCACAGATGGAAATGGGCCATGGAGCAAGGACATCTGGGGCCGAGATAACCAGGAATCTGCTGCAAAAGGATCATGCTATAACTAATGCTACTGCCTCCAACATTACTGGAAGCATCACACCAATTGATGCTGTTCTGTATACAAAGAAAAAGACAAGAGCACAGTGTGTGTGTTTTGTTAAGCCCACTGGAAACCCCAGACTCCCTCTGCATCCGCGCAAACACCAAAGGCCACTTTGGCGCGACTTCGACTACATCTCAGCAATACAAATTAGTGACAGTGGCAAACAACACGGGTCACGCTGCAGAAAACGCAGCTTGACGGAAGGCAGATGGAGTGCTACTAACGAAGATGAAGCCAGGCAAGTAAGTTACTGGTGGGTAGTTGCCAAAAAGGAATTAGCATAAATTGGTAACAGTGCAGAAGGCATAGTGGACAAATTGCAATTTATGGTGACGGTAATCATTTTTATGCAAAAGTTCAAAGCTAAAATCATGCTTCAGTCTATTAGTGTTAAAATTAGTATTTGGCAGTAAAAGTTTATTCATACAAAATGTTGTGTCTTTGTTAGCTAATACTTGAAGAACACTAATGGCCAAGTTTAGAGAAGTTTTACACCTAAGCGTGAGTGACGTAGTCAATAAACTGTAAGAAAGACAAGCTGTCTTTTTATTCCCTTAAAGCCTGACATGTCAGCAGCTGAAGATCACGGGAAGGCTGATGCACAGCAGAAAAGGAGTAGACCTTAAAGAAAGTTTCAACACATTCTGGCCCAGACGCGGCCCATTCTCACTCCTCCCTATTGGAGTACACAGGTGCTAACAGGTTATCCAGTATAAAACAGCAGAAGTGCAGCCAAGACGACTCGGACAATGTGTATAAATGTTTAAGTGGATTTACATGCATGATGTCATACATTTAGATTTTTTTTTGTTATGAGAACACAATGTTTTCTGAAACACGAGTCAGAAAATAGAGGCCCTGACTTTTTCTTGCAAAAAACAATGCACATTGTGCAGAACAAGTTTTGACAGATCCACCCATTGCTTGTGCCACATGAATGACTATGTACAAGCCTACAGATAGAAATCATTCTCCAACACAAGTTCAGTGTTGCAGCAAGATTCAACAAGTCTGCAGACTGAGGAATTCAAAGCCGGTTCCGTGTGCAGACCAGTACCGCATGCTTTCTTCATGAAAAAGTAGATGCCCGAGGATAACCTGATCATTACAGTAGTATGCATGCATTTTCTTTTTCCGAAGAACAACATACCTACGCATATGAGAGATACGCTTTTAGAACAGGAGACAAAATAGTACAGTCAATGTATCCCAGCTCACACATCAAGAATATCACAGGTCCAAAAATACTTAGCATTTTGCAAAACAGGGTAGCAATAGCATGGTGTCTGCTTTTCAAAGAGGTAGAGATAAACAGACTTCAGTTTAAAAAAACAGGAAATGGGAAAAGGACTCACCTGCACTGGAGAGATGATGCCTCTCTTCCCATGTCCACTTTGCTGCCATTGGTAATTTTTTGAGGAAGAACATGCTGCCCTTTGCCCTCGTCCTGCACCAGGGCATCAGCAGACACTTTATGCCCCACACTCCTGCCTGTGGACGCCACGTCCATCCCCACTGTGATCCCATCAGCCTCACAGACATCCGGCTTTGGCCCTGCCGTGTCCAGGGCTTCCCTCTTGTCCTTCCTCACGTATTTCGAGGGAAGCTCTTCTGTGTTGCCATAGCGTTCCGCCAGCTCTCTCCTCCGTTCTGCCTTGTACCGTGCGATCCGTTCAGCTTTGGATTCCGTGGTTTCCATGGCAGTCGGTGATTTATTTCCTGGATTCGGTCCCTAGTGTGAGTGGCACTAGTTATTCCAGACAATTCTGAGCACTTAATACTCACGGGGCACAACTCCGATTCACAAGCAGTACAGAAACCCGAAGTGTGTGTGAAGAAAGGCCGTGAGTGCAGCGAAAACTCCTTCTGCTTCAGCGAAAACTCCAGTCTCGCTTCTGACAGGCTGCTCATTCCATTACAGCGCCCTCAACGCTGGAACAAACAGGAAAACACAATTAGCAAGCATGACGTCAGCACGCTATGTATCCATTCCACGTCACTGTCAAAGTCACGCTGATAGATTTGAGTCTGTCTGAAATTCTTTGTCAGTCTTCCAGTAAAATGAGAATTTACACTGTAAACCTAGAATAATGTAAATAACCAGGAATCGCTGACCTTATCACTAAAGTTGCACCACAACTCTCTTCCAACACAGTTTCTGGAATTATTCCTTGTGCTGTGTTATAAGGGACATGCTGGAAGCAAGAATTCAGTCAAACTTGAAAGGGGGATATTAGAATAGATTAGATATTAGGTGATTGGAACAAAGTGCATTGGACAACTATTGTTTTTGTTAGGATTATTATTATTCTTCCCTAAAACTGAATGTGTAGCCTAATCTGTAAGACCTAGACCTACCAAATTTGGTGCCAATATGTCAATTCCTATCCGCTACTCAGACCGTCAGACCCATATCCGTCAGTCAGTGGGGGGGCGCTGTAGTACCCCTCAATACGTTACGATGCCGATATCTCCTGTCCCGTTAGTCCTACACTCAAAATTCTTTGTTCTCCAGATACAGGCAACCATTTCCTCCAATTCATAGAGTGGAACTATTAAGCTCCGCCTACTTAGATTTTTTGCTAATTTGCAAAACTTACTTCTGCCTTAAAGTCCTACTCCGTCCGACCAAATCAGACAAGTGAGGTGTCAGACTAATCAGTCATCTGAGCTGATGAGTGTCTGAAATTTGTCTATTGTACGGCCATTAGCAACGCCCAAACTCCATCTAAATTTGGCCCTTTTTTAATCAGACTGATATAACTTGGCCATGCCTTGGCCTACTTTAACCAAATTTGAAATCCTACCTCCCTATACCAGGGGTGGGCAATCGTATCCACAAAGGGCCAGTATGTACGCTGCAACACCCTAACTGGATCACTAATTAGAGGACTGATTGGCTGAAGAATTCTCACACCTGGGTTTGAACAGCTGACCTTAGGGTTTACCCCGAAAACCTGCATAGACACTTTGCAGATAAGATTGCCCTCCCCTGCCCTATACCATTCTGGGGACACCAACCAAGGTGGCCTGCATTTCGTCAATAGGGGGCGCTACAACTAAAAACTGCCAATAACCGCTGATCTCCTTGGCCAATCCAACTGAAATTTGGCAGATACGTACTATCCCTGAGCTTGAGGTCAGTCATCTACTACTGCAGTCATACGTCATAAAATCCTGGCCACCATCAGCCAATCAAATCAAGCAGCCCTTTGACAGGCTTAACAGTCACCAATCCGAACCAAACCTGGTAGGTCCATTTGTCTACAGACCCTTAGCACAACCTGCGAAGGGCACCCCAGTCTGCCAGATGGCAGCGAAAATTTCTGCATATTTCTCCTGATCTGTCAAACTTTAAAATTTGTTGTGCAACAACATACAGAACTTGGTTCTACCTTTTTGCATCTTGGCCTAATACGTATGAGTCTGAATTGAGGAATTTTCATTGTCATTGGATTTTCATCCAACCTATATAAATCTGGTGTCATTCAAATCAGCAGACAGTCCAGATCAAAAGTTATACAAACAATTTGAAAGTTTCTATAATCTACAGCCATCAGCCCAACAAAGACTATATGTGTCATGCCCATTTCAATCAGACAGCTATATCTCATGGCTCCTTCAGCTAATCATGGCCAAACTTGATGACCTATTGTAGGATGGTACTTGGAAAGGACCCTCCAAATTTGGCGCCGATCGGTTAATAGGGGGCGCTATAGCAATTGAATACGTGTCTGCAAACCGGCAAATGCAAAAGTTTACAATAAGTTTATACCAATATCTCATGATCTGTTCGTCCTAGAGTTGAAATTCTTTGTTCTGCAGATTCAGACAGCCATGCCATACAAGTTTGAGAGTGGAACTATTAAGCTCCACCTCATAGATTTTTGGCTAATTTGCAAATCCTAATTTTACCTAAAAGTCCTACCTCATCTGACCAAGTCAGACATATGATGTGTCAGACTAATCAGACCCCTGAGCTGGTCAAGACATATTTAAGAATTCTGACATTTTTTCTAGCATATGGCCATTAGCCACACCCAAACTCAACCTAAATTAGACCTGTTTTAATCAGACAGCTATACCTCATGCCTGCTTCAGCCAATCATGACCAAATTTGTGGACCTATTGTAAGAAGGTACTGCAGAAAGACTGCAGAATAGCGCTACAGCAACTGAATATGCGTCTCAAAACCTGCAAATTCAGTGCAACTGTCATTTTCCTCATTTCTCCTTGAAAAACATACAATTTGGGAAAATCCATTTTACTTTCGGCTCAGTACCGCATGCCAAATCAAAATGAATGTTGTGTCCAACCAGCCACACCCAGCCTACACCAGTTCCGTGCCCATTTCATTCACACAGCTATAGCTTTGGCATGCATCAGCCAATCCTCACCAAATTCGGTCAAGTACTGTATTATTAGACCACAGATAGACTCTCCAATTTTGGTCCCAATCAGTCAATAGGGGGCGCTATGGCCACTGTACATATATGTGTATTGCCCACCTTGGCTAAGTCAGCTGAAATATCCTCCCTAAATCTTAACCAGTAATGTAGTAAATGTCAGACTGTGAAAGCAAGTTATAACTTCATGAATCACCTGCACATTGTCAACTGACAATTTTGTACAGCTCTAAAACTTTGTGACACAAAGGACCATTGGAGTCATCCCTTTATCCTAACTTGGTGAACATTGCCTATCTGCAAGCGGGCAGAGTGTGGCTCAGTGGGTTAAGCTCTGTGCCTGTGATGGGTAGGTTGTTGGTTCAAACCCAGCCTTGGCACAGCTGTGGGTCCCTGGGTGCTGCTCTTGTGGCTGCCCTTCATGACCAAACATGCTTTCATAGTGAGCAAAGTTAAAAAAAAAAAAAGAATTTCCCCCCAGCTATCAATAAAGTATCAATTATTATTTCTACTGTAATGCGAACATGTTAGGTCTCATCCTATCATAGTAGTATTTCCTATTTTCTGACTATTTAAATGCATTGGCCAGCAGTTACAGTCTGTACTTCATTTCCCATAAGTACTGAACTACTGACTTTATGCCATGGACTCCGTCCATTAGCTTTGGACCCCATTGTCACTGCTTGCAGTTACTAATTCTTTTTGTGTTTCTCTTGTCATGTCCATGTCTTAAGGTGTCATTTATACTATTCCTATTTT
>JAODKL010000095.1:28295390-28316607 GCA_026780765.1 Petrocephalus schoutedeni | reverse complement strand
CACACACACACACACACACATTATATATTTACATTCACTTGCCAACATTTCCCATAATATAACAGTAAGAACTGCAGGGAATACAGTAATGGTATAAATAGAGCCCTGGGGGACCACAGAGAAGTTTTTTTCTGGACTTGATGTAGTAAATCATGCGCACAATCTAGTTTAACATTCCCACAAAATACTCAATCAAGCTCATGTAATCCCTGCAATGTGCAAATGTTCATAATACGGCATGTCTCCCATCCCAAACTGACTCTCCTGTACTTTTTTTATGGACAAAAACACATACGTTGTGGTCATTTAGTTACCATTCACATATTAGGTTTTTATTTTTTTTTATTAATTTACTTTATTTAATTTATTTTAATGAGGCTGCTTTACATTACTGTTTCACTGTCCATTACACTGCAAAGCAAACACGCCAAGACAGAATATCATTGTAGTGGGAAAGCATCGTGTGCCCTAAATGCCAGCTCTTGGGGGTCCAAGAATCAAGGACCATTAATCAGCCTTTTCAAAATCTCATGGTTTTCCTTCACCATGTCGTTGCATTTGGACACCATCGCACACCATTGTCAAACCATCAAACTATCCAACATCATTAAGGCTGCCACTTTTGATTTTAAGAAATAAGAGAGGTCAACCCCACCCTCTCCAGGTCTATGATGATAAAATTACCTTGGGGGTGTTTGGCTGCCCTCTGCCGTGCAGTTGCCATTTTGGGTTGATTTAGGGTCCGAATGCGAATACAATAAATAGAATAATAATAACAAGGACAACCTTCTAATCATTTCATCCTTCTCTCAGCTGTCACTAAGCGTGCTGCAGTGCTGCTTTAATTTTAGGGCAGTTTATCTGAAAATTTAGACATTTCCAGTTTCTCAACTCATACGATGCCTCTGAAAAAGATCCATCAAACAATTTTGCGTTATTATCTTAATCAAAGCATGCAGTGGCGCACTGATTCCAAGCCATATGTATTCCCTAGTGTCCGGAAACACAGCTACTCAGGCGTCCAAGTCTAAGAACTCAGGAAAAAGGCCAGGGAATCACTGCCTAAATGGCCTTACAGTCAGCTGATTAGAAGACCACTGAAGACACCCAAATCCCTTATGCCTGTAAACACTCCCTATCAAGATCATGGATCCCACCTCAACAGGTCAAGATGATTCACGCATCAGTGCTCCAATAAGCCCTGAGCCACTCGTTAAATCTCCCTTGGCTGCCCCAAAATGGAGCCATCACCCACTCAAACTCAGCCCTTAATACAGAGAGGCCCCACAGTGTTTACATTCCAGATTGGGGGTGGGGGCAGTAAAGACACAGCTTTACACCACAGAGAGCTGCTGGGTGGGGCTGTCAGCCAGGGGCTGGGTCTGTTTATATAATGGGGGGGGGGGGTCGTAAAGTCCAAGGCACAAGCTAATCAACGCATCTGGGAGTCTATCTGCATCAGGGGAGGAGGCAGCCTAGCCTTCAGTATTTATGGGGGGTGGGGGTTCCTCTCATTGGTTAAACAAGCCTGTAAACTGCTAGACCACGAGTAACGAACAAAATGTAGATTTTTTTCCCTTCCCCTAAGGAAAAATGGAGAGAGGTCAAGCCCTCTCACACCAGGGGGATTATATATGAGAGCAACGACCCACGAGAACAGTAAATACAGCTGAAAAAGCAGATAAGGTTTTAAAAAACAAACCAGCCAGCCAGAGATATACAGTGAGAGCAAGCAACATTTTATGATTTGGAAATTTCTGTGAAACTTCAAGGTTCCCTCAAAATGCCAGCCCCAGCAGAGCCTGCAGTAGGGTTACGTTTTACTTCAGCATCTGTATTTCTTTTGCAGCCCTCCTGTGAAGCTGATATTATTAAAAACAGACATGTTTTTCCCCCTTGGTGGTGTTCAAATGAACACGGTAAATCAAATTAAATTTAGAATGCTAATAGCTAAAAAAAATTCTTAGACCAAGGATAAAAACCCAGTGATTCATATCCCATCCTAGTTTATGTATCAAAAAACTAAAAGCACACTAGGATTTTAATTCCATAGGCAACAAGATTCACTTAGTCATTGATGTCATATTAATGCACATAAACATAACTGCATGAAAACCAAATGATATAATATACATACACATACAAGAGTGTTTTCATTTGTGTTCACAGTAAAAAAAAATATATAAAAATCGACCCACTTTTACACAGTATTTTTATTTTATTTTTTTTACACAGATTTTAAGTAAGCCTCACTGTCAAAAGCACTTGTACACTTCATTCCAAATGCCACTGGGGATTCATTTACTGTGGTACTATCCCTTAATTGACATATCCTTTGGATATGACAGCACAGTGCCTTTTTCTAGCAAAAACATTCCAACACCATGCCCAGAATCGTCTTTCGTGAGCTCCTTCATTCCATAAAAAATCACCTAGCTCTCAAACAGGAAGCTCTGTCCCCTGTGCACTCTAGACCTTTGGTACGGTCCTGGCTTGCTGCTGCTGGTACCCTGCCTCTTGCCTTTATGGGTGGAGTAGACCAGGTACTCTGGGTAGGGGAATTTTATTTTGAGGGCTCCTCAACCACCACACCTACTAATAGTTTTGGTTTTATTTTGACTAATTTACGTGCATCAGCAAGATCATGCCACATAATTGTACATGTAAAGGTTTTGCTAATAATGCATGTATTTGATATAGATGTCTGTTGTGTTCAGAAACTGTGCAAACACATTTATAGTGGTCATTGCTCCCCTAGTCCCTCTAAAAATGCAATTTCATGCATTTGTATGCAGGTCTGTTGTGCTTCTGAAAAATTTCCAGCCTCTTATAAGCAGTTAATATTAAGAAAACGACTGTCCCGAACTTTTTGAAAGCAGGACCACAGAGCCACACTCATTCAGGGCCCAGAAGAGTAAATTGCCAGTGGTCAGCCCCCAGCTGTGGGCACACCCTGGATTTCCCCTGCTGTTCCAGCTAGAACAGGAAAAATGCGTATTCCCCATGCTAAATGCTATCAAGCACTCCATCTAGCAGACACACAGAAAAGGTCACAATGAGCCGGCCTCTCAGTTTGTCTCTAACAAAACAGGCAACGTGGTGAATGCCACTCAATCAAACAGCAGTAAAATTACCAAACAAAAGAGGGTAATTACAACCAAAAAATGGAAAGAATATGCGAACATGTATACTATGTTTATAATTACTCGACCTTTATAAAAAGCAGGAAATCCACCGTGATTCAAATGCTTATGAGATGTGTTCAGCTACAAATGACCCACCATAGTGAGTTCTTCAGTGTGTTATGAAAGACCTTCTGCCTGGTAATGTTGCATGAGAAGTGGCATGTTCCCATTTGTCCTTTAAAATGGAACCATATACTCAGCATCTGATAACTCCTAAGACGACCATTAGGCCTTGAACTGATTCTGAACTATTCAAATCCAGCTAATACTACTGGTTTCAGCCTAGAAGTCTTTGCTGCAACACGCCACTTCTTCTCTACTCATTATGATTCTCAACCAAAATATATGCATATTTTATAGGCAGGCACATTTTTCTAGAAGCAGAGGGGTGTTCTGTGGCTTCTGGTAGTACAGTGTGCATTAAAGAAATCACTGATCTAATGCACTTTAAATTTGGACTTGGAAAATCATTTAGGTCATGTAAACCCCACATCTTGACAGCTCTTAACTCAAACTCAAAACAATTTATTCCAGCAGTCAGCTATGCAGAGACGAACAGGGAGAGATTTGACGAGGTGAAGAGGAGATTAACAGGAACCAGACACAGCGCAGTACATCTCAAATTCTTACTTGAATCCTGGGTAGGAGCCAGTCAAGTGGCTAAGTCCAGCCTCCAAAGCTCAGTTGCAGACCTGAGACGAGTAACAGAAAGGCCCCCACTGCCCTTGTAAGGTTAGGACACAGCAGGGTTCAGAACCACCTCCTGCTCAGCAGTCTTTATCAAATTAATGAGTGCAGCACTCATGAGCATCCCTGCGTAATGGGTTACATGTGTGCTGATAATGGCTCCAATGCAACACACACAGAAAAGCAGATCAAGAACACCAGGGAGGGGATACAGCTGGCCTTTGTTCACACTCAGCCTCTCTTTTTGCTTCTCACTTTTGTCCACCATGATTCTGTCAAAGCAGACAAACGAGGCAGGAATGCAAATACTCAGAACCCATACTAAAAGGTATCCCTTCAAACCCTTCAAAACAGAGGCACTGTTGTTACCTCAGTTGAAAGAAATCAAAGAAATTGCTGGGCTTGAACCAGTGTTTTACAGAGATAAAGTCTGTGAATTTGCTTACAGAAACCAACTATAA
This sequence comes from Petrocephalus schoutedeni, assembly GCA_026780765.1. Taxonomy (NCBI): domain Eukaryota; kingdom Metazoa; phylum Chordata; class Actinopteri; order Osteoglossiformes; family Mormyridae; genus Petrocephalus; species Petrocephalus schoutedeni. The sequence continues at coordinate 28,312,274 of JAODKL010000095.1, read as the reverse complement.
ATACATTTCTTTTCAACATGCATTCCTGTAGGGTTTTCTATAGGAAGTGATTCCATAGCTACCAAGAGGAGCATAGTACACTTAATGTCAGATACTCTGATAATCTATTTTTCTAAGCAAGTGATCTATAGTGGAGCAACAAGGAGGCTTTGGATTAGGTTCTAGGGCCAATAGTGTGCTACAGGTATGCATGTGTAATCCACACTATGGAATATAAAATATATATAGGATCCAGGATATATGAACTGTGGCTATAGTCAGTCATCAAGATATCTCATAGGAACAGCACAGGTGTTCTCGTTGGCCATTAGAAGTTATGAAGTTACCAAGGTGCACTATTATTAATAAAATGAACCCTGTGTGTAGTAAGAATGGCCAGACAACACTGCCTCACAAATTCGATTTCATTTTTGTTTAAGCCCAACTCAGCAATTATATGTCTCATAAGTTGTGCAATTTGGGGCTTGAGGGAGGCTATTAAGGTTATTCTGCGATAGTGGTCAATGGCCAGTGGTCCCAGATTTCATACTTTTTTGCTCAGCTTGGTTCTACATAAACAGGACTTATGAATTATCAGACCTTAACACAGGTGCTGGTGTTTTCTAGGATAGGTAATCACATTACCAGGCATGTGTACAATGTGCCTTCTTAGGAAATGACAGTTTCTTTTCTCAGATTTGGGGTGTAATGTGTTGAGAAGTTTTTCAAGGAAAAGGCTGATCCTTTGGATTCCACACCCTGCTACAGCTCCAGCAGTTTTAACAACTCGTATAAGAAGCTCAGTGACCTATGAGGTGATGTGTAAATAGCATGAAGCAGAGGAGAAGGAGGGCCAGTCATCGCAAGAAGACACCAAACTTATAGCAAAAAGAAAAACAAAGAGGCCATCCCCTGTAGTGTCTCTTTTTGCTGAAGGTCATTTGACTGGTCAGCAAAGAGGGTTCGTATGATCCTTCAGCACAAAGTCCAGTAATGCAGTCTGACACATACATGTGCCAAGCAGCAGATTACACAATTTACAGAAAAAACTGGGCAAGGTCAACTAATTACGCTTTTATGGCCCAAATCCCCCTCTGTAATGGAATAAACAGATGATTAAAAGCTGGAATGTTATGCTTCTCATTGTCCTTCACATCATGCGTAATTACTGTAGCAGGTGCTTTAATGGTTTGGCCATGTCATCTTTCCAGGAACTTACTGGAATACTGGATGACTAGCCATACTGTGCTACGATTAGAATACAACCTGGAAAGCTGCCAACAGCTTAGCCAAAAGCTTCTGAGCTCAATTAGTGCCTGATCACCACTAATACTTACCAAACTTACACCCAAAATGATCCCTGCACAACATCCCCTTGTCTCTCCAGATATCATGTCAGCAAGACGCTTCTCTGCTCACTCCATACTGTGATGGATTTGTGTGACTGAACAGTTTCTTAGTAAGAGTTACAAAGACGGCCTGTCTTTTCAAATAGCAATACCATGAACCATCTGCAGAAGCGGTCAGGAATAAGAAATACAGTATACAGCCGAATACAGTAAATAGCCCATTATTCAGAGTGTGTCACAACAGTAACAGCAATACTAGGGCAAGTCCAGACAGATTATTCAAAAGAATGAACAACTATTTCAAGCAACATTTAATTATTTATGATTGCTAGGATTGAATGAAGGTTTATAGTCAGATGACTTACCCCGAGAATTTAGATCTACTTTATTAATTTTTAACTTGTTTACTGGTTAGCATTCAAAAGAAGGAATGATGTCTGTTGCATTCATTAATTAGATGTCAATGTGGATGTTCTGCTCACCTGTTGAATGTCATACACTGTTTATCACAAAATTCGAAGCCTGAACTGCTCAAATGCCACAGATGTCTTGTCTTCATGGGTGGGGATTGCATGGTGAAATGCAGAACTATGTGAGAAGGGCTAAGAAAGATCACAGCAAAAATGTGTTCTGACAAGATACATGGTGACGAAATAATGCTGTGCACTGTAATTAAATACAACCATCAGCATACAACCCTACAGTTGTGTTCCTAATAAAGAAAGCTCACAAGTACTTAAACTTAAGGAAATGTGCTTTAAAAAATTACATTTATTTATAACATATCATCATAAGGTGCAGTTACAAAATGCCTTGTTTTCTCATGGGAGTCTTCCTAATTGAATGTTAATTGGTGTGATGATTTAAAATATAACATTTCATAAGTACACCACTGCATGGATGGAGTTCTGTAATCTAGACTCCAGATGTCCAGCTTATTAACCAAAGGATCGAAAATGCAGAGGCCTAATTGGCAGTAATGGTGAGGTCATGCATTATGAAAGATGGCTAGTTTGTCTTATGCTCATTTAAGGAAAATGTACTGCAAGAGAACAACTCCAGAGTCTCAGACAATTTACTTTCACCTATGTGAAAAACCGAAAGCAACACAAAATAACCAAATAAGGCTATAATTTTGCCTCGACAACATTTCTTTTTTCAATTCAAAGACACCACTCACTGCTGTTCCTCGGTGTGCCATGGAGCTGCAGTTCTCCATCAGTCAGTTCCCTTGCTGCCCTCCCGCATTAAACTAGGCTAGCAACAGATCAGTAATTCAACAGATGATGGTCATAAAAATGGAGAGCACAGTCCATTTTTCTCTGTACTCCACTTTCCTAGCATGTAAATGTAGTTCTTACCTGCGCCAAGCAGCCTTTGCATAGTAGCCCAAACGACGTCAAACTCAGTAAATCTGTGAGCTACGATGCAAAACGTGTGGCATCTGCTGCTGCTGCGTGTCCATGGCTATAACCACCCTCTGAAAGGAAGCCTAAGCCTGCTAGAGTTTACCCAGTGCTTCAAAGATAATTTCACAAAGCAGGATTCCGCAAAGCCAGCAGCGTAACCCCTTCTGCCAAGCTGATGATCACAGACATGCTAGGAAAAGCCAGGACAGTTTTCCTATAAAATGTATGCCTTTTGTTGGGAATTATTATCTTTGTCAGCCCAGGAAAGTGAGTCAGCTAATGGTGAAACGCCTCCCAAACCCCAGGGCACTGGCATTGTCTGTAAAACAATGAACCTGTGACAGAATATCAGGACACACAATTACAGTAGAAGTACGAATTTGTTGTTTTCCACTTAATTCATTTACTTTTTTCACCAGCAGCAGAGTTTTTGTTGCAACACACTGTGCATTATGTACTGTAAATACATACAGACTGAAATGCCATTATTGTCCATGCACAGGAAACTGGATTTTTATTTGACTTCCAGGTCAGAAGTACAGACAATGGTTCCAGATTTGTTTTCTCCTGAAATCTGAACCATCCCCCCCCCGTGAATGAGTACCATGAGTAATATGCGAATCTAATATTAACATTGCATTTTACAGGAAACTGTCACATCACAAGGACCAAAAAAGTCAGCTGGGTTGAGATTAAGCTCAGGCAATATCAAATTTGTCATACCGTCCAAAAAAAATAATTCACATTGTGATACTCAAAAATTTCTAATACCATGCTGCCGTAGTCCATAAATTTAGAGACTTGAGGCCTGACTACATCCTGACTGATTCATTACTTAGGAAAACTGATTGAATGTGTGGCAAATATTTGCAATAAAGGTTGCACTTCAAGGAGCTCAATATGTTAGCACACAACTTTGCAGTAAAATGAATGCTGTTATGCAACATAAGCTTTAAGACTCTCAGCGTAAATATAACCCCCAGATACTCTCTAGACTGATTCATTGAAATTCTTATAGTGAAAACCAAATCTGTCACCAATGATCAAATTAAGCAGGAAGACAACACCCTTATGGGATCTCTGTCTTGAAGCCAGTTCATACTTCTCTGCAACTGGTCTATAGGGTCGTGCATTTACACAAATAAAGGACTGTTCTTGCTACTGCCATCAGGTCTGCATAAAATGTGCACATTTACACATGCATAGAATGCATGGAAGGAACAGTGGTGGAAAATGACTCAATTTTCATAAAGTACAGATACCGCACTGAAATGTTACTCCAATAAAAGTCATCCAGTAAAATATTACTGAAGTAAAAGTAAAAATTCCTGGCTTTAAAAGTACTTAACTAAATGCATTATACATACAAATCTATTGATCTTACAAAAAGCAAGCTATTATTTTTATCAATAAGCTATCAAACTCACAAGACAGGTTTGAATATAGCACTGTAAGGACAGTAAGGAAAACTGGGTCACTTATGTTCTTCTGTTATTCAGAAAAAGCAGTATAACTTGCCAGGCTTGCTGGTGCAGCTTAGCAGAATGACTTTTTTATTCTCTGGAAATCAAAAGATTCATACGGAAGCATCTACGGGCCAGATAAAATAATCAATTACTAACATTTTGCGGGCAGGTTCTTTAGGCGTCTTATAAGTGGTGAACGAGCTGACTAAAACCCTTGTCCTGCACTATGGAAAATGGGTGATCACTGCATGCAATCGCCACCATTATTTCAGGTGTAGCTCTAGAGATGATAACCTTGATTATGGCTAAAATTTGAATATCAGATGGCAATTTCCAAATGTTAACCGATATACCATGCATCTCTACATATTGCTTGTTCCATTTTCATAAAGGCAATATGTAGTGTTTATTGTAATAATACATATTGTAATAATAATAAAATGCAATGCAATAATATATTAAATATTAATTCAAAAGTAACAATAATATAGATATAATGATGGTTATAATAATAATAATAATAAAAATAATAATAATAATAAATCATCATCAGCATCATCCTTGAATGTTTTACTTATGATTTATGTGAGAAAATTGGGAGCCAGACTGAGTAAAAGGAAACACAAAATCTTGGTGATGCAAGTGTTCCACCACAGATAAAGCACATTAATGACAATTGCATCATATTTGTACACAAGAAAGATGAACTAGCCTTTAAATCAGCAATCTGCCTGTTGTGAAAGACTGGAAGATAACAAAACACGTGTTCAACACTGAAACAAGTCTAGTTATATGCCTTAAAAAGAGAATGGGCTAAATATGTTTAAGATGCAATAACCATGTATTCTTGGCACAGTTAATTATTTTAAGAAGTGTCTGATTCTATGCCAGCCAATACCAAAGGCATAATATTAAAGACATCTCATAAAATGTAACAGCTTATCTTTCTTTATATGTCTTGGCAGATGTAGTCATGAGCCAAGCCTGGCAAAGGTTAAAAGCACTAGAATCACTGCCAACTACAGATTTTGATTTCAATTACGATTTTGCCTGAAATGCAGCTCTTAACCCCACTTACAGTGTGTGTGGGGGGGCGCCTGATAATGGACTATCATCCCATCCAAGGGGTTGCCTTGTTCTTCCTGGGAAAAGCTCCAGGTTCATCAAGAACATGTACTGCATAAGAAACTGGAAGACAGATATACAAATCGAGTCATTCTATATCAAATCACCCAAATATCCCAGCTCACCTTCTCAGCTACAGCAGCACATTTTTGTCAGATCTTCAGAATACATAAGAATATAATAATACACGGTAAAAATACGAAAATGGTTAACTGTCCACATGGTCAAATGAGTACCTGAAAATGGGCAATTTTGAGAAAATTACTGTGGCACTCCTGTGACAGTAATAAACACGGCCTGACATGTCATCATTAACAGGGAAAAAAACCTGAGTGCTTTATCTAGCATACTGTCTGACTGATAAGCTCTCAAAGCACTTAGTTTAGAATTTTCGGCCATTTTCAGAGCACTGTAGAGAGTAAAGTACATAAAATATAGTTGATCTGATTACATTTTTGAAATTCTACAGAAAAGGTTAGCCCTACTGACAAAGTTTCAAAGCTGTACATGCCATATCAAAGGAGCTATGAATATCAGAAATTGGACCAAAAGGCTCGTTCAGCAAAATGCATAAAAATTACAATTTCAAAGGGGTGTAATTTCAGAACTATTAGGATACAGACCTAACATTTGGGACAAGTTTGGTATAGGAGCACCTTTTTTCTGGGGAATTTGAGAGGGTGACCTGGGACCCTCTGGATGATTTGATATGGGTTGACCCAATAGTAGTTACAATACAACTGTCACAGGAATTTTAGATTCACAGCAACTATTATTTGCCTTTCCACAAATTAAAAAGGCCTTGCGGGTTTAATGTGTGGATGTTTCCAGAGTAACACTGAGGAATACAAAAAATATGGATAATATTCTGTCAACAGCTCAAGTGATTATGCCAATTATGACATACTGTAGGGTACTATCACAATGGTCGTGCTGAAGTATATACTGAATAAGTGAACTGGCCATAAGCCAATGATCAATACAATATATTACCATCTAATATAACAATAATATAAGCACAACTACAAAAGCAGTTATTGAGAAATAGGTGAACAGATGTTTTAAGTCTGAGAAAACATCAGCTCCAAGCTCAGAACTGTGCCAGCTGCCACTAAACGGAGATCCACCCGTCGTCCTCACGTGAAATGCCAGAGCCACAGGGGAAACAGGGCTGACTCATTTACCAAAAATGCACATGCGAACAGCTGGCTTTCCAACAACACACAAGGGATCCGCCTGCATTGAGTTCCATCAACCATGTCGAATGTGAATCTATGTCAGTACCCCAAGAAACTGGAAGACCCCTGACAATCACAGTGAATGCTAGCTTTTCCTGCAGCAAAGCACCTAATTGTTTTACAGAGGTCATTTATTGGGCAGTGAGTCACCTCACCTGGTCTTTCAGTTGTAAATTAGGAGCTCAGTGAAAGCACTACAAGTCTCCGGACTCCAGACTTGACGACTGGCTTCACCCACCATTAATTTTCAGGGTCATACTTTAGGTTTCCCTACAACTCCACTTTCTATACTCCTTGCCGAGCAAGAAATTCAACACTACAGCTGCCGTGGCCCCGGTCTTACACATTTACTCCCACATACAAAATCTACAACTTTCTTAAGAATTCAATAGAAAGGCTCCTCCGTCCTTGGTGGTTAAGGTCACGTTCATGGAGAAAAATTGTCAGCAATTTCCCTGGAATATTCTAAGGCTGACAGAAAATGTGTTCTCCCCGGGCCAGAGCTTTACATTAAGACTAATGCTCAAACACATCCTCCTCATCTTCCCCCACCTGTCAGCAAAGCGGATCAGGCACCGGTCCACTCTCGTATCCATTATTGCTGCTGCAACACCACTGCATTCCCTCCAAGCTCTCCAGCATGCAAAATGTGATTGCACTGACAGATACAGCAGTGAGATGTCCGGTCCCTCTCACTTCCATATATGCATGCAAAGGAAAGGCCAAAAGGAAGAAGTGAGCATAAACCTCACTATAAAGAAAATGTTAATTTCCCATCTGGGCATCATTCAAAACAGCTATGGAGGTGTATGGACTTGCGTGGCTGATTTTAGGTACTTAGTAGCATTTCCTTTTTTGGCCAAAAAACACAGGAACGTTTTATCTGTAAAATAAGTGTCTCTCATTACACTTGAACAGCATGTATGAACAAAGTCCGATAGAAGTGGCTTTGAAAACTTGGAAAAGAAAACAGCAAAAAGGTCGGAGACTGTGGGCCGGGAAGAAAAATTCACGCTGGAATTTGGGGATGTTCTATGTATCCTGTTTTCATAATCAACACCACAAGAGCCCCACGTTTTCACAGGGTGCAAATGTTTTCTATACGAATTAGGGCAATATTACAATATTATCAGCAATTGACGATATTAGACGCCCAGTATCGATATATGACAGTGACTAACCAGCGATTATTACCTTTATCGCACAAACACTTAGACTACAGAAAAAGGGAGATTCAGAGATTTGGGATTTAGATTTCAGTTCAGCCTTTTGCCTATGTTTTCAATGCAGTTAAAACGAGTTTGTGCAGCACTGCTTTAGATGATTTTAGATGGTTCACAACTGGTTGTTATGTCATAATTAAATCATGCTGCATGCTGGGTGCTGATCATCATGTTTTTAGTCTGTGGAAAACTAGTGATCGGCACAGCTAGGCAGCAGCCCTCCCCCAGCAAATTTTAACGACAGCCGTTTAACGGATTTTCCATATATAATTTTTTCATGCTTCCATGCTTTTCTTTCAGCAAATAAAATTTAACTGCTGCGTGAATGTGTGCTTGCATGTGTGTGTGTGTTGTGGGAGTGTTTGACATTTTGGTATCACTTATACTGATATTTTTTAATTAAAATATCACATAATACTTTTTAGATATCACCCACTACAATCTCTACTGTCTGTGCGTGTTCAGATGAACAGCGGCTCATTTTACTATGTAAGGAGTGTCAAATGACTGAAGCTTTTGGCGTGATGGGGGTGCAGCTGCTGGAAGGGTGGCTGCCACATGGAGATATAAGAGCCTCAACTGCATCAAGAAATTCACCACAATGCAATTGTGCCAACAGGAGTTCTAGCTTTTTTCCAATACCATGCCATTTAATGAACCCAGAAAGGTATGATGTGACTACTCCTATTTCAAAAGGCTTCTCCAACATCAAAAAGAAGGCCTCAGATCAGGTTATGGATTTCTGCTGATTTCCAAACAACCATACAAGTACTGTGCAACATCTGATACATACCTATAATATTTGGCACTGGTCAGATCGAAGTGAGTTTCTTGCATGTCTCTTTTAATTGAGTCAGTCATATAAGATTGGCACTGTATTACATTTTATCATCCCAATGAAACACAGACTTTAGGGTTTCATTGCTATGATTGTTCTTCATAAGAAACAGAACCTTCCTTACGTCGTTGCTGATCTGTCATTGCCAAGTTGAACCTATGGCATTACACACAACTATGTGCCAGTCTAATCTGTATACAGTTACCAATACATATTTCATGCAACACTACAGCGGTGAAAGTCAACAAGGCGTGTTGTTATAAAGCTTAAATGGACCCCATAGCAATCTGCTAAACACATCACACCAAAAATAACCCACTGTGTACTGTTGGTCACTCTGTAGAAATAAGAAAAAGCTTATTTGTCACAGCTATGAAATGCAATATTTTAGATCAATGAAAATAATTCTTCTAACACAGCTCCCCCTTTCTCCCGGGTAAAATATCAGGTAACATCACAGGAGAATAGCAAGCTAGACCTGCTGTATGGACAGTCTAGGACGTTTGTTTAATTCAGATACGCATTATCAGTGCACATGGAGTTTATAAACTGCAGTATATTTAGTTTCCTGTTGAATCCTCTAAATTAAAAACGGAGGTATTCCGAACCGAAGTTTTTGCTCCAATACTGAACAAAAATTTCAAAACTGAGGCGTTGCCCTACAGGTTTCTAGTTTAAGTATTGTCACCCCTATACTAGGTCACCATATGAAACTAAAGGGTACTAAAAAGTGGGCAAACTGGTGTAAAATCTAAGGCAGGTTAGCATAAAACAAAGAGATGCGCTACCATCACAGAGCTAAACTTTTGTCTTCTCCTAACTTTAATTCCCATCTGTTCACAGATACACAACCTTCAAGCGTATCGGTGCTGAATGAATGAACATGAGTCTAGCAGTTTATTGAGTGCAACAGCCGAAACATGACCGTAGCTAAACTGGAATTGTGACACAAAAGGGAATTGAATATACTGTGAACTATGAACGACAATATTCCAGCATGTATAGGGCGAAGATTCATATTTTCAAAAACACACTGACGCCTTTCGTACCTCCACCTAATGCCTCAGTAAACAAGCCATAAGCCACGCGAGTATTGTCCTAAATGTAAATAACGCATCATATATGATCTACGAACTATATACATACCTCAGCTCAATGACCGTTTCCTACTGCTGCTGCTGATGAATGAAGCTCTTGTACTTTCAAAACTTGCCCATGTCACTTTCGAAGGTGTGCAGACGACACTTTAAAAATAAACCAAGAAAAGAAGTCCCCAATAACAATGCAAGGAAACGATCAACAGGAGACACAGGTTTTCGCTGTGCTTAAGAGAGGAGTAAAAGACAAAAATGAAATAAAATGGTGCCCCATGCACCAGCAACCGGCAACTGTCGTCCCAGGAAGAGTAGGCGCTAAGCTTAATTATTCACAGAAGACGCAAACGAATGCGCTGCAAAACCCCACTTTTCTATGGGATAAAAGGACCGCCCTTCCTCCTGAGAGCCCAACTTCCCGAAAGTTGGGGGCGGCTTTACAAATAAGACAGCGCCTGAGAAAGTGCGCACTGAGCCTTCTCCGGCGCTAGGGTGAGCGCTCCTTCTGCCGCTGACATTGCTGGTAACCTGACACCGGGGACCAGACAATAAAAACATCGTCAGCAATGCAAGCTTTCCTTATACTAGCAAAAAATTATGATCATTTAGAAACGTGTAGGACAATCAAAACCAATCTGCATTACCTAAAGCTAATTTTACAAGTGTTTGTATGCTATAATGGAATCTATAATTGAAGATGGGATTATACTGACATTATTTGTAAGGTTCAAACTACCATTTTACTGGGCTAGTGTTCATTACATTTTACATAATCAACATACTGAAATCTAGCCGAGGAAATGGCTTTCCGCCAGTTTTTGTTCGCGTTTTGCTTCGTCCATTTTAGTTTCAGTAATAACAGCCTTTTCAGTTGTCATGCAGCATGCTGCTGCCACCTTGCTTGACAGGCGGGATGTCGCTGACTGGTGGTGCGTTTTTGCAGGATTTGCACTAAACAGACTTGTTCAAAATGTCCAGGCTGGTCTCATCTTACAGATTTTGCCACATAATTCTTTCAGGGGCATCCTGATGACATTATCAATCATACAAAATGAGTTAATTTATGGCTATACTTAAAGACAGCAGAAAAAGCTATTTGAATCTTAGCACCTTGGTAACCAGTTTGAAAAATAAATGCAAATATAGGTACATGGAAATCTGAAAGTCAGCCTTTGTGCTCGAATTTAACTTCTCGGGTCGTTAACCTTTTCTCAGGACCAGTCCCTGCCCTATCCTGTTTGTCACCCCGGCTTGGCCAGCAGATGTCGCTGGCCTTCCCATTTCTAGTATTTGAGTCCTGATTGTTTAGGGATGATGGCCTTCACCTGTGTCTTGTTCCCAGCCCTAGGGTTTAATTAAAAGTGTATTTGAGTGCGTTCGACATGGGCTTAGGTCTGTCTGCAGCTGATGTGATGCAGCATGAGATCTGCGCACGGCTGCAGGGGTGGAGAATAAACTGACTAGCGTCAAATGGGACAGCTTTCACTGCTTCTAGTGTGTGAGATCTGACTGCAGGGGTCGAGTTCGCTGCGTTGCCGTTTTTACTGTCATATGTACAAAGTACAGAGTACAATGCAATTCTTACGTAAATGCCTTCTTCACAGACTAGATAATTAGACAAATAAAGCAGTACAACATTACAGTAACTATCAATAAATTAACAACCAACAGCAACGAACATGTACTATTAAAGTTGGAATTCCTTTGATGTATTATATTTTATTGTATTATTTATTTCAACTTTATTTTATTTTACCACTAACATCTTTTATTACTGACACCTACACTCACCTTTATTTATTGTATTTACTGTACTTGTTTGTCATAGTGTATTAATATGATTACCGATAATGACCAAAAAAAGTATTGTTCATGTCGCTTCACCTCTGTCGCTACCATATACACGGACTATATAATTCAGCCTTAATGTCAAAGTATTTTTTTAAATGGAAAATGAGTTCATATGGTGTTGCTTGTTGACTGAAAATGAATGCCTTTCCAGTTCAGTTTGTTTAGACGCCGACACATTGTCTTGGTAGAAATATTTTTCATTTTACTCTCGGCCTCAAACACAGAGTAAATTATCTTGTGCGTACAGAACACCTTGTAACATGCGCACATGATTTAAAAAAGAATCACCCTATGTGACTTCGGGGGCTCCGTATCAAAGTGAGAATTTCACACCGAAATAATAAAATTAACATATACTATTAACGTCCCTTCGTGTAGAATTAAAATACATTATTAACGTCCGTTTCCAGTGTTAATAATATAATTTAAATCGATCACCAAAATGAGATGTATATACTTTAAAAGACTCGATTACTGTTCGGTTGAGTTAAAGTCCGGACTGTGTGTGAAGATCATGGGAAATCTGGTACCGCCTCCATGGCGACTACTATTATACCATTACCAGTTTATACCATAATACCAGTTTGCACAACGTCATGTCCGGACTCGCATGTGGAGATCACGTGTTTCCGGCCCTCTAGTGGAGGTCTCATTACAAAATCAATACAGCCACAGTAGCACGTGTAGCTGCTGAAAAATTTCATACAGCCATGAGTGGGTTAGCTCCCTCTACAGCCAGAATCATGCAGCTGGTTCAGAACCGCTCCGGGTTAGTTCACCCGGATCGCACACAGCCATGAGTGATTCCGCCGGTTAGCGCCCTCTACAGCCGGTTCGGAGCCGCGCACCCGGATCGCTCACAGCCAGGAGTGACTCCGCCGGTTAGCGCCCCCTACAGCCGGAATCATGCAGCAGGTGTTGTGCCAAAAAGTGACTGCCTGCCAGAAACTGATTACCAGCGCGCACAGCCGGTTAGACGCATCGCACAGTTTCTATGCGACTACAGCGGCTGTTTTCGATATCAAGTCGTCTTAAAGTGCAAAAACTATACAGTGCATGTATCCCCGAGCTAATAGCCAAGGTATGTCTTTGTCAGATTTAAGGGTCTGGCGAATTTTTAAATAAATAATTGTAATAAGAGGAAGCCATTGTCATGTAAAACGCTTTAAAGTAGTTATCGGTCGTAATTGTGTTGTAAAACTGTAACCTCATGTCATGAAGCCATGGAGGTTCAAATGCGACACATTAATGTAGATTTATGTTTATAAATGTTGCTACGTCTAAACGAGTTCCACTACACAATCGATGTGGATTAATTATAAAATAAAGACAATTCTTCATCTTGCAGTCACATTAAAGAGTCAGTGGATTTTTCCTGCTCTGTGCTGCAGTATCAACCATGCAGTCCTTTTTACCTCTTTAATCACCTCTATAGTATAACCAGCATAATGCCGTTTTCCTATTGCCCAAAAGTGATTAACGCCAATACCTTTTTACTGAATGGTTTTCTGCTTGACTTTAATTGTTTTGTACTGTTCTGGGTTATATTTACAGGATTTGTAAACAGTTAAACAGTTTGCAGAACAGTTTGCTAGTAAACAGTTTGCCAAAAAGTGAGTACAATCAATATCTTTTTACTGACTGACATTTTCTGCTTCACTTTAACTTTATTGGACTCTTATTAGATATATTTACTGGATTAGTAAACATCTGGCCCATTTTTACCACTTTAAGCACCTCTATAGGACCAGTATAACCAGTACAATGAAGTTTACCCATTGCCAAAAAGTGATTAACGCCGATATCTTTATACTGAATGGCTCTTTCTGCTGCACTTTAACTTTATATGACTCTTATTAGATATATCTACTGGATTAGTAAACATCTAACCCATTTTTACTACTTTAAGCACCTCTAAACGACCAGTATAAACAGTACAATGCAGTTTTCCTATTACCAAAAAGTGATTACAGTCAATATCTGAAAACCTCTCTCTGCATGATTTGAACTTTTTAGCACAAACAGATGTGTCACTTAATATTTTGTTTATTCAGTGCAATTACCAACAGATGCAAAAAAAATTAAAACAGAACTGAAGTACATTACTTTCAATGTAGTTATTTTTCAATACTGAGTGCTAAAATAAAAATAGATGCTTGCAAGACCAAAATGTAAAAAAACTATATATATGCAAAAATAAGTACTATATGTACAAGACAGCAGGTCAAAGAACAGATTTTACTGGCAGGCCTCACAAATGAACTGTTTTTTTTTTTTTTAGGTTTTTTGGCACAGCTCCTGTGGTACCATCTCGGGCAAATGTCACAGCCAATCTGTATAGACAAAAGAAAAAATATTGACATAGTCACACAGCAGTATTCATAATGGTTTATAATGGCTCAAGTTTTCTAACTCATTTGCATTTACTGTGTAATTTCACAAGATTTTAGTGTTTCTTGAAAAGCCATACTTTTAAGTGAAAACTCATATTTTTAAACGTCTTAAAGCTTTTTTTTTTGAGAAGGAGTATGCTCCCCACATAAATGGCACAGGTCAGTCAGGTCTTCTACAAAAGAAAAGTATATAACGCCAAGTTCACAATGATAAGCAATTCTTATATTACAAATACAATTTAGAATTGTAGAGTAGACTGAACACAGTAACATGCATTTTCCTTCAGCCGCTTTATAAAAAATTATGGTAAAAAATCCTAATAAGAAGTCTAACCTGTATTCTGAAGAAGACATACAGCAATCTGCTCTCTTGTGACATTAATGCTTGAGGATGAATTGTCAAATGACACTGGACAACCAACCAAGATAGGTACAGATTGTCATGCTCCTCATTCTCAACATGCACCTGGATGAATCAATTGTTTCTTTCATTAAAATCCAAATATTATTCTTCATCTTGCTGTCATACATACCTTCAATACAAAGGCCCCACAGGAAGAGACATCCTGCTGAAGTGGGTGAGGCAATGTATCACATGCCCATCTCGATGGATTAAGCCCTCTGTGCCTCATAAATGAACTAAAATACAGACGGTACACAGGTAGAGTTCTATACTGATCACTGAATTGAAGTAAATATTTATTTCTCTTTCTCTGTAAAACAAAGATGATGTTCTGATAGATGTGTTATCCTTCTTCTATACAAAAAACAAAGATAAAATAATATTTACCGTGTGATATCCTCGCAGTGTTTTATTTTTGCCTTAGTTTTCCCAAGTGGGTCTAAAAAAAAAGGCTTCTCCTCTCTCCTGGTATAATCACCTACACGTGTTAGAATTGCAATTAATAACATCATTATGTAGGACCTGTTGTTTGTGGGCCACATAAATGCATTAATACAATTTCTAAATACAATTTCTTGAGTAAAAATGCCATTTCAAAATATCATATACCATAATTATGACATGTGAATGATTGCACATATAGTCTAATATAGTCAAACTTTCTTTTTCAGATGAATTTGGCCAGTATGAAAAGCAACACTATTGAATGGTTTATCCACAAAAAAAAACAAAAAACATTACCACAAGCATCCAGTGATGATTTTCATTTACGACCCCCACAATGTACTTATACAATCCTGGGTCAACCTAAAAAATGACAAAATTACAAAACAAAGTATTAACTACAAAAACAAAACACAAAATAATTATGACTTGGTATGGAAAACAAATTTTGCATTGTTGACAAAGGAATTACTGTTTATTACCTTAATTTTGGGTTTCTTCTTTTCCCATATTCCAGTCATCTCGAATGTGTCAATACAAATTGATTTTTGTGCACTTTGCTTGTTAAAATCTCTCACCAGGAGGGTGAGATATGCAATAATATCCTGTCATGAAAATACACTGGGTCAAAACATCAAAGACATCCATGACACATCAAAATACTGAAGAGACGTTATGCTTTGACTGACATTTAATAAAAACTCAGTGTTAGAATATATATGCATTAAACATATATGAAATGTCAACACCTCACCTCACTCTCTATTTCTCTTTATGGAGCTGTATAAAAAAAATGTCTGCATAGAATATTTTGTATGGTCCAATCTTTGACAGACACAAAACAGGCAGACAGGCAACAGAACAGACAGGAGTTGACAAACGACAGGCAGCTCTCTGGGCGAGGAGATCGGGGTGATGGCGGCCATCGCCCGTTGTAGGGAGTTGAGGTACCAGGAGGCTTCGGGATCCTCCCGTAGTGCCAGGTCCACCGCCAGCCTCCACCATAATTCTTGTAGGGTGAAAAAGTCTTTGGCTGGCATGGATTCCGGGGCAGACGCGGAAGCGGGGTCCGGCGCAAAAACTGCCGGATCAAAGATCGGGAACGGTTCCTCCAGGCACGCCGTGGAGCCAATGGCGATCACAGGAGCGCTGCCACTGGGTCGCTGGTTAGGGTCGATTGTTCTGTCACGGCTTCGGCGGGAACGACGACCCATAATGCAGGCGGTATTGGAACAGGACGTTTTTTCCGTAAAACAGGATTCTAACAGGCACGAATAGCAGAAAAACCGTGAACGATGTGTAGCGATACAGACACATACACATACAACAATCGACACTGGGAACTACACACAGGTGGATTAAATAGGGAGGACATCACGGATGAAACACAGGGCAGCTGGGCACAATCAGGAATACGCACGAGGGGAAACAAGGGGCGTGGCACATAAGGAACTTGGACAGAACGTGACACAGCACTATGATTCTTTCACATTTTCTTGGTTCCCTGTCTACAAATATAACCATAACAAATAAGGCTAGAAACTTATTGCAACCTGTTGGTAAATAAATCAGTCCTACATTTTGTCTCTATATCAGTCTTGCAATAGCCTGGGGCCTGTCCAGGTTGTACCCTACCTCTCTCTGGGATAGGCTCCAGCACTCCCGTGACCCTTAAGTGCAAAAGCGTTAAGGATAATGGGTGGATGGATAATTGTTGTAATTACTGAATCTATTCCT
Source organism: Petrocephalus schoutedeni (assembly GCA_026780765.1). NCBI lineage: Eukaryota > Metazoa > Chordata > Actinopteri > Osteoglossiformes > Mormyridae > Petrocephalus > Petrocephalus schoutedeni. The sequence goes on along the minus strand of JAODKL010000095.1, from coordinate 28,295,725 downwards.
ATAGTAATTGTAATATTATTTTATTCTGTGATATTTTACATGTATGAAAAAATATATGAGAAGAAAATGTTGAAGGAATTAAAATTGATTTAGTCAAATGTTTTAACTGTTCATCCATCCAACCATTTTCTGAAACTGCTTATCCGCGGGGATGTTTTAACTATTGTTATAATAAAATATTTGTATTCGTTTTATTTGATGTACTTGTTATGATTTGTAAAATTTTACATGAAGTGGTCTGACACATAAGGGCGGCATGGTGGTGTGGTGGTTAGCACTGTCGCCTCACACCTCTGGGACCGGGGTTCGAATCCTGCCCAGTTCCATGTGTGTGG
>JAODKL010000095.1:28246097-28270971 GCA_026780765.1 Petrocephalus schoutedeni | reverse complement strand
GCCTGGACGCCTCCCTGGTGAGGTGTTCCGGGCATGTCCCACTGGGAGGAGGCCCCGGGGAACACCCAGGACACATTGGAGAGACAATTTCTCTCGGCTGGCCTGGGAACGCCTCGGGATTCCCCCACAAGAGCTGGATGAAGTGGCCAAGGAGAGGGAAGTCTGGATGTTCTAATAAATAAATGGGAATGTAACATTGACTTTAAATTCTTGAAAAGTTATATTTTTTACCAGTAGCTGGAGTATTGCGCGTCCATTCATCCATCCATCCACTCATCTTCCATAACTATTCATCCAATGCAATGTGATTTCCATTCCAAGAAGCACAGGGCACAAGGTAGATTACCACAGGGGACTGAGATTGTGTGTTAAGTACTCACTCATCATAATCTAAAGAGTTAGGGGTCTACAGGTTGCAACAGCAGAACAGCATCATTCTCTCCACACAACTCTCCACATAAAGCCGCTTTAGCAGAGATAAAGTGATGGTTCCTCTTGTTCCAGCTACAAGGAAGGAACGGAGTAATGCAGCACACATTAGACGATTATTGCACGCCAAAACTGCTTTGCTACAGCCCTGATACATCATTTGATCCATTATTCGTAGTGGTAATCTGCTGTAGCTGACAGCTTAATAGGACATCCAGCATGCAGCACCATGTCGCAGGGTTTTATGGTGCGAAATGGGAACATAAAGATTCCGCATCATCTGTGTACACACGTGCGTGCATTCAGACACGTATCCAGCATGTCTATATGCCTGCCAGAAACCCACATATTTATGTTGGAGTGACATTTATCACAAAAGGTGAATTAAGTCCACCTAGTGTGTGCCCTTGGATAGATAGGCGCGCACAAACAATCCAACACTAGGCAATGAAATTTGCTGGGTTTCAACTGAGGTGGCAAATTTAAATTAACACTGCAATGCATTGCTGATGAAGAAGAGAAATTCTGATACATGCTCAGAACTAAAAATAAACCAGGGATCCATGTAGGAAGTCTTGGAGGTTGCATCTCAGTGCACTCTGAGTGTGCATGTTAGTGATTTCCAGTGAAGGTTTAAACCCTGCCTTGGAAAAATAAGTCCCCATTACCGGACGGATGTTATCTAGTGAGAATGGATTCCCTGAGTGCATTAATGCAGAGTGGACAGCAAAACAAGCAGTATTAACGCTCTGAAAGGAGGTAAAAATGAATGAAGCGTTTAATTTCAGGAAATAGCAATTTTATATATGAGAGTGCTTCCCAAAAGCATTTTTTAAATTGGATTTAAAAATAGAATGTGTTTGGGGCTAGACAGAGAAAGAGAAATAAGTCGATTTCTAAAATAATTTGTGGTTTGGTTCATTTACTGTGGCATATAATTGAACTAGCATTCCACACAGGAAGGCTGGGTGGCATTGAATGTCCCCTGAATGGCACTGAATGCAAACTGTTTCATACAAAAACACAGCACTAAATGCTGAAGGGAGTATGAATTCCAATCCCTCAGGCATCAGCTCCCAGGCACAGCTGCTTTTAGATGATATCTGAACAATCCATGCATCCGTGCTGCAAGCAAAGTGATCTCCTGGGCAGTTTTACCTGTCATTCTAGTCGTGAGTGAAGCGTCGATGAGTGTAGCTGTGCGTCGACGTTAATGAAAAAAGCCACAGATTTGACAGAACAGAACGCAGATGAAACTGATCTGTCACAGAGTGGTCTGGGGGATTTATGAGGGACGTCGCTGCTGTTCAGACGCCTGAGCATCCTACAAAGCACTGATCAATAGGCATCACACTCTGGATTTTGTTTTAGTGATTTTGTTTCGGCTACGCTACGCATTTCAGATTAATTTCTGAACAATCCAACAATTCAGTAGACATAAATTCACTGGAGTGCTCTACATTTCTCTTGCAGTCACAGAGACATTTTTTAGCCATGTAATCCAGTCACCAGCAAGCCCAAGTGAGGCCCAATTTCAATCACAGCACACACTGCCATGGTCCCAATAATTCCTGTCTATTGAATGGGTTGGCTTGTTTTGCTCTCCACAATGGCCAATCAGGGGTTTCTCGAAGTACAGCATAGCTGCCGTTGATATCAGTCTGCCCAGGGAAGGGGAAAGACCTAGAGAATGAAAAAAGCAAGATTTTATAAGAACAGTTATTGGCTTTTCTGAACAGATGCTGCATGCCCTACAGCTGACAGGAGGTCATAACTAGATGATCGATAACATACCTGCCTTTACTTCTGCATTTCCATTTTGGAAAATTGTTTGGCTGTTGTTCAGGCAATGTTCTCTCCTTTCCCGGTCCCTAATGGGCTGCTTTGGTACTGGATGTATTTGCTGTTTAAAAGCTCAGTTTGTAATAAAGCAGAAGTATACCAGGTTGCGCAGTGGTTAGCACTGTTGCCTCACACCTCTGCGACCTGGGTTCGAGCCTCTGCTGGGGTCCCACGTGTATGGAGTTGGCATGATTTCTCCGAGTTGTCTTGGGGTTTCCTCATGGTACCCCGGTTCTCTCCCCCCCCCCCCACAGTGGGAGGAGATGGTGCTGGAGTCTCCTGGCTTGGCTCCAGATCTCTGCTCGGAGATCTTGTATTTAGCGTACCCCCACGGCATCATCAGTACAGTGGTCCTTTTCTTATCCCACAGCGATCAGCGTCAGACTGGCATCCCATCCAGTGTGCACCTCACTTTGCACCCCTGTGGCTCCTGGGTAAAGGAGGATAATGTTCCTGAGGGTATGCTGTGCAGGCGAGCTGCAAGAACCCCGCCCTGGCCGGGTAACAGCCCCTCTGCTCCTTCATGCTTCTCTTCTCCTTTTGTGAACAAATACAGAGACATTGACACAACGTTGACCTCATGCAACATTTAACTTGACTGATGAGGTCATAGGATTATTTATCCCCATAATTATATCCCCTTGTTTTATCTTATTTTATTCTACTGAATGGGCGACACAATTTGCCGCATGGGGGGGAAGGCGCTGGCAGGTGGACTCCCCCCCAGTGTCTGGGTCCCTGAAAGTCTACATCTTTCTCCCCCCATATTGGCGGCCATCTTTATGAAAGTTACTATTATCCACCTTAAAATCACACACTTCACACGCATGTTCATTAGGCATCATGAGCATTCCTCGTCACCCTAGATCCTAAGCAATAAACTACCCAGTATATTCTGATGTCTAGCTATGGGAAGTTCTGAGCACCCTGCAGACCGGAGCAGTGACAGATGCAGCTAGAGGAGAGCCCGTCTCTGAATGGAGGGCCTCTCCGGCCGACAGCAGTCTGACTCACAGCACAGGACACATATTAATTGATTTAATGCATTAGAGGCTCCACTTATTTCCAGAGAGCTGGGCCGGTGAAAAATGGAGGCCCTGCAAGACACCGATACAGCTGTTATCGTTTTTTCTGAAAAATCTACTCGATGGTAATCAAATGGCCGAGATGCTTTGAGTGCAAAAACAGGAAGTGACCCGAGAAGCGCAGTCAGTATCATCACTGTGCTTCCACGTGATGGCCACGGGGATTGGAAAAAGCGTCACTTACTCTCTGCAGACTGTCCAAGGTTCAAGGAGGGTCTGATTATGCTCTGTGTGAGGAGCACATAGCCTGCGTAAGGGACGAATGTACCGCCCAGGTCCTGATTCATTTTCACTGTAATGTTTTGTTCAAGGAAAATGACAGCTAACAGTGTGCACTCGATATGACAGAGGATAGCGTCTGTTCTGTTATGTCATAACATGAACTTTTAGCACCAATTCTGAGAGTCCACTGGATATGTCTATTACTGTAAGTTGCATACATCTATACATACATCCAAACAATCTGTATATATGTAGACACACCCAAACCTTTTAAAATTCATATAGAACCATGGGGGTGGAGTGGTTATCACCGTGGTCTCACAGGTCTAGCGTTTGGGGTGATACTGTGGCCTATGTGGAATTGGCAGGTTCTCCCTGGGGGTGGGAGTTTCCTCCATTAGTCCAAAAACATGCAGATTGGTGAACTGGCGTGTCTAAACTGCCCATAGTGTGGCAGTGAGTACCCAGGATGGACTTGCACTTTCTCTGTCTTTCACTGGCACTCTCCCTGTCGTTGTTCACTCTGCTGCCTGAGACAGGCTCCAGACTCACTGTGACCCAGTGCTGGATAAGTGGTTATGAATGAACAAAGGAGGATTACTTAGCTAGTTAGCTAGTTATTTGTTGTGTAAATTATGTGCAATACATTCAATAGAATGATTTTTCTTATATTGTATTATTTATCTTTATAAGTTATTAAAGAACAAAATTATTGAAGAACAAAAGAACATTGGTAATAGACAGCACATGTAGAAAATAGACTACCATGTTTGTAGTTCCTGTGTCTAATGGGGAAGCTGGTTTAATGATGTTTAATTTGTGTTTTCCCGTTCAAATTCCAGAATGATTCAAGCTACGGAGAGTTAGCATCCTGGTTTTGGGTCTGCATATGCAGGGTTTGCTTGTTCCCCGACACAGGAGACTCCTGACAGTGTTTTACGGTGTCTGTTTTCGCAAAAAACTGGACATTGGTATGAATGACTACCCACAAACAGCAATTCTTAACAGAAAGAATAGAGAAGTGCCCTTGAATTCAACTATACTTTAATGCAACAGTGGACAGCCCATCATATAGGTTTTTATAATTTATCACTTGAGTAACGCTTTACAGGGCACATATGATATAGGATTATACTATTTCTTATGTATTAATTAACCACAAACTAAGTCATAGTTACAAACTGATCTAATGTTAATACATCATTAATGATATGGGAAGTATATTTTATCTTACTGTATTTCTTAATATATCTGTTCATTTTGTAGAGCTTGGTGAACTGAAGCAACTACTAAAGAACTATTCAAGGAACAAGTAATGAATAATACAAGTGCAATACTGATCTCATGTTTGTTCATCATTAATGAATCATGATTCATCTTTTATCTCAAGTAGCAACCATATCTGTGAATGATTTGTCTATGATTTGCACTCCAGTATTAACTGAGTTACTGCTAAGTATTTGTGCCCCATCAAGTAAAGTGATACCATTACTGGTTATAAGTGAAGGTGCATTGATTGAAAATGAACTCAACTGCACTGTCTTAAAATTCTGAAAGTAAATTGTATTAAGTAATTTCTTTTTATTGCTTGGCCATATAATATACTAAAAAATGTTCCAGCATGATTGATTTGTATTAACTTCATTATATCATTATTGCAGTATAATTCTAAAATTTAATTGGTTTAAATCACGTAAATATGAGTCCATCTGTATAAGAGTTTGAATAATAATAATGTTTTTCAAACAGAGGTATGGTCAGGCCTTTTTCCTTAGTATGTGTGTCTTCATTTTGTCCATAAAGGATAGCAGTAGTGGGCCTCAGGTCAGTGACCCCTAATTAATAATCATCATCAGCATCTTCTCACCACTTCTCCTGATGAGGATCACAGTAGCTTTTCAGGCTACCAGGCCTTTCATTCCAGGGCCATTGAGCCAAGGGTGTGTTTCGGGATGCCCAACCAAGGTAGCTGGGAAATATATTATCTGCAAAGTGTTGTGTGTCTGCCCCAGGGCCTCAATCTAGAGCAACTCCTTGCTGGCGTCCTTGTGTGATCCCCGAATCACTTCCCCTGTCTCCTTTCAAGGGGCACACTCGCCAGAGAGTAACACCCATTCTGAACGACGTTGACTTTGTGCCAAGTATGCAGTTAAAGCTCTTACTGCACCCAAACAAAGACTGGAAAGTAGCGATCCCGGTACCTGATATTCCTGCAGCACCACCCACGTATGTATATGCCGGGGTATGCGATTATTGTTCCTTTTACACATCCACAAGGCACCAGTTAGTATCTGGCCGAACACCCTTGAACAAATGTGAGATGAAGATTTACTCCTTTGTTCTACAGCCAGGCCAGAATTTGCAGTATTTCTCCTGAATACTTAGTTTGACCGTTGGACAATTTCCTCATGGTTTATGGTTTGTTGGAGGCTGGAACACAGCCTCTGGTCCTCCTGTTCCAGTCCAGTTGTATTTTACCTGACTTCCAAGCAACACTACAGAGGTGCAACACACCCAATAACATCCAGTGCTTTCAGTATTTTCAAATAGATATCATCCACCCCTGCAGTCTTTCCACTAAGGAGGCCTCTGACCACCATAGAAACTTCAGCTGTAGTGAGAGACTCTGATCCTCCAGAAGTTTCCACCAGATGAAGGAGTTCCTTCCTTAAGCATGCCTTTCACGGTTGCATCCCCAGAGCAGGCCAGCACACAATGTCCCATCTCCCCCTCTCAAGTCACCAATTTGTTAAAACATCTTTGAGCATCTCCAAATTCCTCCCATACCCAAATGTTTTGCCTCTGCTGCAGCCTTTCTTTGCCTGCCAACCCCTTTTAGCTAATTCAGGAGAGCAGCACGGCCCAGAAGGCCTCCTGTTTCAGCTAAACAGCTTCCCTAACTTCCGGAGTCCTCCAGCAGCTCCTGTGGATGCCACCATGACTGGCACCGACCTTCTGGCAACAACTGAAACCTTAAACATGTTTGATTCAGACTCGGTGTCGCTGGCTTCAGTCAGCACATGGAATTCATCTCTGTGTGTTGAGATATAGTCGACTGTGTCTAGCCAGTTCCTTCCTGTCTCCCAGAATATCTCAGGCTGCTTCTCTGCAGGGGAGGTAACATTACCTATTTCCTAAGCCAGTGTCCCATGCCAAGGCCTGATCCATCTGTGCCCGTGGCACTATCGCCCAAATGGCACTGCATCTGACCCCAGCCCTTCCCCCCGCAGATCGTGGCCCACAAGATGGCTCCATGCAGCCATTTCAGGCTGAGCAGGGCCAGGTTGCACGGGTGGCCCAACTACCAGATCAGCCTCCAGCATAAACCTTACGGGGATGGGGGTTTGGGGGAGGGTCTCAGTAACCCCATTCCAGGCAGGGCACCCGGGTCTTTCTTGGTACTTATCAGGTGGGGGATTGTGTTGGATCATAGTGTGTGGCTTCTTCCCACAGACCTGTTCACCTATGGGGGTCCTACCAGGAGCTTAGGATCCAGGCGACATTAGCTGCATGGATCAATGAAGCACAAACCGCCCCCCCCCCCACCACAGGCACACGCACTCACCACAGAGGGTCACACTCCTTGGAGGAATCTACCAGTCAACATTATTGGCCAACAGTCAAGTAATACTTTCAAGGAAAGAAAAACTCCTATCCTGCGATGAGTTGGCTGCCCTTCCTGCCTTGAGATAGGCTCTGGACCCCCGTGACCCTGTAGAGGACGAGGAAAATGGACTGATGGATGGATGAATGGAAGGAAAAACACTAAGAGTACTTGGGCCATTTGGTATCAACACAATGGACAAGCTGCAGAACGGCTTCCTACTAGTCTGACCTAGCGTCAGTGACAGGCAGCATGCCGCCCCCCCCCTCCCCGGAGACCTCAGATTCCACTTCATCCAGAAGTGCGGCACCCTGGACATACATTGTTTGCATTATTTATTTGCCCAGTATGCACTTTTATCAAATGCAGCTTATGCACTTAGAACCACCGTACAGGTGGGTATCTACTGCAGCTTTTCAGGTCGTATGCTGTACCTCCCTCGCGGGTGCAGCCGCCCAAATCTGCTTTTGGTCACGCTTCCTGGCCTTCTCAGTCTGCTCCCTTGCTGGGTGGTGCTGTGAAACCACCAAGCTGAAATGACCAGACTCTATGCTTTCTCAATATACTCAGTTCAGAGGGGGAGGGTGTGGGCCGGGGGGTGTAATCATGTGGCCATTTAGTAGACAAATGAATCCTGCCTCAGGACGGAAAATTGACAGGTGATTGACAGAAAATTGACAGCTGGCTGGTGAGGCTGGCGTGTAAGGCTGACTGCATGAAGAGTCAGGCCTGAATGTGGAATGGTTAATGCTGCAGGGTCATTGTCCTGCACCTGCCCATCCACTAGAGGGCACTACTGCGTATTTGTGCAGTAAGCGCCCTCTCCTCCTCAACGGGAGAAATTATTCTCAGGAATCAACAATGTATAGCAGTTGTATAAGCTTTAAATTATCTGCAAGTTGACAACATTAAAAGAAGTTTTCAGATATGTGAAGCTTCTGACTTGAAAACGGCCACCAGTGAAATTTGTATTTATGTTTTTGCCACTTGAGCATCTTATTTCTGTGTGTTTCTGCTCCTGTTACCCCTGTCAGATCTGAACGAAGCCATCCCCGAGACAGAGCTACTCGACAGCAGCCTGCAGAAGGCCCGCGCCCAGCTGTCCGTCAAAGCCAGGAGGCACCGCCCCTCGCGGTCACGGTTCCGAGACAGCGTGAGCTCCACTGAGGGAGACGAGAGCCTGGAGAGGAAGGTGCTGTAGAACATGTCACCTCCACCGCTTTTACCGTAAAGTTTAGGAGGAGATGGTCGCCTCCTCTGCGTTTACCGTAAAGTTTAGGAGGAGATGGTCACCTCCTCTGCGTTTACCGTAAAGTTTAGAAGGAGATGGTCACCTCCACTGCATTTACCGTAAAGTTTAGAAGGATATGGTCACCTCCTCTGCATTTACCATAGGAGGATATGGTCACCTCCTCTGCGTTTACCGTAAAGTTTAGGAGGAGATGGTCACCTCCTCTGCGTTTACCATAGGAGGAGATGGTTACCTCCTCTTTGTTTACAGTGAAGTTTGGAGGAGATATTCACCTCCGCTGCATTTACCATAAGGTTTTGGGTAGATAATCACCTTCTATGAGTTTACCATAAGGTTTTGGGGAGGTTGTCTTCTTTTCTTACAATTTATCACAAAATAAACTGTCATGTAATATTATGTTAGCACAGGTATTGTCAATTTAAAATGGTGACTCGTGTTTACCGGTGAAGGTGTCGGTGAATGGCATAGGAGAGAGATGGGGGGACACAATATTTTGGAGGGAATGAATGAAGACAAATTAAATATTGGGGGGTACGTGCCCCCTCCGGTTCCTACACCCTTGAGGTGAAATGGTTTATTTTTCAAGTTATACTCCATTTTCACTGAACTGAACACTTTAATGGCAGGCACAAGGCAAGGCTCAGCTGCTTCTTAAATTCTCTGAAACTTGGTCACTATATGTCAACATCCTGCATTTCTAGTGCTACACATGCACATACATATTGCCTACTATTCTGACAGCACCGAAGCGTGACGTATTTACAGAGACAATTTGCCTCTTACTCTGTGACGCTGGGTGTGTTTGTCTCTGAAGTCTTTGGACAGCTATGGCAGCCCCATGCACAACATGCGTTCGCCTCTCCACTCGGCCATCCACGGCTCCTCCATCTCGCCCGACTCCCTGCTCTCCTCCTCGCCCGTGCTCCGGAGCCCGGCCTTCACCTTCGACACCTCTGTGGTGCGCCGCACCCTGGAGGAGGGCGAGGCCACCCTGCCCGCCCCCCGGGGCCGCTATAAGCAGCTCACTAACACGCCGTCCCAGGAGGCCCTGTGCCCCACGCCCACAAGCTCGCCCTCAAAGTCCTGCCCCAGCTCGGACAGCTCACCGGTCTATATCCGCCGGGAGCCCCGTGTGGAGAGCGAAGGTTAGGCTGCTGTCACTATTCCGCGAGCTGACCGCCACCTTAGTGTCACTTACGGCTGGGCCTAAAATGCCGATGGGTGCCCATTTCCCAGAAGGACACTGAGCTACAGATGGTGCCCATCTCTGCTCTGTATTGCAAAGTCAGCCATGATAAGTTATCAGATATCGCATGGTGGGAAAATTAACCGTTTTCAGATTTCCATTGAGAGAGAGTGAGAGTGAGAGTTTCATTGAAATGTCTGGTTAGCTCATGAAAATGAAGGTAGCTCTGTGATGTGTTACCAAATTACATATAATTTTCAGTCACAAGCTTTCAATTTCTGGGAAATTCAAGGTTACAATTTTCAGATAGTTTTTTTTTTTTTTGACAAGACCAAGCATTCAAGAATAGAATTACTTTCTAATATCCAATAGCATTGCCTTGAGCTATCAGGACTACATTTGGAATCAAAACATATTGCTACCCATTTATGGAGCAGTAATGAAAACTCAGCTCACTGCTCAACCTGACTGCTGTTTTGATGCAATGTTGTGAAGTGTTTTCAACACATGTTTGTGTTCAGATGATGGGCTTGACAGTAGCCCAGCGGAGCCAGGCAGTCCCACAGTGATCCTGGACAAAAAGACCAAGAGGAGGTTCCTAGATCTGGGGTCAGACCCTAGTGCTGTCTTGGGTGCACATTACTGGTTTTGCATTTGCATTGTGATCTGTGTGACCAATCGCCTTTTTCTCCTGGCAGGGTTACACTGCGACGTTCTTATGGGAAAGTTAAGAAGGAGAAGTCTAACAGGCTATCGGTGGGAAGCAGGTGGGTCCAACCCTGAGTGTGTGCGTGAGCCAATTCATAGCCTATCGTATTACACACAATCAGGCGCTCCAGACTCTAGGCAAAGTGTTTTCCAGAATGCTCTCGGAAGCATACTAGGGATGAAACGGTAGTAATGGTGCACAGAATTCAAGGTTCGGTACAAACCTCGGTTTTACATACAAGGTTCCAACCAACTGCATCTGTGTAATAACAAAATGTAAGAGATGCTTTTTTGCTCATTCTAAAAATAAATGTGTATAATAAATAAAAACATAAGAAATATAGCATCACAACGATAATAATGAACAAAAGCCCGTGTTCTCTGCTACCAAATATGGTCACATATCTGTAGCGATAATCTCCCCTACAGCCATAATTTATTTTCTTTTTAACATGGTAGGAATTTCCTGGCAAAAGTACTTTAAGTGACCTGGGGAGACTAATGTGTTTCCGACGTGTTTCTGATATCCAAGTTTGGTATACCGGTCTTATCAATGACTCTCTCTCTCCAGTGAAGGTATAATTTACTGGGAAGCCAAAAGCTCCCCAAACTGCTGATTTATGACTGACTATAGCCAGTATTAGCCATAGCCAAATCACAGCCACAATTATGAATTATGAATTTAGATTCTGCCAGTGTTGTTAAATGTATTTGTTCGTTTCATTGTGTCTACTGAACCGAAAATAATGTTGCCGAATGGCACGTGAGGAATATGTGCGCCGTTACAGCCCTACTACATCCCCATATTATGTGGGTATGAGTGGCATTATAACATTTGCACACACATTCTGTGGCGTCTCTGTCTTTGTGGAGAGACTGACCAAGCCTCACCCACAGGGAGCCCTCAGAAAGCCCATCCAGGTCCTCCGGCCCGCCCTTCGTGCCTTTCTCCTGGTTTGCTGAGAACATCAGGGGCTCTGCGTCCTCCCCCAAGGCCAGCTCACCAAGCTGCAGGTCCACCTCCCAGGTAACATCCCCCCCGGTACCCTCTGGACCGGCAATCACCTCAGCATAACCCTGAAACCAAGTGCGACGTCGCGTTTACGTGTTTCATTGACCTCTTTGTCTGTCGGTGGTTGCTAAACTGAAGTACAGCAGTTGATGCGACATTGTTATTCCTGATCCCAGAGATCTTCTGTGTTACTTCCAGCAATAATACATATATAACATGTCTTGCAACAGTAACCTAAAATAAATGATTGCAATGTCAAAAGAAAAAACGGAATTTCATAGCATTTGAGGCCGAAATATCTTTAATGATTTTGTAACATATAACTCATTTAACTCCAGCTCATATAACTGATGAGCCGGATGTGAGCACAGTCTTTCATTGCCAGTCTCATCTTACTTGCACCGTCGTGCTTCAACGGCAAGTCTGGACTCCATCAGCATGTTACTACCTTTAGGGCAAGAACAAGCTGCCAAAATATAACACAAAGGAACCAGACAGCAGTCAGAGAGCAATGTATAAAAGTCTGTCACATAATTTTCACAATTCTTTGAAGTTAGCTGTGACTGCCTTCACAGATCAAAATCTGAAACTGGAGAAGGCTAATGTGAAAGTGGAATGTTTTACTTCAGTGTCACATGGTTGGGAGGAACCAATCGTAGGGCACAATGGTGCTGCGGTTAAGGAAATGGAGAAGCAAAGTGTGGATGCAGAACAGTAGCAATCAGAGTGTCCCCTGGGGCACCTAAAGCTTGTCAGAAAAAGTGCCACTTAAATGGATAAACTGCTAAAAGATGGTGAGATATTTAATTCACTTTGGAAGAAAGTGTCACTTAATGTAGTAAGTATTCCAACAATAACCTTAAGCTAAAGGCAAAATCTGTGGCTGAATACAAACACCCCAGAAGTCCATAAATACAAACTAGTTCATGACTCAAGCCTTTTACTCTTGTTCTCTATGTTATCATTCAAAGCCAGAAAATTGACTCACTGTCATTTCGCATGAAAAAGCCCTACTTTCCATCCTGGACTGTGGATGTTGGGAGATGATGGTAAGACTCTGGAGGGCAACTCTCATAAAGACTGCTGGCATAATCTACCTAAGCTAAGCTTGTTCAAAGGTCAGACTGTAACAGAGCCACTGATGTCTGATTCCTTCGCTCACTGTTATAAATACTACTGGACTGGATATTTCTGGTGCCATTATTCAGTACAAACCAATGTCAGCTCCATTTGCGTCTCCAAACCCAACCTGACTGCACTCCCACCACAAATGCATTAGTGCTTGGTCAGTTTTGTAGAACATACATACCTGTGCGCCTAGGAACCCATACTGCACAAATACCATTTTACATCATCAGAAAACACAGGAAGTCAGAGGATTCAGGGAAGCTCTTTCTTTCCTGCACGTTCAGCACTCTTGTGCCTTTTCATGCCTTCCCAATGTGAGGTTCTTATTCGCCATCTGCAAATCAATTATAGGAAAATCAAGCCCATTAGGCTTCCTCTCCCTGCCCTGTCTGGAGTAATGACTTCTTAACAAGTTTAGTATTTCTGCAGAGTCTGCTTCTACGGCTGCCGCCTGGCAGGCAGTGGGAAGGCAGGACCCCGATTCTCCGCGCTGGGGGGTGGGACGCGATTAAACAGTCTGACAGGAGCCCCTTTTACTTTGCACCACAATGAGCCCTGGAAGTTCTTCTGCTTGTGGTCTTTCCCCTGTCATTATTTCTGTGTGCCAAGCCGTGAATGCTCCCGTTCTGCTCAGCGCCTGGAATCATTTCAGCTACGACAGGACTCTTTCCAGCTCCTGACCGGTGAAATGCGGTCGCCACTGTAGCAGAAATCATTTTTAGAATGTAATAAGTTTCCTCTTCAAGGCAGAATGATTCTCGAGTATGGAAATCCAGTCACGTGGTTTTGGGAGACATTTGTCCAGACATATGTACAGCCAGAACTGAGAAGTGCTTAGTGTTTGGCGCCTTTCTCTGGCAGTTACTGTCCAATTCTTTTTGTTAAACATATTCCCTAGGAAGGAAATGCAAGATGATTGGCATTGCTTTTTCGGAACTAAAGGTGGCATGGCGTTACCTCACACCTCTCGGACCAGGGTTTGAGCCTCTGCTGTGGCTCCGTTGCTGTGGAAATGTCATGTTTTCTCCTTGTTGCCATGGGGCTTCCTCTGAGTATTCCATTTTCTCCTCACAGTCCAAAGTCTTCGGGCAGCTCCTCACAGTACCAAATTGCTCATGGGTGTGCAAGTGAATAGTGTGTGAGTGTGGTGCCCCATCCTGGCCTTGTGCCCATAGGCTCTATGTTGGGTGGGCTCTATGACCCCACCACAGCTCTGAACAGGACAAGTGCTTACAGAAAATGAATGGCTTTTTTCGAAATAAGTTATGACTGATGCATTTGGCATGTTTATTCACTATCAAGACTTGCCTAAGGTGGGATAGTGAGCAGTGGGATAGTGAGCAGCATCTGACCACTCATCATGGACAGGGTCCATCCATCCATCCATCCATCCTCTGACCACTCGTCATGGTCAGGGTCCATCCATCCATCCATCCATCCTCTGACCACTCGTCATGGTCAGGGTCCATCCATCCATCCTCTGACCACTCGTCATGGTCAGGGTCCATCCATCCATCCATCCATCATCTGACCACTTGTCATGGACAGGGTCCATCCATCCATCCATCCATCCATCCATCCTCTGACCACTCGTCATGGTCAGGGTCCATCCATCCATCATCTGTCCACTCGTCATGGACAGGGTCCATCCATCCATCCTCTGACCACTTGTCATGGACAGGGTCCGTCCATCCATCCATCCATCCATCCATCCTCTGACCACTCGTCATGGTCAGGGTTGCACCTTACAGTTTACAGTAACTTTTCATAACACTTGTGTTGATATTAGGGCTATAAAAATTATACAATTTAATTGTTTAAACTGTCAATGTTGCCTCTGGGATAATTATTCAGTTTTGTCATGTTACCATTTATTTCTGTAATACAGGGCAGAAGTTACAGAAATTGGACTAAAATATACATATATACATAAAATATACACACAAATTGGTTGGTTATGTTAGGTTAGGTTACATTACTTTTTATCGAGTTTTGTGTTCTTTGGCTTTGGTTACCTATCTGGGCAAAAAGGTTAAAAAAATAATTAAATCAGTGCAAGAAATGACAACTTTAACAAACCTAAAACGTTAAGGTAATATCAATTTCTCTACACAAAAAACATATAGGCCTACCGAAAAATCTTAAGCTCGTAATGCATAAGCCTTCAGGTAAATAACAGAAATTCTGCAAATTGCTATATTTTTTATCCTACGCATGTCTCCATCTAGTGTTTTTTTTTTATGAAATACACAAAATAACATCAGCTTCACTGTGAGATGATGACTTTAGCTTTGAATTCAGGAATCCTGTGCAATGTCACAACCTAAACTCTCACTGTCTTTACCACCAGCTAGGAATATTATCGGTCTCTGTTAAAAATCTTTGCTCATACTGTTCTCCATCAGGCTAAAAGGAAACCATAACGCATTTTGACTTAAAAATTAATGCCATGCATTAATGCGATAAATATGCCAGCCCCGTTTGATATTAATAAATTTCTATTTTTAATTGCATGTATATATTATATCCATTTTTACTACATGGATTTATTTAATATATGTAGATTCACTTTTTGTAGCATCTAATTTACATTTACATCACATTGTTGCTGGATAGTATTCTAGGCCTGGCGGCATTCTAGGTGAGAAAAACATTATCCCACTGGGTTCTCAGTTGTACTGGACAGTCTGATTGCACCTTGTTTCAGTCCCCCTGGAGGTCACCAGACAAGGCTGTTAGGCCTTGCCCATGCGTACATGGGTACTTTTAAAAACCCATATTCCTGGCCTTTCCTCCACACGCAAACAGTGTTTTAGGTTACTGAAAAGAGCATCCAGGGTGAAGATTTTCAGAAACTCCATTTCTAACATCAACGTGTAGAGTTTTTGGCTTGTAACGTCAGAGTATGTGCCGTTATCTACTTAGTTTGTCGTCAGAGCACCGTTCGCTATTTACATTCGCTGTTTATGGCCTAGTGAAACTGGTAATAAGGCTTCTAATTGGCCAACATGGCTGTAAGGTTAGAGTTATATTGCCGCCTGTTGGTTTGGCATGCTCTTGACAGCGGGTTTTACTGTCTTCATGTGAGCAGAGATTTGTAGTAATGACAGAGGAGGAAAAACTCTTTTTTTGAAAAAAAATAAATAAATAAAAATACTGGTGTTCGTGTGGACGAAGCCTTAGTCTCCCCAGGTAGTTCGGGTTAAAGCAGGGCTGAGCGTCAGCTGGCACTAATCTCAGGAGAGAGAGTCAGCTGACAGCCATCAGCAGTGCTAATTCACTTCACCCGCCCTTGTTCCAGATATGGATATAACTCTGCTTTTCGCCCCAGTAACCCACACTGATGTCCCAGCCCTAAGACTCCTAACGCCAAAAGCTGGTGTTTTTTGTTCATCTCTGCCTCATAGTTTGCTCCCCTTTTACTGAAGAGACTTTATTTTGGGCATTTACTCATTATGGGATATCAGTCTTATCATTGCCTGGTCCGTTACCATTGAAAAGGGAGACCATTTAACTTGCTGTTCACTACCAAATCTCACGCGGTTCTGGTCCCCCCTCCACCTCAAGATAATGCCACAAACACGTGTAAAGGGACTTATTCAAATAAACACAGGAGATATTGGCCATAAAATGTAATGTATTGAATCATTCAATCATGAATTTATTGAATGAAAAATTTCCACCTGGGATCAGTAAAGTATATCTCATCTCATCATGATGTCATGTATAATAAAAGACTTCCTAGACCTTTCTCCATTTCACCTGCTACAGGAATCCACCCTGAGTGATGAATTCTGTCCCCGGAGCCCTCGTCTGTCCGGTGGGTCTGCCGCAGAATCCAAGTCCTCGCACCCATACCAGACCCTCTCACAGTCCTCGGATGAGGTAAGTGGATGCCCTTCGCCTCATGCTCTCACCACGCTGAGGAAAAACTCTTCTGTCTTCCCAGGCACTCTGCTGATTTGTCCCACCCATTTCCTCTATCAAACGTGCAAAATGCAACCCCCGGCTTGCTCAAAGTGCAGCTTTTCATATTCACTCGTGCAGCACCTCTGGGGATTTGAAATATTCCAGTTTGCTGGTCACAAGGTTTCACTGGAGGCTTCCAGCCACTTAGCGTGAAGTGAGAGCTAAATCCGCTCGCACCGACTGAAAGAGAGGCCGACGCGGGCCTTCACGCGGCCAGGAGAAGGAAAAACGCCGCGCTTCATTTATCACTCAGCTGGCAGGATTTAGCCTGCCGATCTCTGAAAGAGAGTGTGGCCCGGTCCCCCATGGATGGGTCTCTGGTGCAGGCTAACGGCCTGAGATAGTGAGGCGGGGCCTGGCTTTCCGACAGCAGGACGGGCGGATAGCTGCAGGCGACCGGGGGGCAGCGAAGTCACAGCGGCTTCTCTCGTAAATGGATTAACTTTGAAGCGGCTTGGTCGTCACCGATCCTGCGTGCTGACTTTTCTGTAGCGCGTGCGTATCTGCCACGACGGATTAATCGGGGGTCCCACAGTGCGGTTCTTCATCTGCGGATTATCAGTGCGTAACGGTGAGCTTTACCGCGGGAGCAGCTGGAATAGCCGTGCCGCCATTCTCGTTTGCTCATGCCACCAAAGGCCAGCACTCGTGTGTAACTATGAACTGCTTTCAAAAATGTATCGGGTTCTCGCCAACGTCCTGTCAAGGATCCAATCTGATATTTATCCAAATTATTCCAAACAGGCTCGGACTGGGAGCATTTCCCCCACATTTTGAAATATTATAAAATGAGTGGTCTGAATTTTCTAATTATTTAGAGTAGTTAATATGACCCAGAAGTGTCCTGTGATGGGTTAGCACCCCTTCCTGGCTTATTCCCTGCCTTTGGGATAGGCTCCAGACCCAGCAGCCCTGCTTAGGACAAGTGGGTATGGGAAATGAATGAATGAATGAATGCATGAATATACACTGCCTGGCCAAACAAATAGTCACACACTTTAATATTTCATTGCACCACCGTTAGCTTTGAGCTTTGATTATGGTGCACATACGTCATGGCATTGTTTCCACGTGCTTATGCGACATCACAACATTTTTTTTCATCCAGATGTGCATTAATTTTTCGGTCTTGAATTGATGATAGGCGAGTTGGACCACTGCGTAAAGTCTTCTTCAGCACATCCCAAAGACTTCACCATTTCACTTATGAAAATGATTCCTCCGGCTCCTTGAATCACTCTTCGACAACTCGGGCCTGATGAATCTTGGCGTTCTCATCCCGTAATATGCCAGTGCCATTAGGAAAGAGAAAATCCTTTGATGGGATAACCTGGCCATTCAGTAGGTTCAGGTACTCAGCTGACTTCACTTTACTGCTGCATCACGCCGCTGAGCTGTAATAATGATCCAGTCACTGGCTCTTAAGTACTTGCTGACTTAAATTCAAACGGTGACTTTTTTTTTTGGCCAAGCACTGTATGCCCCATTCTTATTGCTGATTGTAAGTATAACGTGAAAAGCTGCACATATATTTTAAAGGTGACTGTCAGGAGTGATTTATCCATAAATACACTGTCCTGGGGCTACAGCAGCCAGAGATGACTCATGCCTGTCGCCTTTCTGTCCCCTTCTGGTCCCCGAATGGCAGCCGCTGGACGAGCCGCTGTGCCTGGTGTCAGCGTGGAGCACGCAACAGGTGTGCCAGTGGCTGAAAGGGTTAAACATGGAGCAATATATCCCAGAATTCACTGCCAAGGATATCGATGGAGAGCAGCTGCTGCAGATGGACAGCAGCAAACTTAAAGTGGGTAAAAAGAGGAAGGCTTAAGGTGACAGAAGTGCCTAAAAATTATGTGTGATTGATGTACTGATCTCCCTCCTACTAGTAGGTGCTCAGTCTAATTGCACTTCTACCTAGTCGACTTAACAACACGTAATTTGCTATTTTCCTTACTTGCACATCACTTTAGATAAAAGTCTGTGCTAAATGTAGCAGTGTACTAAATTCTAGATGGATATCCATTCGAACCCTGCAGTAATGGCCTTAATAGCTACTCCAGGGGCCGATCTCTCAGCCTGACCCCTGTACATCCTTACAAATACATCCACAGTCAGTGTGATGTCTATATACCTTGCAGTGATACACAGCCAGTGTGCTTATGTAACCTTACACTGATAAATAGTCAGTGCTTATGTACCTTGCAGTGATACACAGCAAGCATGCTTATGTATCTTGCAGTTATACACAGCCAGTGTGCTTATGTACCTTGCAGTGATACACAGCCAGTGTGCTTATGTACCTTGCAGTGATACACAGCCAGTGTGCTTATGTGCCTTGCAGTGATACACAGCCAGTGTTCTTAGGTACCTTGCAGTGATACACAGCTAGTGTGCTTATGTACCTTGTAGCAATACACAGTCTGTGGTTATGCACCTTGCAGTAATACACAGCCAGTGTGCTTATGTACCTTGTAGCAATACACAGTCCGTGGTTACGCACCTTGCAGTAATACACACCCAGTGTGCTTATGTACCTTACAGTGATACACAGTCAATGTGCTAAGGTACCTTACAGTGATTCACAGTCAGTGAACTTATGTACCTTACAGTGTTACACAGTCAATGTGCTCATGTACCTTACAGTGGTACACAGTCAGTGTGCCAAAGTCCTTTTTATATATTGCCTTGCACACATAATGCTATTCAGCAAGGTGGTTCAGTGGGAGGCTTTGTTGTCTCACACCTGCAGGGCTTGGGGTTCGAAACCCTCCTCTGCTCTCTGCCTGTAGTGTTTGCATGCTCTCTGTGTCCTTCCACAGTCTAAAGGCATGCTTAGCGACACCGCACTATAGTGTGAGTACATGCTCTGCGATGGACCAGCGGGGCATCCTTCTGCCCAGTGCCACCTGGGATCAGCTCATGGCATGCTTAGAAAATTTATGGATAATGGACATCATCATCAGCACATTGTTCTTTTTAAATAGTAATTTACCATTAATGTCTCTCACACACTGGAAGAGAATGCATTGTGCAAAAGTATTCCTGTGCAGTTCAGTGAAAAAAATTGTGCAAGTTATTTTACAATTAATAATAGGGGTTAAGCACCTGCTCGCATTTATTGCTGCCGTGTGTTTTAACTACGTTACTGAATTTGTGTTTTAAAAGTGGTAGGCATCTGTCGAATGTAGAGATTACTGTGTCCCCAAAAAGAGGCCTAATTTTGGGATGACGCAGGTAAATTCCCAAGCGGCTCTGCATCCCGTAGCAAAGCAAATGTGACGGTGTTACCCCAGCATGCACCTTCTTTCATTGATTCATCCTGATGATACATTCGGAACAGGATCACTACTTAAGAAATCCTAAATAGTTTAAACTATTATGACTGATGAATATACTCAGCTTTGCTCTCCATTTTCAAATAGCGGTGAAGGATGACGTTTGTCAGGCAAATAAATGAGGGGAGTCAGCTGTTCTCTGTCAGCACATTGCCTTATTTACGTTGACATATACTAGTTTGGCAGACACTATTTTCCACAGTGACATAAAACTACATCACAAGCATACAGCTGTCAAGGAGTCGGGTTCTGCTAGACTGGGCTTTGATAATAACAATAAATGATATCCATTTATTATCTCCTTAAAAGTGAGACACTGCCAACTACCCAGTCAAAAGGGCAAGAGACAAGACACACGTTGGCCGCGATCAGTCCGAATCAGTCCATCGCACACTAAAAGCAATTCACCGCTGCCTGAGTTTCGGACTGCGGGAGGAAATGCCAACAAAGACGGGGAAAAGGATGCAAACCCTACAGAAGACAGTGCCGGAAATCAAATGCATGAGGACCGGACTGTGGCGCTACCCGCTGCCCCAATGTGCCTCCGCAGTACACTATATAACCCTATGACATGAGTGATTTGTGACACCGTCCTCCCTGCTGTCTTGGCCTTGTCTGTTGAGCTGCCTGTTCCTAAAAGAGGTTCCTGGAGAACCTACAGCCTGGGTGTCATCCACCTGCATCTCATCGTGTGTGTGTGTGTGTGTACCCGCACAGGGGCTCGGTGTGACCAGCTCGTCGGACCGCAGTGCGCTGAAGCGGCGCCTGAAGGACATACACACCGCGGCGGAGAAGGAGCGCAAGGCCCTGGAGAAGCTGGAGAGGCAGAAGGAGAAGCAGAGGAAGAAAGACCAGGAGCAGCGCAAGAGCTAGTGGCCACCAGGGGGCGGCGTGCACACACTCACGGTCTCCCTGACATGTACTGTAGGAGAATGAGGAGATGAGGAGTCCAAAACATATTTTAACAAACAGAAAAGCCCACTCATATTTGGCTGGAAATGCACTTGGAAAACATTTTTCAATGCCTCATTCCGAATGCCCCGTAAGTCTTCGCATAAGCACAACACAGACAAGATGTTCAAAATGTGTGTTTATTAATTCCTTTCTCTTAGTAATGGTTCCAAGTGTTTACTCTTAAAATAAATTGGATAACTGCCCAGGAGCAGCTGAGATTGGTATTTTTTTTTTTTAAACAACCCGTAAAGATGACTAGTGGGACAAATTATGCAAACCGAATCCCCCAATATCAGTTTTGTAAGATGGGTGGTGCCTCTTGAATACAGATCTTGAAAACTATTCCTGCAGAAACAAGGAGCCCTGGGAGATGGAATGATGGTCTAACCATAGAGGTTGCTCATTCGCGTTTTCTGGACTGGTTACAGACCACCTTTGTTGCAACTGCACTTGTGTTGTTGTTTTGACTTGTCATTGTGGCTGTCATTTTGTTCCAATTATATAAATGCATTAAATTGTTGTAAACAAAACAAAATGTCATTGTATGAACTCACAGGCTTACAATAAGCAATGAGCCATTTTATGCTCCCCTGCTGATGGGACGCAGCTGCTGTGGGAGGGAGGGCTGTACGGGGGGCTGTGTTTCTTACACTTTCCCATCTAAATCTCAGCATCAAGAGGAAAAAATGAAGAAAAGAAGAAACAAATAAAATTACTCCTGAGGTGTGTTTTCAACTGTGGCCATGAAAAAGAGGAAAAATATATAATTAATTAAAATAGTAAATACACTAAATGGTTTAGGTACATAATGTGCACTATACTTACAATAGAAACTGGGTCCGGCTTCACAGGGGAGGCAGGGTGGGCCTGGCCCACCCAATCACAAGTATATTTTTTTATATGTAATTGGCCCCCCCAAAAAGAAAAAAGTCTTCCTGGCCCACCCTGTTACCGAGAGCTGGAGCAGAGCCTGATAGAAACTAGTATCCCAATCTGTAGGACTCTTTTTACTGACAATTAAAAAGATATCCCTCTCTCCCTCTCTCCCTCTCTCTCTCCTCCATTATTTAGACTGACCACTACACCAAGTGGTTCATTTGGCGCTGTTTTTATCTTATGAAGACATTAGGATGATACAAATAAATAATGAAAAGATTTAAAACTAGGCCTATATAAATACTAAAATAGATATCAAATAAGATTCATAAATACACCAAGTGAACAAAGGTATTGGGACACACCTCATAATCATTGAATGAAGTGTTTCATTCAGACCCATTGCCACTGGTGTATACAATCAAGCACCTAGACACACAGTCAGGTTTGCAAACATTTGTGAAAGAATGGGTCCAGAAATGGCTTCCAGAATAGTACAATTTGCAAACGGGTATTTCTGTGACTATCAAGGTCTGTAAAAATATATTAAAATATAAATATTATAATAATATTATCACTCCACAGAACATAATAGAATAATTCATATTTTGCTACATAAGAGAACTCCAACCGAAATTTTAAATTCCTTTACAAAAGCCATTGATCACATTTCATATGCGTAGCTTTTATATTTTATACTCAAGTGATTTAGCTTTGTATCACTAGTGCAAGACAGTACAATACAATGCGAGGTACGAAGTATACAATCTTCTACATTGGAATACTTGGAGAATAAAAACAACATTTCCCATAAGCCCATTAGGCTTCCTCCTTCTGCCAATAAAATTGCTCCATATTGCTGCTTACAACATCCAATCGGCGAGTGTAGTATTAGGGCCCAAGATGGCGCCCCTTTGTCTATCCTTTGGTTATTGAAACTGGATCGTATTTGATTTTTTTTTTAATCCAAAAAGAAAAGTTCATGTCCTAAATCCCGACTTCGTGAACATTTCAAGTAATATCCGTGCTTTTCTATGTTTTTATTTTTCCGTTTTGAATGTTTTAAGTGTGCACATGCCACTTGTATCAGCTGGTACCATATACATAACTTGATTGCTTGAGTATTTGTAATTGTAAAGTAATGCACTAGCTGTGTTGTTGTACAGCTGTTAAGTGAATGTCGTGTCGAGGACTTTACTGTGTTTGACAAGTAGATAAGACAGTTATATAGTTACAAAGTATCGCTACTTCAGTACTCTTACATGTATCTACGTCATGTAACCTAAGTTGTATCTTCTGGGTTGCTGTTTAACCGTTTGATTCGTGACTGGATTATTATTATTTATTAAGAAATTACTTTTCTGAAATTTGACGTACTCTTCCGTTGTATCCCCTGTTTTTATTTGATTTCCAGGTAGTGAAAGAAAACTACGTGCAGAATGAAAGTGGTCAACCTTAAACAGGCCATTTTACAGGCATGGAAGGAGCGCTGGAGTGACTACCAATGGGCTATCAACATAAAAAGAAACTTCCCGAAGGGGGCCACCTGGGACTATCTAAACCTGGCAGGTCAGGGGGGAGAATACATCACATTTGAGCATTAAAAGTACATTAAGGGAACTATATTTACATGTTACATGGGTAACGTGTTTTCAGTAATCTTGTAGGTTTCATTGAGTCTCAAATAAAGATTCAGAAGAAGCATATAAACAATTATAATTGCTTTAAGTGACATGCTAAGGTTTGATAGATATGGATAATGCACTGCCTAAGAAAGACTGGTGCCCTTTTTCTGTGCAGAAGCTTTGATGGAGCAAGCAATGATTGGGCCGTCACCCAACCCCCTCATCCTGTCCTATCTGAAGTACGCCATCAGCTCTCAGGTGAGAAGCGGGGGCTCCCTCTGTGTACTTTGGAATAACTCGCTTGAGGAGTGGCTCAAATATCATTGGCCAGTTCCCCACATAGACCACTGATTCAGTTTGCAATCACACTAAATCCAAAATGACACTGAACAAAAATTTGTAGGGACCTGCGTCCTGTGTAGTAGAGGTGTTTGTGTATATTGTCACTTTGGGTTGTTTATCTGTCATAAAACTCCAAACTCTATACTGTGAAGAATATGGTATAATGAAGGGATACTCAAATGTAAAACTGAAAGCCCCACTTACCATATTTCCATTCTGTCAGTGGTCTGGAAATATTACTGGGCATCTTAACTATAAATGAAGTACTAATTTACTTATAAAGGTTAATATGCACGATAATGTCTTGTCATATCCGCTCAGATGCACATAAAATATGTATGCATTCACTGCATGCATTGCTTTATGTGCATCCTTGTACAGAGCCCGCGGCCAGTAGATAAGCTATCTGGCTTGAGTGAGGCAGTGACGTTGCCGTAGTGATGCCATTACAGCTGCTGTGATTGGACCGATTCGGAACAGAGTCCACCTATTGAGTATTCCGTCCCTTCTGTTAAATAGAAGACCAGTAGCGCTGCCTCTCTTAAAGAAGAGAATAACAATATGGAATCTTTCATTGTGTGCGCTATTGAAATCTCGCTTAGATAATTAAATTAGCATGCCGATTTAGATGATGGTCCAGATTAAATAGCTTGGGTCCAGATGCAGACCAGAGTTCGCTTTTTGAGTATCCCAGGTATAATATATTGACTTAATGTGTTTGAATTGAAATTGAGTCAAAGTTTTTCTTTTCCCTGTTTTTGTCGTTTTGTCTCAGATGGTGTCCTATTCAAGCGTGCTGACGGCTATCAGTAAGGTGAGTCCGTGTAGGCCTGCTTTGCCTCTCTTCGGGTGCCTCCCAGACCACCCCGTGCCCTTGTATGATGTGAGTGCCGAACCAACGGTCACCTTCTGCTTCTCCAGTTTGACGACTTCTCCCGAGAGCTCTGCGTCAAGTCCCTGTTGGAGATAATGGAAATGTTCACTCATCGCCTCAGGTTGGTCCTGCCCTGATGCTCATTGCCAAAAGTGGTTGTGTTGCAGGTGCTACACTTACAGATTTGATGGGTAAAGAGACTAACAAATGATTAATCTCTGAGGGGAAATGCAGCAGCAGCAACAGCAGGCATCCAATGGTGCAGTTACAAAAACACCACAGCGTCAGAAGGGTAAAATATACAGGAAAAACTACAGGCAGACAAAATGCAGAGGACGCCCTGTCACGAGACCAGAATAAACATTGTTTAAGGTCGTGTTTCTCAGCCCGGTCCCAGCTCCTGGGAAAATGTGAGGGAGCAAAATGTGGGC
>JAODKL010000095.1:28214678-28231578 GCA_026780765.1 Petrocephalus schoutedeni | reverse complement strand
GACTTGTAGATTTGAGTCTGGTAAAAATGTGGGCTGTGGTCAGTTGCTGAGTTATTTGCAATTTACCGTATTCTGTGAATGGGGAAAAAAATGAAGTCCAATTGTACTGAATCATTAAATAGCCATGTAAGTGAGGATTGTGTTCCCGACCCACTTACTCTTTAGTGATGGGTTCCAATTTGTGAAACAAAAATGGGCATATGTTTCAGTTCCCTACATATGCAAGTGTGCTGAATTTAATATCACAGGGCAAGAAAATACTTCACACATCTGTTGGAAATTCATGTGAAAATCAGATACAAAATTGTCACCCACTTTAGCTATTACTTTGGCCAATTCTGAAACATGCCACGGTCCCAAATGTTATTCTAGGTAATCTTCCACCACAAGGTGGCTCAGTCTGGGTCATGGTGCTGGTGAGTTTTTTGGCTGTGACCTGTGACTGCCAGGCATTCTATGGTGACCGCGCTGTTCTATTCTTACTTACACGGGCCTCCTATTATTTGTGGATCTCATGGTCACAGGAAAGCACCAGAAATTACTGTTTATGTAACATCTATTTACGGACAATAAAGTAATATTTAGAATGGTCATAATATGAATGTAGTTGATGTTACAATGCACGGAATAATCATTAGTTTATATTGTACTTTTTTCTGATTATTATAAAATAAGAACTGACAAATCAGTTGGCAGAACAGCTGTCTAATTCTGTGTTTTACCTACTTAAAAGCTGGAAATTAACTGAGCTAACAGATCAAGGACAATGTGCACAGGTTATTAACAGAAAAACTCTTTTTGGACACCAGAGGTGACACTTCTGGACTTTTTGTGATTTATTTATAACAAATGCCCAAAGGTACAGATAAAACAATACTACCTAAAAATATAAAAATAGTTAAACACATCTGACCTTAATTTATATAGAAAATTCTAAATTGCATAAACAAAACAACATCTCAAGGATGAGGCCAATGGCCCAATTACCCAGCTGACTATGAGACAGTAGATACTACTGCCAGTCAGACTTTCGCCCCCAGGGCGTTACTGTAACATTCCTCCAGCAGAAAGCATGCGTGTCGTAATTATGGATGATAAGCGAAATGCTACATAACGTAAAAGAGCAGGAGGCATGATGGGAATGGAGAGGGGGCTGCCGGGTCGAGTTCCCAGGGGGTGTTCTGCTGGAGGACCTCTGATCAAAGTGTCTCAACCGTTTCAGTAAAATATCCGGCCGCATAAAGGGCCGAGTTTTCCAAGTCACCTTGAATAAAACACAACTGCTGAATGAAAATACAGGACAGTTCCCACTCATTTTACATAATGCTAAAAATAATTTGACCTATTCCTGTCCTATTCCGACCTCTCTTGACATTTAGTGAAAATTGTGCGCATGACAAAGATTAACAAGTATAAATAAAAATGCTAAATAAATAAATACAAATAAAAAAAATAAATAAATAAAAACTTAAATAAATACATTTAAAATCATAGGCACCACATCAAAAACCTACATTAATTTAACTGATACAGGCAATCCCCAGGT
This sequence comes from Petrocephalus schoutedeni, assembly GCA_026780765.1. NCBI lineage: Eukaryota > Metazoa > Chordata > Actinopteri > Osteoglossiformes > Mormyridae > Petrocephalus > Petrocephalus schoutedeni. The sequence goes on along the minus strand of JAODKL010000095.1, from coordinate 28,230,032 downwards.
TTTTTCAAGGGTTAATTTGGTTGGTCATTTCTTGTGGCCAATGTTCATGTTGGGTTCAGTGGCTGAAAATCTTGCTGATGTCATTTTCCATGTGAAGAAAAACATCCTCCACGGGTTACAGCAACGTTGAACTGATTTGTTTCTTGCTTCTTAATTCAAGTGTAGTTTCCAAGCAGTTTGGTAGTATGTATTTATCTAGCTGAGGTAGCTCTTTGGGGGACACCCCCACCTCATACTGCCAGGCCCGGTTTCAATTGGGCCATGTCCCGAAGACTGCGGAAAATGTACTGAGTAAAATCTCTCAGCTGAGCCAGGGTCAGGTGGGTGGCAACTTGCACTTCATAATCCCCGGTGAGGCGGGACCCCAGTCCCGAGCCTCTATACTGCACCGCACTCTCCATTTCACCCAGCTGATGCATCTGAGGAACAGGGACATGTCAGTCACATATATTATCAAAACCTCGGCTCTGTGGCTCTGCAAAGTACACGGGATAAAACAAAGAACATCATCCGACCCAATAATTATATTCTGTGGGTAGGGCAACACCTGTGGTACCGAGAGAACTCCTCCAGTTCTGAACGGTACAGTAGGTATCCAGCTGTACAAAGTGAAAGGTGCCACAAAAAAGGAGCTTGCTCTCCTGAGTTACCCTTCAGGTTCACTTTAGCAAAACTGTTCAGGTTTTAACCAACAGCATCCTGCCGACGGGAAGACTCACTTTGTGGATCTGAGCCAAAAGGTCTCTGATGTCAGCTTCCAGATCTCTCAGCTTTTCTGGAGAGGATGCTCGGTCACCAACGGCCTTCAGAAGGTCCTGGTACATCTCAAGTCCCTCAGTCATTCGGTTTAGACACATTTCCTGAAGGGAGAGGCACGACAGGGGTCAAACTCCTACCCGTAGACTTCTTCAAACAAACGTGCACAAGATTTTTTCTTATTTTATTTGTGCTCACCACTGTGAAGTCAGCAGAGATTGCCATCAGCGTTGGGGCAGGTGGGATTGCCAAAACAGTTTCCATATAATCCAGGTTTTTTGGCTCACTGTCGGGCTGCAGAGTCAAAGTCTGCAAAAATGAGGAAAAGGGTTGAAGCAGGAACACAAACTGCTGATCTGGAACAGACTGATTAAGACCCTGGTTAAGCATCCGTGAGAACGTCAGAAGGAGCTGCCCTTTTCCCAAGGTTTCAGTAACATTTCAGCTAACCGGTCCCCTAAAATTGACCAGAATTTTACACAATTATCTTCTCTTAATGGATTTGCAATAATGCAGAGGCGTTAAAATATACCGAGACCTTTATTTAGCAAATTCTGCTATTTGCTTAACGCAGACGGACAATAATCATGCAGAGCTTTTTATAGCATTAATTTCCCAGCGCTTTCAAGGATTTCTCACTTGCTGGCTCCGTTGTGTTTACTGGCATTAAATAGCGCCTGGCTTTAGTCGTTGCATTTCTGCGCTTAATATGTCTTGTAACGTCTTTAAAAAAACAATACACCTAGATGCCTCTACACCGAAAAGGAAACGTACTTAATACCGAAAAGCACATATGCTCCACCTAAAAACAAGTTCTTCAGTTGCAGTAAAAGTTGTTTCCACAAAACAAACTTAAAATAGTACGATTGTACTGAAACAACAGGATCAACCGGACAGATTATTTTTTTCCAAGTATGATGCATAAAATTTTAATAGAACACAATGTCATCTTAAATCATCTTGCATAATTGGTCAAAATTTCGTAAAATAAAACGGAATCTAGTTTATTCAAATATATTGCTTTTAACTATGCGGATTCATTGTGTTGTTATCTAAGTGACATAAATTTCATATAGTGAAAACAAATGTGCGTTATTGTATGGCTAGGGTAGCTCAAATGGCAGCGCGGCTAGAAAGGAAACAGCCACATTGCATATTTCTAAGCCAGTTTAAATGATCAAAAATCGCACAGGTCTTTTTCCTGATCAACTTCTTTTAGAAAGAAAACCAACGAAAATGGTTACTAATTACTAGGACTGCATATTCGTCCACATTTATACTATTTTTGTCGGCTAATTGGCAAAAAATGTTATTGCTGAATTATTATCGCATGAGAATCTGCGTCACAGGCGAGCGAGCCTGCACGCCGGGGACAGCGGCGCACCGTGCCAGTCAGCAGTACCCTGGCGCACTGGCTTTGCACAAATGCTATTTTTGACGTTTTTCCCTTTGTGTGTCTGCTCCCACTCACCTCGGAGCTGACGGACGCCTTGTGCGCTGCAGGGATGTCGCCTAGGATCTTGTTGACGAGACTCTGACTCTGCTTCAGCGCTCGTCGGAACTCTGCGCCTTCCATGAAGATGGCCCTATGCCCAGAGTAATCCGGGACGGGGGCCGGGTGGATGGGAGCGCACAGCCAGATGATTAGAAGAAAAACTGCAAAAGAAATGTTGTCACGAATTATTAACTACTCGGAGCGACTGACACTGACACTGACAGCAAGAGAACGATGTTATTAATAGACCGCGCAAATTACTGCGACGCAACAGCTAGAAGTTCTGTCAAATGGACTGTCGCTGTTTCGGGCTTTGCCTGAACAGAGCCGCTGTAAACATGAGCTGCTTCCAAAAAACCAAGTCGTTTGGTATGAATTCCGGGGGGAGGGGGGCTATCGTGGATAAAGATAAACACAGAAGAATGCGACTTCCTTAATGAACCTCTCTAAGAAGCAGAGACATTTTCCATCGTGTATTTTTTTCCCCAGATTTTCCGTGCATACGTAGTGATAGAATAAATTCGCCCTTTGCATCAATCAATGACCCTACACAACTCTGAACTGGCAGTCTTTTACAACTGATTGTTTTTTTTTTAATACTGCGGAGAATTTAGATATGACGACGCCTAACCTTTCATACAATACAGAAACACGTGCACGACCCATGCAAAACAAAATATCCAGTATAATTGGTACCGCGCGCCTTTTACGCTATTGACACAGCTGTCGCCTTCTGTTAGGTAAAAAGAAGATGTTACAATTAAGAATTCAGGTTGCAATGACAATGAGGAGCAACAGAAAAAGGCAAACTTACTGAACTGAAACATTCTGTCTGTTCTGCCTGCTAGTGACTATTCAGAGGCAGTTGTCTAAATGCTGAATCTATGTTCTGTAGGGTTTGTGGATATAGTTTTATAATCTCCAAATTTGGGAATTCCATTGACATCATGCATCAGGAAATGGACTACTCACACAGGATTCATTCACCTTGCCAAATACCCTATCCAATACATTGGGTAACACTGTGGATTCCTTTTTGAGTTCTTCCTCAGACTTGGCATGTCAATATTCTTTGGACCTGGCACTCCATACACATTTGTATAACATTATTCTAATTTGTATAATATTATTCTAATATTCTGTTTAAAAATGATAAAGAGAAGCTTTATAAAGTTTTACTTTGCTGTTCTCCATCTCCAAATATGATATCCATATATGATATTCCAATAGGGAATGCTGGCATTATTACAATAAAAAAACGTTTTTTTGGTGCTGATGTCACACTACGTCCCAGCATTGTGTCCTTACAAGTAACTGACTATTTAATTATGCCTTTTTGGTTTACATCAATCACTGATATAGAAGACAGAATGGTTACTGATAGGCAGGCGAATGATAAATGATCTAATGAATGATCTAAACTTGTCCCTCACTGAGGGACTGTAGGTTCTATTTGAAAAGTTGTTTTACAAGGATGGCTGTCTTTGCACTCGAGTCTAATAAATTTTCATTTGTATCTGTTTAGAAACCAAAAGTTTTTCTTCAAAGACTTCTTAATTTTGCAACTGTAATTAACCTCCTCTTGGAATGCCCAGTGACACATCAGCAGGAAGAAACCTCAAAGCTTTCATAAACCCCAAAGATTTCTTAAGATCGGCTAAATCAGAAACTCTTATGAGCAAAATCTCGCTAAATTCTCTAACCATTCATTTCTTGTTTTTACAACAGTTTGAAGTAATAAGGTCACTTAAAAGAATTTTAAGGTTATTTAATTACACATTACAAATCTAAAATCCCATTCTTTGTGGTGGCGAAATGATTTGTTATAGCACTATAGACACCAATGAGCCAAAGATTATGACCACCTACCTAATCTGCTGTTGCTCTTCCATGAGCCACCAAAAGAGCTCAAACATGCCAAGGCATGGACTCCACAGGTCCTCTGAAGATGTCCTGTGGTATCTAGCGACCAAGATGTGACCAACAGATCCTTTAGCTCTCATAACATAGAACCACCATGGATCACACAGAAAATTCCCTAAAGCATCTAACATCCAGCGCCATGCACACATACCCAGCCATCCACATGATGTAGTAGCAATTAGGATTCATTGGACTAGGTGACCTTCTTCCACTAAGTCAAAGCCTGGCCCAGATGCCCACGTCCCCATTGTAGGTGCTATCATTGGTGGACAGGGGTTAGCATGGCTACACAGCCCTATACTAGTTCTTCTTTACTATGTGTGGTGGTTTCATGTCTGAACATTTGTTAAGAAAGACAAAAGGTATGTAGCACTGTCATACATGTCAAGCCAGCTGAAGTGAAAACTGAGATGATTTATTAAAAACCTGTATAACTGTGTGAAACAGCGAGCCAGGGTGGGGTCTTGTTCCCTGCTTTTCACTCGACTCAACCATTTGGGGTGGGGGGGCACACGGACAGATTGATTCTCCTTCCGCATCGTCGTTTAGTCTTATTTGGGTGCAAGACATCCCAGAGATTTACATCTTATGTCCGTGTTATGCTGCAAGTGTTAAACAATGTGAGAATGTAAAAAACAGTAAGACTTGACACACTGTAAAAAGTCTTTCAAATTAAGTCCACATGACTTAATTTTTTTTAAGTATATTTGTTCCGAAAAAGTAATTATCTTATTTTGCTTTTTTAAGTCACCTATAAATAAAAAATATGAATTTTTTGGTAATTTATTACTATTGGTACTATTACCTATTACGGGCTAATTTTGCTGGCCATAAAAGTTTCCCTCTCGCCTGTTCTGGTGAGACTGAAGACACGCATTTGTTCACTGAATGTGTAAAAGGTGTCATACTGCACACAATACATTAGGGGTGGGTGATACGATGTAAACTTATTATCACGATATTTTCACCTTTTTTAACTTTTATGTGCTACAAAATACTAAATAATACTAAAGATATTAAAATGGTCTCTTCATATTCACAGACACAGTGTTTTTAAGTGACGGAACGGGCAGCTCGTTTCCACCTTTTGCTATCAATACATGGCGACAAAGCTTGGATTGTACTTATATTTGCTCTATGTCTGATGATTTAAAACCAAATCAGTTCCAGATATAATAGGTGCTACCGTTTCTTTGGAACGTGAGTCTCCTGTCCTGTCAATGCCTCCGCTGGTTACGACATTCCACCCGTGCCTTTTTATTCCTCTTTCCCACCCTTTCTGAGCTAATTAGCATATACCTAGCGGTAATTCACCCCGCGTTAATGGGGTAGTTGTGCCTTTTATCATGTACCTTGCATGAAGACAGAGAGGCATATATACTCTAATTTAGTGGATATGTATTACTTTTTAATTTATATATAACCGTGATACGGTGTATTAAGTATTTCTTATGTGTATAATTACACAATATTTTGAATTTGCTCACTTTTACCCATGCCTGGCAGTGGTCTCCTCCATCTTTTGCGTAAATGTATTAGTCCTGGGCTCCACTCTTCTTCTCCGTGAAAACTATTTGATTTGGTTTATACCTTTAATTCAAGATAATTATTTATATTTTATATCATTTAAATATATTGGCAAGGAAAACAAAACATGAAAAAAGTTTAGTGTGGAGTGCCAGTGATTTCTATGTTTCTTAGAGTGTAGAATTTAACTGAAGTGAAGTGGGTTTATGTGTGATGATCACTGTAGTATTAGGTAGTTGTTATTACTAATCACGTGCTGTTATTACTTTATTACTAGACACAGCTGCATAATAACTACATGTACTCACCCATTAGGCAAAGAACAGAAAGACAACAAGGCAGCTTTTGTGGGAGGAGTAGGGGCCATCTGGGGAATAGGCCTACATTGTTGTCATTCCGACAGCCAGCGGTGGTTCTAGCTTGTATGGTGCCCTGGGCGATTTCAACATTGGAAGGGACCAAACCAGCACCAAACCTCCTATTCACACACAGTACTCCCACAATATTGGGAGGCCATGTCCCTGCTGTCCATACCCACAAAGGGGGTGGGGACATAAGACATGTAAATAAAGAAGACAGAAAAGTGGAGTAGATGCTGCTCCAGCCCCAAGGGATTATGGGAAACTGTCATCATCATCCTCTGCCATCTCTTTGGCAAATTCCAGATCCTGCTGCTCCCTCTCCCTTCGCTCCTGGCAAAGGAACACACAAGTCAAACTGTATCATCCCGATGCACATTTCAAGGAACAAAGATCAGCTCTGATAAGACTGACATCTAATGCACAATCCTGTTTTAAAGGCTGGACTTCAGCTGCTCTTCACATTAGGCATCTCACTGAAAAGACTGGATTATTTCTTCAGACACTCAAAGCGCCGCTAGCATATTTTATACAAGACTGCCACCTTGTGGCAGCCTTTGCTCACTTCCTCTGGTAAGCCGAGAAGCAAAAACTAAGATTCAAGATTCTTTAATTGTCAGTGTATACAAAGTACAACACGCAGTGAAATCCATCAAAAACTAGTTCTCAGTAGCATCTCCTTTCATTAAGCTTTTATTTTAAGTCCGTGCACAGGCGGGCGTGTAGGAAGCAGCAGCACGAGGGGAGCAAAGGAGGAATGCTGGTTAGGTGTGTGTCACACGGTACTCACAGCGGAATAACAGCACTGAATTAAAGTACACCTGAGAGTAAAGAACAATAGCAAAGCAAGACAACTGCGGTGTGCCAGAGCGATTACTTCAGCATACATTCTCTGTAAGATTTTCACATGTCTGAGTCACTTTTTTCCAAGTACTTTTGAGTTATCAGGAATTTATCCATCCCTCAATCCACTTCCTGCCACTCGTCCGGGTCCAGGTTGCTGGGACAGCAGCCTAAGTAGGGCTGCCCAGACCTCCCTCTCCCCAGCCACCTCCTCCAGAGGGATACCTAGGTGCTCCCAGGACAACCGAGACAAGTAATAACACTAGTGTGACCCGGAGCTGCCCCGGAGTCTTGCTGTGTCTTGTGAGTCTCAGGTAGTACTACAATTTGCACCTGGTTTGGGGACACTGGCTCCCATGGCATGGAAGAAATTAGTATTTTGACCTGGCTGTCTTTCGAACGCTTAAATCAGCTAGCCTGAGTGAAACGCCGCTGCTAGGTCTGAGGCAGGCAACAGTACCATGCCACTAAAAAACACTACAAGCAGTATAAAAATACAGCACTCGTGATTTGGCAACAAATTAAAATTTAATGCATTCAAACAACATTATTTCCATATGTGAACGGGCATACTGTACAGGCATTATCCATACAAATAAGTACTGCGCCATTTGCATTGCACGTAGTAAAGACTAGCTTGCCACGGGCTTCTTTCAGAATGAGCCAATCGCTGAGTGCCCATCCTGGAGGCAGGGTGCAGGTGCAAGGCAGGAAACAACCCAGGATGGGGAACCAACCCATCACAAGGCACACTCACACAATTTGGTAACTCCAGTTAACCTCAGCATGTATTAGGACTGTGAATCTGACCTGAGTACCTGGAGAAAACCCCAAGACAGCACAGGGAGAACATACAAACTCCACACACATGGAGCCATGGCGGACACTCGAACCTTGGTCCCAGTGGTGCGAGGCAACAGTGTTAACCACTGCAGCAGCCCCACCCTCAACCTCACCTTCTCATTCTTTGTCAAAACATAGGAACTAATGCGCTACAACAGTGGGGCTCACTGTGGTAAGGGTGAGCCGCCTCTAGCGGTACGAGGTGACGTTGGTAATAACGGTATTAGGCGAATAGCCTATTTTTCCGGAGGTGGTATGTGGTTTAAAAAGTTTCTGAACCACCGTACTACACTACACTGCTAATTTGGCCACACCGTTTCCTTTAACATACAAACTAAAGCCGCCCTTCCCTAGTCTTGTTATGTGTCAATATAACCGATTGACAGAAAAATTGGTAACTTTATTTCTAAACATAGTTCACTGGGGGACACACCCAGTCATATATGAAAGATTGTTTTACAATAATGCTTCTGTCTTTGCACTCACATCTGTCCTCAAATACAAATTAAGTATCTACTTTAATTTTTACTAGTTAAGAAATAAACACTAATTTGCCCCTTCTAAGTGTGGCCTCTTGGGATGTCCAGTATCACATCAGCAAGAAAATCCCAGAGCTATACACTACCTCAAATCTGCTAATCCGGAAAAAGAAAAGGCGTTTTATGCTTTGTTTTCTGAACCGTCTGTTCAAAACAATCTAGATAATTGAGTAACACTTCAAATACTCCAACCATTCATTCATTCAACAGACATAAATAGATACATAGTACTTAAAATTGTTTGATGGTGATTTTATAAATTATGCATTACAAATCTAAAATCCCATTCCTGACAAATGTATTGATAGTCCCGTATAGCGTATACTGTATATTCACCTTTACCCACATTTATTTATAATCTCGGTCTCATCGTGCCTGCAATGATCTCTCGGGCTACTGAGTTTTATGGAGAATGGATTAACCCATAAAGTGACTTTTGTATGTCATTTTGTTTAGAAGTCCAAAAAATATATTCAGCACTACCCACTGTCGTGCATATCAACCTACCCGGAGTGAAAACAGTGAGATGGGTGATTAAAAACGTATAGATCTAAAATTTGCCAATAGTTGTGGTCGCGACGGTAAAAGTTGCTAACCGGGCCGGGGTACCGACAGTAAAAGGTATCGACTGAGGGCGCGTTTCCCAAAAGCTCCCGTTAGCCACTTGCACGGTTGGACCCTTTCAGTTGCACGGTGCCAACTATGCTGCTGGGAAACGCACCCCGGGCAGGTTCTCGTTTCACGTCTACCATGCAGCGCATACTGCAGTCGGTCATACTGACTGGCCGAGGCGCATAACAGCCCGTGAGATTGACATCTCTCGCTGTGCGAACGCAGGCAAAATAAACGACAAAACTTCGGCATCAATGTGTTCCCACACCCGCTGGATATCTAAGCCCACCCGAGCTCCCCTTTTTTCAGCCAGTCTGCCCAAGACCATGCGATCATTTATTTATTTATTTTTCCCCCCATTAAGTCCATTAACACTAGCAAATTGGCACTCTTGGGGCTCCACCACCCATGCTTCCAGCTGCACGGGAATACTTCGCTGTCGCATTCGCGAATGCCGGGCGCACTGACGGGCTCCGATGCCCTGAGCTCGAGCGAGAGCAGGGCGCGAAAACGGAGCGCGCGCCTCGCGCGCCCTGAAAACACCCCCGTTCCCTTCTTCCTCGCTCTCGCCGGAAGTGAGCACTGCTAGCGGAAAATAGCCCGTGCGCGGCGCTAATCGCTGCATGCTTACGTACTAAAACAGCAACAACAACCACAGCGGCAGTCAGAATACGCTGTCTGGCGTTATATTCGAGCCGGAACGCATTAACACTCCGAAAATAGGTCTCTGTCAGCAACCCGAGAAAGCCATGCCGCGCAGAAAGGTAAGACTGCGTTAATACTGTCCTCGCGGCTAGCAGGCGAGCTAAAAACAAAATGGCAAAAATAGCGTTTCCATGCAGTTATTGCACGCGATACCTCACTGTTAAAATGTGTATATATAACGGAATGGAGATTTCGCTGTTGGTGCGGTCACGGATACAAGCAGTATGGGAGTTTTGTGTTATCAAATGTTTTGTCTGAGACGTGAAAGGTTGTTCATTGAGCTCACACGCCCACCAGCGAGTGGAGCCCTCGCTTCGATTGCCGGGTTTGCGACAAGACCGTCGGAAGAACATGCAATTCAGCTCCAGGCTTCAGTTGCGGCCTTTGTAGCCGGTCTGATTCAAGTACGTCGCGATTGGGTAGTGCATAGGTAGGCGAAAGTTCAATTGGTGGAAGTCGTTGTATGTAACCCGCTTCCCCCGCCCCTTTTCGTTTTTGATTGGTTCCTTTTTTCTTCGGCGCCACGGTTGGATCGTAACAGTGGCTCCATGGATGTTGCAGGCTATGGCGAATATGGCGAAGAATGCGCAACGTTTGTTGTCCCGCATCAGTCGCCTGCCACGTAGCAATTTTGTAGAATTATGAAGAGACATTTTGTTTGCGAAGCCGTTCGTGCGGCCTTTCCAGCCGTGTTCGATGTAGGCATGCTTCATGTGCGATTACTTTGTTTACTGCCATTCTAAGTTACGCCTTCGTGCCTCAGGGATATTAAGGCAAATATGGCGATCATATTCACCTAAACACAATTAATACCGTAACGTAATGTCTGAAGTTTAATGTCACGTTACGAATAAATACCGCGTTGTGTGGTGTTTATGATCAGTGTGATTATCGCTACTTAGCGTTACTGTATGTACTGTATTGGATGTGGTTGGCATAACAAAACCCCACTGGAATCGACTATGCTTGTAGTAAAACGTCCTATTACGTTTTCATTGTCATAAAATGTAACTAATTTTAATGTGGGAAATCAATGTCAAAACACTGATTGTGGTACCTTCTGAATTCCATCAAATATTGTTAATGGTTTTGTAGTTTAGAAAGTTTTCCTGATTTTACAAAGGCAGCTTTCCACAATTAATAATAATGTTTTACGAGGCTGTAGACCTGGGTACGGACGGAAGGGACGTGTCCCAGCCGATGTCGTGTGGGTACGGTGTGGAGGGGAGCGGAGCGGGGAGGTTCGGGGCTGATCTGGTCCCCTACCAGTGTTGCAGCCAAACTTACGCCCACGATGTTGTGCATCAGAGGACTGCAGGGAGCAGCTCGGACGGCACCGAAGATTCGGACTCGTCGGCCGATCTGGAGCACACGGACAGCTCCGAGAGCGACGTGAACACGCGCAAAAACACGCGCCTGACTCGAGCCTCCGTGCGCCTTAGCCAGAGCTCCCAAGGTACGTCTGCATTTTCTGGCAAGTGACATACTTGAGATTATCTTTCTGCTGCATTGCTGTGCTGTGACACCTGTGCAGCATCATGACAGAAACGTCTCACCTGGACGATTGTGTAGCCTTTATAAGTTTCAAGGTGACTTTAATTATCTGCATCCCTTTTACTACTGTTCTGAAAATGTTGATTTAAAATACAAGTCGATCCTCTGAAAGCACAGCAAATAATGTGTAATTCCCTGCCGCTGTATTGATGCATTGGTCCATGTTGTCAGTATGGATAGTCTTTTTGGTGTTTACTTTTGTCCAGGTCACAGTGGGCTGCATGTAAATTCTTGTTGGAAAGGACTGCATTTGGTTTAATGAAGACATGATTATGGTATTTTCTTGTGCTTGTAGTGGCACTGATGGCTTGTTCTTCTTGGCCTTATTCACCCTCTACAGCCATTTGTTTGTACTGCTTTATCATTAAGTGATTATGCCTATAACTGTATTTCCAATTGGCACAGCTTGGGAATGTGCTACTGTCAAAAGCAGGGACGATTAATTTCTTCCAGTTGTGAGTGACTGCATTGTTGATTGGTTGCAACAATGAGTTCTGGTGTCTTTGTCTAAGTGAGGTCTCTTCCATTTCTGTGGTTTCTGCTTTATAATTGGATTCTCAATCAAATGAGGAATGATCAAAATTGTGTGATTTTTAAGTAGATAAAAGGTTATGCTAGTATCAAGAAATAGCATTCCTCGCTGTACTTAAAAACTGGTATATTCCAAACCACCACCATGTGAGAAGTATGGTAGTTATCAACATGGTTCATATCATTTGTTTCATTCGTTTAAGCATTGTCATGTATCATTTCCATTTTAAAATCTGTAAAGTTGATGCATCCTTAAGCATCAGCATCCACTGATTTCTGTAGTGTCACCTGTAAACCTATCAGCAATGGTGCCACTCCAGTTGGTGCAGATCTCAGTAAGTAAAAGATACTGTTGAGGAAATTAAAAGAAGGATGGAGGGGGATACCTGGAGATCACACACAACTGATAATGGAATTGGATACTTGCTCTGTGAGTTCTTGCAGCTGGAACTGATGATGCCAGATGTGTATGAGTGACTCAGTCAAAGCAGTGCACATAACTGATATTGCAACACTACAGTGATCAGAAACTGAACATACTGTGAGGAGAGCTGGCTGTTTAAACAGCATGTCCAGAAAAGAACTATAGTGCAATTTATTCCCTTTTTATTTAGGGGCTTTTCATTTGTAAGCAGTCAGCAAAAAAATATATTCTCTCTGCCTGTTAAAATTTTCTTAAATGAATTTTTCTGGCTAAGAAAATGAAATTGGTAAGGGTATTTTATATGCGTCTTACAGTAATAGGCTTATGTCTACAGCCTGGTTAATCTGTAATGAGTAAGATTGTGATGTGAACTTCCCAGTCTTGCAGTAAAAGCTTTGTGATAAACTACTGTAATACTGTTAAACAGGACAGTGAGTCGCTGCATTTCTTTTTGTATTTTAAAATTGTCGTTTACGGATTTTTAGGATCAGCGATCTGGCTAGGCTTTATAATACATAAATTACCATGATGCCGCAACACATTAATCAAAAGTAGGGGTTATCAATATTTCTAAGACTAACATGACTCAGTGCTCAACCCCAATGGTTGGAAGCAGAAGATGTCTGTTAAAATGTAAAGGCTTTCTTTTTAGATTCCAGTCCAGTCCGGAACGTACCGGCCCTGGGTTCAGAAGATGCCGCCTTTTCCACCAGGCGCGTGACCCGTAGCCAACAACAGGGGGCACCAGTTACCCCCAAGAAATACCCCCTTCGGCAGAGTCGCTCCTCTGGGTCCGACACGGAGCAGGCGGTGGACTACTCAGACAGGGGTAGGAGACGGGGCTTCGGAATGTGCCGGAGGAGCCAGCATCGCCACACACCCTTCACCCCGCAGTCTAGTCCTCTCCATAGTAAAGCTTCCTCAGCTCTCCTGGGAACTCAGTTCTCTACACCCAAAATTGGCCAGCTCCTTTTTCTTTTTTTTTAATCTGCTTTTTCCCATTTTGCAGTTCGGAATTAAATAAGTGATACTGGGGAGACCAATGACGCTAGTTCAGAGAGTTAAGTGCATGTGCTAAGCCTGTATGTTTTTAATAACAAATACTTATTGAATTGTTAAGTAATTATAATATACAAAAATTATAATCTGGCATAATATCACAACTTCGAAATGTTTTTGGCTTCCATTCTGTAGTAAAAAGGATACTTATGAATGGATAAATTAAAACATGTGGACAACCCAATTTGCTTGCATATCTTACCCTTTGGGATTTGGTTGAATCTGAAGGTTTTAACTTTAGCAGTGAAGGTCTGCAGATCTGAAGTAGCATCTGTTGGTGCCCCACTTAAAATGGCCACAGTGAAATCCGCTGGCTTCACCAAGATCTCAGAAACGGTTTCCCTTTTGAAGAGTCCTAGTTTGAGTTAAATGGATGTTCTCTATTCACACAGCAATTGGAAGCTTGAAACTAGTCGCAATGGCTTAAAATTGTACATCAATTATTTTCTAGGAACCATCTTAGAATACCTATCCACTAATCAGACAAATGAATTTGAATGTCAGCATCTGGGAGACCTTGAGAATTAACAGAAATTGTCAGTGCTATCAATTTGCATATGAGTAGTTTAAGATTGTCAGTTCAAAATGTTAATCTTGAACAACAGCATTTTTAGTGTCTGCTGAAAAGATGCTTGGTCCTTGCTTTAAAGCTGTTGTCCTTCTGACTAAACTTTTAATTAGGACTCTTTCCCAGTCCAGAGTCCACTCATTATTCTGAGATCAGAGCACCAGCAATGATTTCCAAAAAACAAAATACCAATCGCCAAGCTTACTGCTCGAGCCTGACACACAATGACACTTTGAGTCCCCCAATGCTCATCCGTGATGTCATTCTTGTGGCTTTTTGGCTCAGTGTTCTGTTTCTTTGGCTTGCCTTTTGGCCCACCTAGAACTGAGTTCTTGTATATCCCCGTGCTGTCTCCTACTGATCGTAGAAATAGAACATCATCTTGTGCTACACGTGGCTGAACTGAAATGCATTGCTCTTTGTTTTCCCGCTCTGCCTTGTCTTTTCATTTAAAATGGGGAAGGTGTGATGGTACTACTTTATATTTGAAAATTATTCCAGGTGCACTTGATCCAAGTTACATTCTTGCTGAGTTCATACTCTAAGGTTCTTATGCCATAAGGTGTAGATTATCAGATGAAAGCTGAAATTCCCTGAAAGCAAAACTGGAATTGCATGATTCCTTCTGATAGGTAAGTGGAGCTAATCTGAAAAATTTTGTGACAAATCAGTGTATCTAATCGTTGCTTAAAAGTATATCAATTTCAAGCAAATGAAGAATAATCAATCCAGAAATTGCTTCAAATGAATATTTAAGCACGGCTTGGCGTTCCCTGCAATCAGCAAGAACATTTGTGTGTTTCACTAAACTACTGTGTTAATTGATCATGACATGAAAAGTTATCTGTCTTTGGAAATGCCTCTTTAGGGTGTAAAATTTGAATGGAACATGCGTGCTCGCGCTCTTTCTCCTTTTCGATACACGCTGGGCTTCTCTTGTTCATGTTATTTTGTACTGGGATTCTTTGGGTACCTGAGAAATGATGACCAATTGGTGTCACATTTTCAGGTGTCTTGAAACCACTTAGGTCTGCTGTGTGTTTTTTTTTTTTTTTCTTTTTTTTTTTGCAAACTGCCTGCTGTCTTCTGTATTTTATGAATGCCACTGTGGTGCATTTTCGAGAGTGACATCAGTTATTTATATTATTAAGGAATCGTAAATTTAGCTGGGACTTTTGGATGCCATCTGTAATATTTAAAGAATTAGTCTTTCAGTTCTTTTTTTTTCTTGGTAACCCATTCATCCTAACAACTGCAGTGATTTTTGTTTGTAAAATTTCTGAAGTCCAGGTTTCGTCCATAGGATTCACAGGGTGGTAGGTATTTTGCATTTTGTGGCATAAGATACCTTGGTGTATTAAAAATGAGTTACTATAAGGAATTCAGTCAAGTGCTGGATGTTGAGAGCTTATCAGACACGTTCGAGTAGCTAAGGGGCACATTGGTGAGAATGCGGCTAGGTGGCATGCTTTGGTTGCTCAGTGGGTCATTGCAGGGCAGGACAGTTGTGGTGCTTGAAAGAACTTTCAAGCTCTAGAACAGGGGTGGGCAATCTTATCCGCAAAGGGCCGGTGTGTATGCAGGTTTTTGGGATAACCCTAAGGTCAGCTGTTCAA
>JAODKL010000095.1:28188434-28202295 GCA_026780765.1 Petrocephalus schoutedeni | reverse complement strand
AAGGTCTATAAAGACATGGATGAGTGAGTTTGGTGTGGTGGGACTTGGCTGGCCTGCACAGAGCCCTGACCTCAACCTGATAGAACATCTTTGGGATGAACTAGAGTGGAGACTGTGAGCCAGGCCTTCTCATCCTGCATCAGTGCCTGACCTCACAAATGCTTTCCTGGAGTAATGGTCAAAAATCCCTATAAACGCACTCCTAAACCTTGTGGAAAGCCTTCCCAGAAGAGTTGGAGATGTTATGGCTGCAAAGGGTGGGCCAACTCTGTATTAAGAATGGGATGTCATTAAAGTTCATGTGTGTGTAAATGCAGACGTCCCAATACTTCTGGCAATATAGTGTGTCTACCAACTTGTTGATATAGTTGAACTTCAATGCCTCATTCAACTTTTATAGCTGTCCAAGTGAAAATCATAATGCAGCTGTTTTAATCACTATTCAGTTCTTGGATAACTGCCATTTGTCATGTAGCTCTTTTAATGGCTGGGCAAATGGTATGGGCGGGGCCTAATCGCCATCTTTATGTGATGGAGTCTTTATGTGGTTTTCTACGAAATCGGTACGCGGCCTGGTAATGATTCAGAGAACAGTAGATGCAGATATGCCCAACAAATTTTGTGCCCTGAGCATTTAATGCGATTTTTAAAAATTTTTAATGAAATTAAATGAGAGTCCGTGAAATTATCAAATATCTCAGCATTTCTTTGCTTGTCTTTTTCTTATACCCATTCCAACAATGCAGTGCACTCCAGCCAATGGCGCACATAAAAAAATGCAGTCCAGATCCGTTTTTTCTGTGCTTTTCACTGGTCTCCAGTACTAACACTGAATTCTCTTTTGCTCTCCTGTTGGTAATGTAGCACATTTTATTTTTAGACGCACTTGGAGCCATGTCTCGGTCTTCTTAAATGTGGTCCCAGATTACCAGTCATAGAAAAGCTCAGACTCAGAAACCAGTGATTAGCAAATGTAGTGCCCGGGCTACACAAAGGCTCTAGAAGCTGGTTCCAGTTCCAGAAATGTGTGCAGACGAATATACAAATCGTGGGCTTTGCTGCACTTCGCCAGGCTGCCTGTCTGTGAGTGATAAGCATCAGTACTAATTGCTTTCATGTCGTGCCTGGATCACTCAGGAAAAGCAAATCAGAACCTCCACATTGGCCTTAGCAGCTTTAGCTATCATGTTGCATTTGCCCAATTAGGGCCATCTCAGTTCTTTAAAGCCTTAATCAACAAGATGGGCCCTGACTCACTAATCGGAATTTCTTTTAACTTCTCAAGTCAGTTGAACTGAATGACTGAATACACAGAAAAAGAATGATTTTGCTACTGGAAGTAAAACATGTGCTTTACATGAAATCGACTGTGCCAAGTCCAGATCTGCACTCAGAATTTTCCTAGCACGGCCAGATTTTGTTATAGGCATAGTATTGTTTTGCGATTCTCTGTTACTGTGATACACGTACTGTTACATGTCAACATAACAGCTGTTTTTGTCATGTGTGTGACCACCCAGGCTAAATCACTGTTTGTGGTTTCTCCTCTTCTGCAGGTGTGGGTGTTCCCATTAATTAATTGAATGATTGCCACAAACTTAAAGGGCTAATGGAGCATTTGTGGAGAAGGAGGTGGGTGTTTGAGTTTGAAAACGGCTGCCTTGTTGATTTTCTCGCCTTCCTATTTCAGGCCATTTCTCATCCTTTGGTATTTAACTTGGGTACTTTGGAATCTTTGTGTGATGCGCTGCTCTCTTGAAGAGCAATTTGCAATTTGTGTCTGGTTTCCCTCTTCATGTTGCTGTACCAGGAGCCAGGTAGATGTAACGTGTCACGTGTGTGTCCACTATTGCCTCGTTTGAAATACGTTTCCTGCTTGCATTCATGCTTCTGCATCATCTGTGCACATTCCCACAGAGCACACGATGTAGGGCGAGATTCAGGGCCACCATCGCACGACTCACACGTGGCTCACACCAAGTATATGGCTTGGCGCCATGTGTTTTGTGGGCTTAGGCATGTCGGTGAGCTGGTTTCAGCTCAATTTAAGTCAAGACGGGCTGCTGTAACCCAAACATGATGGGCGACTGCTGTTGGTTTCTGCAGCAGGCAACAACAGTCACTCACAAGCACAAAAGCAAGTGTCTAAAGCACTTTTGAACAGTTTGGTATGTCTTGGTGAACTTCTGTTTGTAGTTTTGTTGCGATTAATACATTTTTCAAATATCACACAGTTATAAGGCAAACTTTTTTTTATTATGTATAGTATTTTTGTAATTTTTTCGCTCCCACACACAACTTGAGAACCGGACCTGACAGACAAAATATTCCCTCAGTTTTGACCTCAGCACACTATAGTGTAGGACACATGTATTAGACAAAGTAGCAGATGGATATTAATTTCTTGTGATCCAGTGATATTCACTGAAATATTTCAGTTTTCTCAAATCTCTGATTAGAGAAGATTCTTCTCCTAATCCAAAGCCCCCCCCCCCCCCCCCCCCCCCCCCCCCCCCCCTCTGCTACGGCAGAGTCTTTCTGGCCCCTGAACACCGTTGGCCTCTCCATGCAGCGATCAAAGGCTAACAACCATACGCTGTCCCCTGCCGGAGCTGGGCTCAAGCCCAAGTGAACTGGGGACCGTTGCTTCTAACGAAATTCCAGACACATGCTCAAGACCAAGGAGAGTAGCTGAGTCTGCTAAAGTCTTTTGCTGGGACATTCCATGCCAATTTATCTAATTATAATCTAATTATACTCTATTTTCCAGCAGGGTTTATCTTACCCCATTAACTATAATCCATTTATCACACATTTCACAGGTGTGTGGCTGATTGGACAGAACATGTCTAAAATGGGTTTCTTGTGTGTTGCTGTGTTTTTTTTCCATTCTAATAACATATTTAATTAGTTCTAGAATTTACTTTTTAGAACACTTTTATTATATTTTACAGCCAGATCTAAGCCTTTTTTGTTAAGCCTCTAATTGCTGCTATTAATATTAATAACTATAACGATCTCTGTTGAACAGATGGCTTTTTAACATTCATGTGTGCTGTTTGAAGCTCACTGCTATTAACATTTATAGAGCTTACAGCTCTATTTGTTGGAGCATCTGCCTTGTCAGTTTTTATGAATTACCTTGTGGTTTTGAAAGAGAATTTGCTGCCTGGCTGTGAATGGTGAATGTCACTTACAACATATGCCTACTCTGTAGGCTGGCACAGTGTTCCACTGCTGTATTTGACAATAACGTTTGGCCTCATTTTGGAATGGAATAAACGTATCGTTTTATGAAAGAAGAGCACACCAGCCTCTAATTACAAGTCTGGCAAACTTGTACACTTATTTACTCATCTGTTACTTACCTCCTTGACTGAGCAAACAAATTTCCTGTTTCCTAATTTCGGAAAAAACTCTGATGCTTGTTCAACTTAATTTGTATTCTACATGTTATTTCCTGTAAACGTTACATGATATTGCACATAAAACACAAGGAACACATAGAAAACAAATCCTTCCTCTGTTATTAGTGCACATATATGACTTCTTTATCAGATTAGTTAATGAGATTAAACTGTATGCTAAAACTTTAAATTGCAAAATGTCACAGGAGTTTGCGTGACACATTTAACATTATCGCAACCTAGTGTAATAATATGTCAGCTGGACCTGAACTGATAAGAAACCGAGTGTACCAGAAAATAGCTGAAACTATTCTCTGTTTCTAGAGAAGGACAGAAATCACAAATGTTTGGTTCTATTTATGGCTAAACATACACAGATAAATGAATCTTCAGACTTTTAATAAACTTAAGTAAACCTAAAAAAGACTTCTCCCATATAGCAGGAACCAAAACTTGTCAATGACAATATAAGAGCATCAAAGCACTGCTAAATCATTGAAGTGGTCCCTTCAGACAGGCTTTAATATCACTAAATGGCCAGTGTCACAAGCCAGCACGTCTTGTTCTGGACGGAGGAAATAGTGGCCCCCGTGTGAGTGACAAAAGAAGAGACCTGATGACACACATGCGAGGACTCATATTAGAGACTGGGTGTCCAGCGCATTAGAGCAGCTGAACTGGCAGTACCACATAATATACAGGAGCAAGGAAGAGTGTAGTGAGCCTATCAGATCTCATTCTACGGAGCTTACGAATGCTGGACAAAAGATTTATTGAGAATGAAAACGGTGGTGATCAACGGGGAATGCTAAATAGATCCTTATGTTGGTGGCATTTTACTTGATGGGAGGATGAGAAAGAACATCAGCGAATCCCAAGAGATTGGGACGCTGAGCCAAACAATGTGACTCTGATTTAAATGGAGAGCAGAAGTACAGGAAAGGGACTGGTGTGCAAAAATGCAAACGGAAAACAAAAAAAGCCCCAGTTGTGGAAGTTTGTCACAAATTCCCCCAAAGCAGGAATTGCATGGGTATGACATCAAAGACACCACACCAATTTCATCAGAAAGAGCGACAGGTGCAACAAATCGATACAAAAAGACTGACAGGTGCAACAAATCAATACTATTGATCCTGTTTCATAACTGAGTCAGGTGCCACCCCAACCCCTCTTCCCGTACAAGCGAGTTATCAATTATTTAAGTGAAGGTGATTAATTGCAATTGTTGACACACACAGGGCACAACAATGAAATGTGTCCTCTGCATTTAAACCATGTGACACAGCAGGGGGCAGCTACTTGAGCACCCAGGGAGCAGTGCTTGGGGACAGTATCGTGAAGGTCAGGGATTTGAACTGGTAACCTTTCAATTACACGGTTGTGTCCTTAGCCATTTCACTACCTGTCTGTCCCTGTCTATTTGGAAAGAGGTCTTATCAAAAGGCATGTGTGTGGGCATAATTAAACCTTGAAAAAACGCACTGGTGCAGACAATACATTTGGCCCATAGCATGGTAATCATCTTTTTAAGGATGGCCATGGGCTGCTGTTAGCTAAAGCCTTCAGCTTTCCTTAAAGCGATAGTGTCAAGAAAAGTCACATTCTGCCAGAATTCTTTCCTGATTTCTCCATTCTCACTATGATGAGCGAACTTGCAGTAGAGAGATGTTTGGTGTCTGTCCTCATGAAGCAGTAACCCACAGTGTGCTCAGTATATGAGACTGACAAATGCCCAGAAAGCAGTAATAGTTACAATACTGACGGTCTGATTTGGGCAATCACTCCACTAAATGGACTGCATCTTCTCCCTACATCCTTTACAGAAACGATTGGCAACTTTTAAATCAGAGACTGTCACATCAAAATAATCAATCTTTTATTGTTATGGTAACTTTGTTACCACAATGTTGAAGCAAACCCTTTCAGCAACAGCTAGATGCAAATAAAGATATTCAGTCACAATTAGTGAATAATCATACAATAAATGTGCTTGTCATTTTGACTGTATTATACAAAATTTAAAGGGATGTAGGACAATTTTGAAAGTGTGTGTTTCTCCTATAAAGTGTAAGGACAGCCGTAGATTAAAAATCCTGTTGTTACATTTTCCTGCTTGTTACTGTTACATTTAGTTTTCATTAAAATGCTTAGGAATTGATTGCATAATTCTAACGGAGTGCCAACAAGTTGAGCAAAAGACAAATGTAATTAGAGAGAAATATTGTTAAATATCCACATTTCTTCATAAGTAATCATCAGTAGAACTGTGGTTTGTCCCATTCCTCTTGAAACTCTGCCAAATAAAAAAATACATTTATTTTATGGTTATTAATTACAAATACTTTAAGTTCAAGTATAATGTTAAATTAATGATCCTTCAAAAAATCATTATAATGAAAGCAGAATCATTAAATATTGCTTGTTTGATTTTACGTAAAACAGGTACTAGTAATCAAGTAGGATTTCGTCAAAAAGAATTCACATCCATTGTTATCATATCCTGAGGAAATCAGGATTGTACCTCCACTGGAGGATCTTCTTCCCATAAGGCCAACAAACATCTCTCCCTTATTTCCTGTTGGAAGATTCAATTGAAAAATATATTCACACAGTACAACAAGCATGCTGCTAAAGAAAACATATTTAATAATATTTTTGACATATTTCAACAGTTTTTAAAATTTTGATTTTAATTATATATTTTTTTCATATGTACCATGACTAATTAGTGCTCCTAATGATCTAAATTACCATTAATGGATGATGTGCGCTCTGGACTTTGTGTCAAAAAACGTTTTTTTTTTTAATAGATTTTATTACCACTGAAATTTAAAAGACAGATCTTTCTTAACCCGACATCAACACTCCAGTTTGTGATAGCAGCTAACACTTCAGTTGTGTGTAATATCAATCTCCTTAATTTCAATGTAATTATGAGTTTTTTTTTAAACTATTTACTTACTGAATACTTGTAACTACACTGTATTACTTCATTGGAAAAGAGAACCATTGCTTGTCTACTTGTCGCTAAGCTTAGCTATCAAAGCAATTCTTAGACGCCCAACACACAATAAGATGCAACTTATTTTAAATTATTATGGACAAAAAGATTATGTAAGTAATATGAACAATATAACATTAGTGTTAGAATTACAAAAGCCAGCAGCTTGCCATGTTTTTACTTTTTTATTTATACATATTAACACATTTATCCCTGTAATCTGGAGCAGAATATGCCCCTATATATGGCCCATGCAAAGTGAGTGATTAGTAAAGCTCAGGCGAATGGTGATGCACGGCTCTCACACAAGCACATCTGGCTGCCTGCCTGCTAGCTGACTAGTCCAGTATGCATACTTCTGGCTTTCAAAAATTATTTTTCCATGGAAGTAATAATGGACATAGCATTTAGAGTTTGCAGTAAAACTGGTCAAATAGCTGGATTCAACTTACTTTTTCGACCCTGTCGTGCAGGTAGTTGGACACCTAAAAAGAAGGTAAAGGTAAATGTTCAATTAAAATGATATTTATTAACACACACACATATACATACATATTTATGTATGTGAAACGGGTATATTAATAATATTGATGAGCAGGATGGTATCTCATGTCATATGTAGTTTCCTAAATTACTGTAGTCCTCATATAATCAGTAATCAAAGATAGAAAAAGCCTTGGCATAAAGGTTTCTCGTCTCGTACGTAAAGTTTCTTTTCCCAGGATTATAGGCCTGATATTTTCCAATTATAAAACGGGCTTGGGAATCACCTTTCTTTTATGACACTTGCATGCATTTCTGATACTGACACGGCAGTATTTCAACTGAAATATTTACTATATATATATTCACTAGCTATTCCAAATACACAACGTAACCAAAGTGAGTATTTAGTCTTATTTTAATTTCTAGAAAATTACTACTTTAGTACATTAGTAAGCTAAAAATGTTCTGAAAAAAGAATATCGAAAATACGTGTTAAATTCTGAAAAGGAAATAAGACGAGTAACTGATACCAACTGCTGGTAATATAGCCTCTATCTCCTAAGTACAAGAAAATCTCCCGTTACCTGACCGTCTGCCCATAAGGCCGTAGAACTGCTGCGATTTGGATCTTTTTATCAGATCTGCCACTTTGCTGGTCAAGCTGTTCTCCGAAGGTTCAATCTGCCACAAAGGAACACAAAGAGAAAGCACTTATTACCCGTTGTGTACATTAATAATAATAATAATAATAATAATAATTAATAATAGCCTTTCCGTTAAAGTTCAGAAAAGCGCTCATTGCTTTCCTGAACTCCGAGGTACTGCAGCGATGGCACAGGCTTCCGTCTCAGACACAAATGTAATAGAAAGTAGGTAAAGGGGGCATTTACCTGCCAACTCTCCGCCGACCAGAATTCCTTGTCGTCGGTCACCGATGAACCCCGAACGCAATATACAACCGCAAAGACAGCGGCTATCAAAGGCAGGAACTTCCACGTTTCCATTCTGACTTCCCCTTTTCTGAAGTCCTAAATAGACAAATGTATGACCAGGATGTAAGACGCAAATATACACCAGTCGCTGTACGTTCACACTATGTTCAACCTATTCACATGGCAACCACTGCGGTGTTCGGCTCCTTTTTAACGCAACTTCGAGTCCAAATCATACTTATAGACGCGCGGTCCCAAGTCAGCCCCCGCCCCCCCCCCCCCCCCCCCGTATAGTGAGACACCCCCGCCCCCTTTGCGCACTCGGGATGAACCACAAACCAAAATCGGTTCGGGACTATTGAAAATAAAATGACTAATGACAGGGTTGTTAAACAAAACGGCATAGTATTGTCCTAATCAACTTATATAATATATAAATCATTTGTGCACACTTTTTTTTTACAGTTTTACAGAGGCATCTTGATTATTTCTTGAGTATCTCCCTGCTTTGCATTTATAGATATCCCAGAAAGGAAACACTCTACCTCCAGAAGTAGTGTTAGCATTATGCTGACCTGCAAACCCAAAGAGATAATGTTTCTGGTTCAGTAACGAACTGGAGGATGAACAGGTGGAATTATATGCTCTGGTTTTCCAATCAACACCTTCCAGGGTGCAAATTTGTTATACAGAAAATGACATTGAAAGGAACCACCTGAGGTGGTTTGAGCCCCCTGGACATCTCCTTGGGGAATTGCTTTAGCATGTCCAACCAGGAGGAGACCCCGGGGCAGACCTAGGACATGCTGGAGAGATTATATCTCTGAATTAGCCTGGGAACGGCTGGTTATCCCTACGGTGGAGCTGGAGGAGGTGGCTGGGGATGGGGAGGTCTGGGCACCCCTGCTTAGGCTGCTGTCCCTGCGGCCCCAACCCAGATGAGAATGGATGGATGGATGGATACATGGATGGATAGAGAAGACATGGAATTTGGAGCACACCTTTCATTGCCCACACTGTTCAGCGTTTATAGTTTAGTGAGGTTTCTAAGGCTGCAAACCCCAGTGGCCTTTGGAAATTGCTCCTCCTTTTTTCACTTCACATCCATCCACCCCTTGAAAAGCCAATCCTCCCTTGTAATAAATTGAACTGTCCAATCCTCCCTTGTAATAAATAGGACATGTCTGCCGTCAAACCCAGTGGCATACGGCAATGCTTATTGTTCCTTTCTGCATGCCATAGGTATGTGTGCTTGGACTGATTATGTAAAAACTGGGGCATTTAAAAAAAATTATCAGATTTTCTTGGAAAACGCATGCCTGGAGTAGTCAACTTCACTTTTGCTAATGCAAATATGATATTAGAACAATTCATGTAATATGACATCATTTTATCTAATTATATTTATTCTCTTAATTTAAATGTATCTGTTTCTTAGAATTGAGGGGCATAATGCTTCTATGTAACACATTTTACAATGCTCCTCGGACCTCATGTCTACTATTTACAATTATTATGATTTAACTATACATAAAGGCACAGGTTTTACATCTGCAGATATATTGGGTTTTAACAGTAGACATGATTTCCATAGCAGATCATGTGTTTGTCTTGTCATTTTTGTAGGAAACATAGAAAGAGCAATGAAAGATTTTTATCAACGCAGACTGAGCCCGTGTGCTCTGACCAGGTGAGTAAACAATGTGTAATCTGGCATATTACTAGTATGTTTTAGTACTTTGAGGGGACAAGATAGGGATGGCAGCAAATTAGTTTGGCATTCATTATTTCATCGTTGGACATTTTGTTCCCTAATTTGGTTTATTTGATATCTATCTGAAACCATTTTATATGATGGTTTATGCAGAACTTTGTAATGATCAGGCTTCATCCTCACAGTTTTCCCAGCAAAGGGATACAAAACAGCCAGGCAGATAAGCCTAATTTTGTTCGATTTATTTCGCTGCAGGTGAACAGGACTGCCGTTAGAAGGGAGAAGATCGAGGTTAGAACAGCCCAAAAAATAACAGCTTTGTCCATGCCGCAAGACTGCATCTTTTTTCTCTCTTCCTAGGCACCACTGTCTGAACTCTAGCAAGAGGGTGGTGACCCCCTTTCACCCTATGCTGCGACATCGGCATAAGCCAATCATCACAACTTCCATGTATTAATGCAAATCTGTCAGGGCACCGAGACATGGTGCCAGCGGGGAAGAGAGGTGATGATCCACTTGTGGCTCACTTCCAAAAAGGGGCTTACTGGGGGTATAAATACAACACAGGGGAAGACCACAAAATAAACAGACCAGGAGGGGTCAAAACAAATCTCAGGAAAGACCAGGAAAAACAATATCGGAAACCATCACTAAACACAACAAGCGAACACTGAGGACCGGGTAATACACGGAGCAGACCAGAAACTGACACACCACATACATAATGCAATGACTGAAGAACAGGACACAGGCAGGTACTAAAATACACTGAACACAACGACTAACAGGAGGCAGGTGTGGCTAACAGGACTACAGGTAACAAGGAGCAGGTGAGGATCATCCAATTAATCAAATCACAAGTGGAACAGGACAATGAGCAACAGGTGGAACAAATTAACTAGCACAGAACTAGGGGACACTACAGACACTAAAACTAGAAAACACTAACTGATACTATAGGAATACACTAGGATGATTTACAGAGCCAAATATAATAAACAAGACCAGAGAACAAGAAACAAGCAGGGCAAACCTAAGACAGGGAAACAAATATCAATAAATACAAAGTGACAGATGAGGATGGCCTCCAGCCAACATCAAACCCTGGACTAGAGGATTAATGATCAGGGATCTGCACGCACAACCCACTGAGATATGCAGTGGTCCAGGGAATAAGGAAAAACACTGGCAACTTAGGTACACTAGGATGAAGGGCAGGAGACAGGGAGGAGGACACACAAAGGGCAGGGTCAGATGGGTGTCGACCCTGACACAATGTTAAGCTACTTAACATTTTGGTGTTAATCGATATAACATAGGTATTTTGTTCTTTATTATAACTAGTTTTGGTCTGAAAAGCAGGGAAATCCCACTGTTATGCATTTCAGGAGAAAATAGTAGGTATTACATAAAAGCTGCTTCTAAAACAGAATTAAAGCCTTTAATTAATTAAAAAAAACTTGATTTAACGGAAAACTGAAACAATTACCTATTATAAATATCTTGAATTACTCTAGTAATCAAATACACTAATCTTGCTCCACCCATAGTATTTCACGTAGCAGATGATGAACTTATTCTCTCTGGGGGCATTGGGTGGGGATGGTGTTGAGTGCTTTGAGACAATATAATGTTGTGAAGATGCACTATAGAAAAATGAATTGAATTAATTCAATTGAATGGTGGAGCATTGGTTAGTGCTGTCCGCTCACACCTCTGGGACCAGGGTTCCATGTGTGTGGAGTCTGCATGTTCTCCCTGTGTTGTTGTGGGGTTTCCTCCAGATACTCCGGCTTCCCCTCCACAGTCCAAACCAAGCTGAGGTTAACTGGAGTTAACTGGAGTTAACCTCATAGGTGTGTCTGTGAGTGAATGGTGTGTGTGTGTGTGCAGTGCCCAACCCCAATCCACTGCTGCAGATGCAGCCTGCTGAGCTCACATCACATTACTGATGTTACACTATATCGCAAGTCACAAAATTGAGCCTGTCAAATTTATTGTGGACAGGTGTAAAAATACTCCAGTACTGGGGAGGAAAAGGCTTACCCAGTTTTCTTCCCAGCTGCATATCAGTATTTTTTGCCAGCTTTTGTGTTGTACCTTTGCTGCTGAGGCTTTAATGGGCAAGCATCCCATCCTCTGACCCAGGGTTTCAAATACACAAATCTGCTCACAGCCAAAGCTGTTTTCCCTGTCATTCAGCAGGCATGAAAAACTGTATACTTCTGTTTGTAACAATGGATGGTTTTCACGAAATGGAGAACCAGACAACTTTATTGTCTTCAGTCCAAAACAGAAATTTGATGCTCGAAGTTAGTATTTAGGCTAAGGAACAAACTGGGACAATGAAGTGTAATTAAAATTGTAGGCAAATTACATGGGAAACCCATAAACCAGAGCTAATGCTCAGCCTGTATCTCTGGGATGGGACTCCACCACCTGAGTTACCTGTTTCAGCTAAATACCAGTACTTGAGCTCGCTTCTTCAACTGGATACCAGTACCCGAATTAGCTATTTCAACTGGATACCAAGACTTGAATTAGTGGCATGATCCAGTTAGTTTAGTTTCAAAAAGATAAGAAAATCTTCTGCTTGTTTAAAGCGGAATCTCTTAAAAATGGAAGCTTGCGAGTTTCTTCCTTTTAATGTTTTTAAAGCATGCTGCAAACAGTTTGACAGTAATTTTGATGCTTTTCTCTTGTATATTGTGACTTTTTAAGTCATATCTTTGTGGGAACCGTCCGTTCTCTACAGGAAAAACCCAAATCCAATCACAACACCCTTAACCCCTACCCAGCTCTAACCTTAACCATAAGCATAAGTAACCAAAAAAAAATACAAGACTTTCAAAAGTTTCAGTTTTTTGATTGCAGTGACAGACTTTTATGAAATTGAGGTTTCCATTGAGGGGATCAAAAAAGTGGGAACAGATTGTGGGGACATTTTATCCCTACAATATAATATATACATAACAGACAGACAGATAGACTGACCTATAATGTGTAAATTCATCAGACTACATTTTTGCACTGTGTAATAGGGAAACATAAGTAGCCTTTGCGCACAGTCATAGCAGGGGGGGACTTAAATGCTGCTGCTTACTGTGGCCCCCACGCTGATACTCTGAGATGATCGGATCCCTGCTTCCTCACTAAAGGGATGCACAGGAAAGCTTCCCTTTGATTTTGTTCTTTTAGGGCAGGGTGCAGATGGCTGTACTCCCTGCCACCCCTTTCATGTGCATTAAATTCGTGCGAGATACACGTACAGATATGCAAACTCCTGAACGTGCTGTTAAAGACTACATTTACATTATTTCCTGGTTCCACCAGCTACAGCTGGTAGCACATATGTAGACTGTCTGTAGGTCCCTGAGGACTGGATTGAGAAAGTGCCATGGTAGTGTAATGGGTAGCACTGTTGTTCCAGGGTTGGGGGTTTTAAGTTCCACCTACACCCCGTGAGTGTGTAGTTTGCATGTTTTTCTCTGGTACAAAATGGAGTGCAACTAATCGCTGTCTCTACTTCCCTTGCAGTGTGTATGTGCCCTGCGATGCACTAGCTTCCCACCCTGGTTGTACCCCATGCTTGTAGGCTCCAGGCACACTGCGACCCTGAATTCAATAAGCAGTCAGAGGATTCCTGGGATTGCTTTTGTTGTCATCCATGTCAGACTATGTATTTATACGCATCTGCTCGACCAAAATTACTTTGTTACAAAGGATAGACGGTGACAGATTGTATAAAATTTATTTTATTCATATCCAATTTTTACAAGCTCAATGCATTACACCTGAATTTTAAGTTTTTATGGGATATATTTGATTTTGTGCCCGCTGACACATTTAGAATGCAGGCTTCTTGTGGGAGAGGGTCTGTGCTTGTGCAAACTCGTAAAGCTTCCGCCGTGGCTTTTTCTTTGCATGCTAAGTAGGAACCCAGGCACAGAGTTTCTTTACCACGGGAACACGGTGCGGAGCGTGACCACATCCTAGCCTGTTAGTGGTGCCCCGATATCAGTGGCATTGTATGCCGTGTGCTCTGTAGTGGCGGCGGTGATGTGGAGAACACTGCGGGCCCGGTCAATGAAGGCTGAAGGGCCCGGGACATGCTGCTAATGTCTGACTGGCCAGGGGCTTTCTGCTGGAGAGTGAGGCTCATTGTCAGGCGTCTGCTTCAGGTAGAGCCTCAGCAAGACCAGTACAGCAGAGCCATTCAGCCTGTACTCCTTTGAGATGGGCCGTGATGGGGGGCTGCCACAGAGCCTTTCTTCCTGGTATGTAATAAGAACCTGCTGTCCCTGCACCCCCCGACCCC
>JAODKL010000095.1:28165715-28188334 GCA_026780765.1 Petrocephalus schoutedeni | reverse complement strand
AAAAAATAGGCCGATCATCAGTACAGCATGAAAATTAAAGCGCTAAACACGTCACAATTTTGTATAGAGAGATGTTCAGTATTATAAAATCTGTTTACTGTTTAATCGCATTTTGGATTATTGTCCTTGTATTCTTGCTCATGCTGAAAGTCATCACTGAATGTTACCCAATAACGCTGGTTGACAGATTTTTTTTTCTTTTTTGCTATAAGAATCAGAATCTTAGAAATTTTTTTTTTCCTGAGTTGAAATTCACTGGTGAGTTAAAACATCACGACCACCCCGAAGTGAATAATGTAGCCGAATAGAACCCTAGTATAAATGGCATGTGTCAAAGTCTGGGATATATCAGACAGTGATTAGAGGGGGGTCCAGGGTTATTTAGTGTTAAATTGTTGTAGTTGGGTTAGGTTTTATTTTATTATATGAATTTATTATGTGAATTCGGTAAGTGCTATGTATTTATTTGTATTTATATACTTAAGATGCTAAGTTTATCTAGGCCTGTTGTTAAATATAAAGTTCAAATTTGCCTTAGAATTAAAAAAGCTGTCCTTTAATGTTGTCAACCTCCATTTCATACTTTATTTATTCAGGCACCATTTTGGCACGGCATCATTTTAAAAGTATTGTTTTAGCACCAGGAAAAAACCCATATGATACCCATCCCCAGTCCTGACACACATCAAGGCATGGAGGCTTGTTCATGGTGCTACATAGCTGCAGGCCAGTCAAACTACCCATGCTGACTCCTGTCTGCCATGGAAAGTGCCTATAATGGGGATGCAAGCATCACACCTGGACCTTGGAGCAATAGAACAAGGTCACCTGGTCTAATGAATCCCATCTTCTGTTACATCATCTGGATTTCTGGGTACGTGTCAAGCATATGTGGGATGCTTTGGACCAAAAAGTGTGATCCATGGCTACATAGGCCCATGTGCAGCAGAGCTCTGTGTGTCATGACACATTACTCCCGTTGTCATCATCAGGTGAAAACTGAATGATTCTTTTAGTGTATATTTATATATAGCTAAATAATATAGCTAAATATATATATATATATATATATATATAGCTAAATATATATAGCTAAATAAGCTATACCATTAGCCTGTAGGCGTTCACAGAACATGAACCAAAGTTCCTGTTTCTCTTTAAGTTCTGTTTGCTAAATTTGACAGTGGTCTGCTTGGTTGTGTAGATAGTTCCTGCGGAAAGTTAAGCAGAGCGCTTGTTTGTTATGCCGCATAGCGTGTATGTCTACCAGGTCTTTACATGCGTTGGGCTTCCTCTCAGCAGATGCTGATGCTCCCACAGCCTGTCTGTATGGCTGCATGTTGTCAGGAAATGTGCATTTTAAAAGGCCAGCCAGATTAGTGCTCTTATTCAGGGTCTGTGCTCCTTTCTCCACTGGTGACATTAACCAGCCCATCCCTCATTTATGATGTCTTTTTAGTTTTTACCATGGTTTGGTGGGGTTCATATGCTTAAATCTAGAACATTGCTTGTCACTGTATTATCAGTAGTTGGGCATTTTATAGTTTTGAATATATAATTCTCTTAAGATGACCCTTGTTTATAATCTTTAAAGAATATTTTAGTTGAAATGTATGTTATGTTAGTAATAAGGCACTGACCAGTTAAAATGCTGTCTTTGTTTAAATTAAGTGACTGTTGAGTTATTTACAGAGTGCTTCTATACAGGCCAAGAGTATCTTCATGCACACTTACAAGTACAAAGATAAATGTTTAATTAGCTTTAGCACTGCAAAAGTTCTCATAATTTCTAAATACTCTTTAACTTTGTACTCCTGTGATTGCATATTAAAAACGGCTCATGCTTATGTTCCGTGAATTGATATGCAAACACCGAAGATCAATTGTTCGTTTGCAGCAAATTATTTTCTTGACCTTTAGACCTACGTATTATAATAGATACATGGTTCACTTGTGCATAATGCAAAAGGCTTTTTGTTACTGTTTACATTGGGCGGCAACATCGTTGAAAACTGTTTATTGACCCGCTGTCCATTTGGTAGAAATTATCATTGAAAAACTGATGACATGAACATCAGAGGCTTTGATCTTAGTACTAGAGGTGGATCTGATACACCTCTAGTAAATGTAGAAGACAGCAGTGTAATCAAAAGGCTGGCATGATGATTACACCAAGTTTCCAAGACAGGGTGGATGAGAACCACCCTAGTTATGCAAAATTGAATGATTGTAACTGAATGTAAGATATGGTATACAGAGGAACATATTTCTTGTATTTATTAAATGTGTTACCTACACATTCACTGTCATGTACAAGTTGCATAATTAAAACTATGGTAATGGTAAATGGTAATAGTTACCTAAGAACACAAACCCTTCTATGTGCTGTGAGCATATTTCCTGTGAGGTGGACAGTTTGGATGAAAAAGTCAAAGGCAATTTCTCTCACCATTCAGCTAAAGGATAAGAATTTGATTGGAACTGAAGCTCATTGCCTGAATGGCTTCCATCTGAGAACAGGACTTAACCTATTTCCTACTCCAGAGGTTCTGGAAGTCACCCGGAGTTTCCTCTCTCCTGTGCCCATTCCTGGTAATGATCGCTCAAAATTGTATCGCTTCTTTCTGAATTGAATGCTCTCAAAAATGCCTATGAAGACGGCCAGACTGCCAGTGCCGGCACCTTTGGAACAGGCCTGATCACATCTCGTAACATATTGCTGCTAACTGTATGATGGTGAAGACCCAAATAATGTCAGCCGGCCCCCGCGTTAAGATTTGAGGAGGTGTGTGAACAACCCAGGAAATTTCGGAAAAAAAGACCTGTTCTTCCTTTTTGCCTGACTCTCGATTACCTTGTTGAACTGGACCTCCGTTTAAGCTACTTGTCCTCACCGCTGACCATTCCCGGCACAAGGCTGATGTACAGCTTGTACTTCAATTATCCACTGGCAAATGGTTTACTCTGCTCCATGTTTTACAGTATCCTTGTAGACTCCCATACCTAGTGCATGTTTTGCCTTTATTTTTTTCCTTTATTGATGTAACTCTTTGTTCTCATTTAAAGACAGACATTTAAAGACCATTCGAAATTCAATAAGCGCCGACTGTTTGCGAAATTGTTCTTCTGTCTGAAGATGAAAAGATTTCACCATTTTAATAACCTGGATCTTTACATGTTTACATAGCATTAGAGTCAATGCTGTTCATGTTCCTACTAATGGAGCAGAACTACATCAAAACACAAAACCCACTGAAATGATCCACAACATTTTGTTTCCACTATAAACCATATATATGCACTGTATATACTCAAAAATAATGTGCACTGTATTGTGTGTGTATAATGTATATGCTTGTTCGTTTTATGTTTGGCAGCTTGTATATGCTGAGTGTACAGAATATTATGGACATCTGCTCTTTTCTTGAAAGACTGACCAGTGTTAAAGTGTTAATACTTTATAGTGTCCATCTATGTCCATCTATATCTATTAACACTGCTTTATAGTGTTAAATTCACTCCAGTCAGAGTAAATGAAGGGAAAGAGACATGTTAATGATGGGATTTTCTAGGGCTTGAGGCTAGTGAGGCATGGTTTGTGTACATGAGGGAGATCCGACAACGATCAGCCAAATACGTGATTAAAAGTGTCGTGATGATCTGACGTTTTTAAATAAAATAAACTGTTGATAAATTACTTGGAATGTTACCTGTTAGTAATTAATATAAAATCAATAATTTTGACAGTGCATTTAAGTTTGCAGTCTCTAATAAGTATTATGGGTATTTAGTTGTCTCCCTCATACTAAAATACCAATTAAAATATATTTGTCTTTTTTGGTGAATCAGAATGCTCGTTGAACAGCTCATTTCCATTGCTCATCAGGGCAGGTTTGGTTTAAAAGTACAGATTGTGGTATTGAGTAACAAAGTGCAGTAGCAATCCAAAAGGACAGCTGAAACAAGCTGATAAGATCTCCTAGCTTACAGTGGAGCTGCGGATAGATATTACTTCAATATGTTTTCCTTGAATTCTGATTTTGTGGTTAGTGGCTTGTCTTCTTAGACTTTTACATGGGCAGATGGAGGTACAAAAGAATTCAAATACAGTCTGTTGAGTATATAGTACCCTCTTGTGGTAGAATATGGATGTGTAGTTCAAGTCCAATAGTTTTAGGTTATTATTCACTCATTCATTCGTTTCAATTTGTTTGTTTGTCTGTTTGTTATGAAGGATAGGATTTAAAAGGATTTAAAATGTGCCAGTAGCCATATTTGGAAGTATATATTTTTTGCAGAATAGATCAGCATTTTCCTGTGGGATATCTGTGTAGTTTTAACCCATCTTCATCATCCATAGGAGGCACAGAGCGAGTTGTGGGGTCGAAGCCCTGGGTCAGCCAGTGGCCAGCAGCCACGGGGCAGCAAGCCGGTTAAGGGACCCAGTGGTGGTATGATTATGCCGCCGGATTAGAACTTTCGAACTTCCAGGCCTAGGACCCTAACTCACTGACCCACATAGGGCTTACGATCTCAGAAAGAACAGGAACACTATGAATGGGATGCAGTCCAAAATTTGACAGACTGTAGTGGGCTGTTTACAATTATCAGTTTGGTATATGATGATGGTTTAACTGCAATGGACAAGTGGTTCAGATGAAATGATCAATCTACGCATTTCAAAATAAGCTATACTTGTGGGGATGTGGTGCAGTACAGTAGTAACCGCAGTAAACATCAGTACATAATAATAAAATATAAACAACATTCATGAATATGTAAATTATACAGATAGTGTATCTCTCTCTCTCTCTCTCTCTCTCACACACACACACGCACACACACACACACACACACACACAGGACTAGGCTCCTGAAGAGGATGGGGGTGAAAGGATGGTGAAAGCACTGTCATAGGCTGCGAATTGAAGCAGCAACTGGCTTTAGGTGAAGAGAAAGGACTCCAACTGGGCTGTGAGAGGACCATTGAGGGGTAAAGACAGAGGGGGGCACACCTGGGACACCAGGGGTTGCTGTTGAGCCCTCCGGAGGTCGTGGGCCTAAGTCAACGAAACACTGAAGATGGAGGTTGCCCACCTGATGGCCCCTCTCCCGCTCAGACTATAAAGCTCCATCAAGTCCTACAAGCTGTAATGACGGATAATTGTGTGACATGAGTTTTTCAATCCTTTTCAAGTATTTGAAAGTTATTTGTTCTTACTTAAGCTTAATACTGGTATGGTTTACGGTAACATTACTAATGAATTGGTATTAATTAAGCAACTCTTATATGCGTGAAGTTGGAAATAAATATCTACTTCCAAATGTGCTATTTAGATATGCATTCCATTTCAAATCAGATACTAATGAGGGTTGAAGTAACAAAAAAATGGGCAAATTTTGATATTCATTTCACTCCAGTGGCTCCAGCCTGCGCATACAAATATACAGCAGCGAGCCCATTATTCTTTAAGGGTTCCCCCTGGAAGCACCTGTGCCCTCAGCTGACCTCATCACTGCTCGACCCTGAGCCATTTCAGGTCAGCGTTACCAAAGGCCAAGCACAGAACAGCGGTCAGCAAGCGCTGACAGGGAGGTTATCGCATTTCAAAGACATAAGAGCACCAGTCCCTGATGCACACTTTCCGGTCGCTGACATTTTCAGCCCGGGATGCAGAGATCCTTATGGTATTATTTTTTAATGGATCAATAGTAACTGTGTGATATAAGGTGGATCGTACCTGGAGTACTATTGGAGCTCATTCTGTTAGAACAGTACAGTTTGTTGATGTTGGAAGTCTAGCAAATCAGTTGTTTTCTGTTTTTATTATTACATTTGTCCATTAATACTATGTTTTCATTTATTCGCTCAATAGACACTTCACTGCATGGTCGTAGTGGTGACTTAATCATCAACAGTGTACTTTGGCAACACAAGGCAAGTCACAGAAGAATTCATTCAGGGAGCAGCCTCAGCTAAGTCAGAGGCACATGTGGTTTATAGCTGGAGCTCTTGTGTCTGTCAGGTTCATGAAGATCTGCAGGCAGAAAGAATGCAGCTCTTACTGTATCCCCCCCTGTTGTGAAGTTAATTGCTGTGTTCTGGTTTTGTTATGGTGACTATTCTTCTTCGTCCCCAGTACTGCTGAGGTGCTATACTTTGTCAGTTCTGTAGGGTGTACGAGTGGGGGGAGCAGATTGATGCTAAGAAGGAACTAAGGCAAGTGGGGAAAGGGGTTCGGTTTTTGCGTGTTTGCTGCTGGGGATGCAGGATCGCAGCCGGTAAAGGCGACTCTGCTCACTCTGTCTGGTGTCCGCTTCGCCTTTTGAGAGATCACACCCCCTTTTCCTTACTTCCTTAGTGGGAGAATTTCCCCAGGCACTAACTGACCTATTAACAGGACACCTGAGCTGCGTGAGCTAATGGAAGATGCTCCATGACTACAGAACTCATCGAAGCAAACCAGATGGTTGCCATGGCAATACATCTCGAGCTATTGCAAAGCTGACTGTACATTAATGGCAGATACCCCGCTCCCATTTGAAGAGCTGGTTGGGTATTTACAAAAACCAGGTGAGCAATGGGACAGAGATCTTTGGGGCATGAGGAGACTCCTCATGAAAAGCATGAAAAAAGTCTTTTGAGAGAAGTGCAGTTTACATTACAAATTACATTTACATTTGTTTATTTAGCAAATGCTTTTGTTCAAAGTGGTCCAAGCAGTGTTTCATATTTTAATTTATT
Organism: Petrocephalus schoutedeni; assembly: GCA_026780765.1. Lineage (NCBI taxonomy): Eukaryota > Metazoa > Chordata > Actinopteri > Osteoglossiformes > Mormyridae > Petrocephalus > Petrocephalus schoutedeni. Next base: position 28,181,589 of record JAODKL010000095.1, on the reverse strand, counting down.
GGGCGTCGGCTACAAGTCTAATGTACTGTTATACAGGCTTATGCCCCAACAACAGAAGCAGATGAAGAATTAGGTGAAATGTTATGTTTCAGGCAAAGGCGGAGGTTTGACGTTAGAATCACAGCTGGGCAATATGGATTTGGAGACATAAACGATGCTGGAGAGCTACTAATCAGTTTTTGCAAATCCATCAACCACTTCACTGCAAGCAAATTCTTTAAATAACCATAGCATCATTGTTACACCTGAGCATCACCTGGTGAGTTTCATATTTCCAAACAGTGGAAGAGCTCAATTCAAATAGCAAAAGACACGGCTTGGGTATGAACTATCTATGTGCCAGCTCCAAGTGAACCTAAAAACGGAAGGCCGTCTAACTTCCGAGAAATGAACAGGAGATAGCCATTCCCTTCAACGAAGATATCAGAAACCAATTAAAGTCCTAGGCCCACTTAACAGAGAACCAGAAGAACTGTGGATAGAATCAAAGAAGCCGTCTACAAGTCATCTGAGTATTTTTTTATAAATGGAACACAAGCGCAAAGACAAGAAAAGAAAAGAAAATCAAGACAGATAAGTGTCACCACAGCACGCAACAACGAAATGTGTCCTCTGCATTTAACCCATGTGACATCGTGACACAGCAGGGGGCAGCTATGTCAGCGCCCGGGGGGCAGTACTTGGGGACAGTACCTTGCTCAGGGTACTTCAGCGATACTTTTATAAGACAATAGACATATAAGGTTGCTCAGATAAGACAAAATTACAACATCTACAGAGTCACTGCATCAGGACCAAAATAAATATAGAAGATGGAAAGTAATGAAAAGGGATGACAAGGAATTCAAAGACCTCCATCATACAGACAAAAGCAACGGGAATATCTGTAATGTGGTCAGATACATGGAAGAACCATCAGAAATGGAAGTAGAGGACAGATTAGCCCTGAGGTCACTTCCAGACAGAAGACCAAGGGGACCGATGGCATCAGTAGGAAACTGAAGAAGAATTAATTAACAGGTTGAACAAATTATACCAGCAATTTGGAAAACAACTTGATGTCATGCAGATTGAAAGAGATTAGTTTGCATTCCATTACCAGCGGAAACCTATTGGATTAAATAAGCTGAAATTCCTAATATTACATGATAGTAAGATGATGCTAAAGATCTTTCAGTGCAATTTAGAGAGCTACATAGATGTAGAATTGGTTGAGGTAGATGCTGCATACAGGAGAGACCTAGGAGTAAGTGACTTCATTGCTAACACATGATGAATAATAAAAAAAAAACAAAAAACAAGGAACAGCAGTAGGGAGGGGAGTGCACACGTGCACACAGAGCTTATAATGCAAGAGGCTGTACAGGAAGAAGACTACTGTGGACTCTGCATTGTAGGAGGAACATCTGCGACCATGATAAGAAGTTCTACAGGGTCACCAGTAACTGACACTGACTTGATGGCACATGACGAAAGCAATTCACATAAAATAATCGCAATCGGGTGCAATTTAAGTCATGCTGTCACAAAAATGGCTTTTACTACATCCTAAAGCAGCACGGTACGGCCTGTTAAATCTAAATGAAAAATGACATCAGAATCAGTTACATCTGAAAGCAATTCACAGCCCCCATTATCTATAAAGCATACCACACATGCATGTATTACATTAAAAACAGTTTATTAAATGTTTCTGAGGAATGTGATCCAAAAAGATATATTTATTGAAACTGTGTTGAAAGGTTGTAAAACTAAGCATATTTTTTTTCAGCAAACAGTTCAGCCATATTGATGCTTTAATAATCCCACAAGAGTATTTCACTGAGGAAGCTTTCCCGTGTGATTTATTGAGCTTGGCCTGCAGATCAGGCACACGCCTGGATGGCGCCCTCCCCACCCAGCCAATCGCCAGCCCCCCCATCATGTACCTCCCAAACCTTTATACGTGTCGTGCCCCCTGGCAGCTCTTAGCAGCTGTGTCTCCCACCCAGAAGAACCCCACAGACCCGGCGGGTCCGGGCCAGCGATGACTGATGGCGACTATCTGGCTGAAAATGCATTTTTACTCCTTTTTAATCCTAACCACCAGCACGCTTCTTTTGTCTAGAAGCAGGGAAAGGCTTCGGATTTGATAAACGGTGACATTATTCTGTTTTGCATATCTGGCATTCTGTGGAATTGTTCAGAGGGATTTGCATGCACTGCGCTAAGCAACAATACTAATTTATTTTCCAGTGTACCTTTTTTAAACACTCTACTTGCTGCACATACCATTGTCATCTAATTATGTAGTATGTCATTATGCTACGTAATGGTAAATAATGCGATGTCGTATGGCGGGTGCAGGCTAAGTTTCCCTTTGGCTCTTTGCAGTCACTTCACTGTAGCTAGTGCAGTTGCGTGCCTGGTATCCAGAGGGAAGATTCCTGTCAAGCTGGGGCCACTGTCCCCCCCCCCCCAAAACCCCCCACCCAATCTTCAGTATCTGCCCAGCCTGCTCCGCATCATCTCCGCCTGGGGCTGCTTGCTAAGCTAAGCTAAGCTTCTGGTTCCCCTGCATATGCGCAAGAAGCCAAAGCCTCTTAGCTCAGGTGTTCGCTGTCAGTGAGATTCTGCCTGCTCCCTCTCTTTGTCTTGGGGAGGGCGGGCAGCCGTGCATTCCAGGAGCCTGTCTTCATGCATTGCCGAGACCTGGCCGTCGGTTAATAAAGGCAGGAATTTCTACCAGCTTCGGCTCCGCTGCCGGGGGGTGTCCCGCCCCCACTGTTGTGACAACGGCAGATGTTAATAGAAAGTGAATGACAAGCTTTGGAGGGTGAGCTTGGTGAGATTCCACATGACATGTCGTCACAAGCAGGTATCACCAGCAACTACAGTTGCAACTTCGGGGCTCAATCACGCAGTTTTACCAGTAAATGCCTCAATTTCCTGCGATAATACCCCAATTAATTATTCAGGCTCCACTAGGGGCAGCCTTGTTTGGTTCTGAATGTGTATTCTCTGAAATTTCATTTATTGCAATAAAATGTATATCAATGTATGTCAACTTGTGTAGGGTGTGTTATAATATGTCTACCTGTATAGCAGGAAAAAGAGTTACCTCTGAGTAATCATTTGTTCACTTTTTTTTTAATAAAAACAAATGCTGTAATAGGAAGTAATTCAACGTTTAAATTATCAATACCTCAAAAGATCCAAAATAGCTTTAAATGTTTACTTTTTCCATGTTGCCTTATTTTAATAGTATTTCATCGTATTTTCATAAGCTTGGTCGCTTTTATTAAATGAAACGGATATTTTTCATGGGCCCAGATTTTTCGCTATTGTCATTTTAAGTGTCATTTCAGAATTCCTATGAACAAGGAAGTGTTAGTTCTGAGGTAAAGACCAGCTGTTACAGTACCGACCAGCAGATGGCACTGTGTCCTCAGAAATAGGACCGGGAACCTGAAGGCGAGGGAAGACTTCACCCCTTAGCGAGGTTTCGGTACGTGTGTGTGCACGGCTCAGTCGCACAACTGCGTTTTGTGGCGAATCAGTGTGATAAATCCTGCTGAGATAAAAAAGGGGGCACCTGATGGCTGGGGAGCAGTGCCTGACCCCTCAGCATGGAGAAGAATGTGAATCTTCTGTAAGCTAAACCACTGCAAGGAATTTATTATGTGCTGTGTTGCAACCATTGCTGTAAATAAGACAGTGGGTTGAGCGGGACATTGGCCTGCAATGTCCCAGGCTGTAAAAGTATAAAAAAAAATAAAAGAAATGCGTGGGGCTTGACTGTGGTTGTGGTTCCTGTTTGCGACCTCGGAGACGCCTTGGTGTCAGCATCTTTCTGGCACTCCAAACTTAGGGGCTTTGCTGGGCAGACATCTCATGCTGTTTATTGCGTTCCTCCAGTGGTGCACATATGCACGCTCATGGACGTCTGAGCGCGGAAGAATCAGGAATGCCTGTACCTAGTGCAGACGGGGAAAAAAACTCTATTTTATGTCCTTCACATTGCCTAGTTTGAAATAATGAATTTATTTGCCCATATTTCTGGAATTGCTACAGATCTCATCGGTGGGTAACTATTGTGTTGTATTTATATCTTTGTAGGCGTCTGAAGGGAAGTCGATTTATTCTATTCTGGAGGTACACAGTAAATACCTCCACCTGAGTATCCCCAACACAATCTAGTGGTACTGACTATCTGAGGCCCAGCGCTAAACATCGCAGAGGCAAACCGAGTGCTGGCCTGCACAAGTCACAGGCTGCAGTACATAAACCAATGTATTCCAGCTACAAGCTGAACCAAATGTCCAGTTAAAAAGTCAATCTCGCTTTGAGTCCTCAGGCGCATTTTGTGGCTGTAAGCAAGAGCCGTAAATTTTGACCATAAGCGAAGAAGCCCCACTGTCTGGCACCAGAGGGGCTGAGCCAGGGCTCTGTGTGGCACTGTAAGAATGTTTTGGGGTGCATCAGTCCCCCATTCTCACGGGGTGGGGTTATAGTCACTCTCTAGCAAACGTTTGGCCTGTGGCATGTATAGGACCACCAGAAATTAATGCTTGGCCCACAACACATTGCCACCATTTCCTTTGCTCGTTTACATTAAATTTCCATCTCTTGCCCAATAACTTGCTGTAAGATATGTCATAACATTAATTTAAACAGAACTGTGTTTAAGTGGCTGTATGACATCAGGCATCCTGCTTGCATGTATAGAGCAGATGCCACATTTCTGCAGGTGCGGCCAATTTGCAGGCTTCGTGTTACTCTAAACTCATTCAGATTCCACTTCCTTATGGGGTCGTGCTGCAGGAATTAACGTCATGCGCTGCCACTGCCGCTGACTCTCGCAGTGCCTCCTGGACGGCAGCATCTCACAGGGATGATGCTTCCATGGGCTGCTTAGACGGAGGCCTTGTCTCTGCCGTCACGCTGGAGCACCACACAGTCTTCGCGCGGCGTCATGGAACCACCAGGCACCGCCAGGATGGTTTCTGGCGGGAGCGGAGACTCGCCCCCTACCTCTGATTATAACACTGGAAATAAATACAGAAATGACCCGTGCTGGGGAACACACTCACGAAAGTCATCCATTACAGACAGGCTCAGGTCCACGAAGTATAAAGAGTCGCAGTCACTGAGTACTCAACTGGTTGGTTGAAACAAAACCTTGGTCTGGAGTTCTAATTTCTGCTAACTTCCCCAACACGAGAAACGACCTTAAAGACTTTTCTGATCAGCCATTATACCTTTCCAAGGGGAGACTTGAATGAGGTGACTTCTTATAGATAGTTTATCATTAGGAGCGATGTATAACTCCCCCATTGTCGTTTTCAAGCATTAACAAAGTTTACTTATTAAGGATTAAAACAAGAATGAATCCCCAAATCATGTTAGGATAGCAACAGTGGAACCACAGAGCAATCACATTCTCACCTGCTGCTTTGTTTATAAAATTTTGAAGGTACTTTACATACTCATTACATGTCCCTATGAAATAGCTACCCCAGACACGGCCATTTTTGAATTAGTTGCATTTAACTTGTTCTTATGGTCTGGGCTACAGAAATGCCAAAAACTGAAGCCTGGTTACATTCTGGTCAAACTTCATGAATAAGTACTGCTGTCCTGTGCTTACTTTGCATCCAGGCCAATAGTGAGCTCTTATAACTATCTCTAACGTGCAAATAAAGCCAAGTGTATAATTGCACTCTCTTCAAAACTGTGAATTTCCCACTATACACAAATTTAGTCCATTTGGAGCTGTAAATGGCAGTATTGCGGGTGTGACTGGCCTCTCCCGCCGCCATATGAGGGTGAGGTGCAAGTGGTTTGGCGATGGAGGCTAGGGGGCTGTGAAGGCAGAACTGCAGGAACTAGAAAAATTCTTCTCTTTTTTTTTCGGTGGGGGGGGGGGGAGTGAAAACTCCAGAATGACAGAGGAATATGTATTCTGGCTGCCCACTGGGTAGAATCACAGCCATATCATTAAATTTGCTTTATTAAGTCATGTGCCTGATCCAATGATTTGTCTGTTTGCATGTAATCGATAAACAGTCCTCTATTCTATTCAACAGTGCTTGTTTCTTTCGACAACAGTGCTTGTTGTCAGAATAACTCCTTTCTGGTAGGAGTTAGAGTGGCTGATTTGGCCTTCCCACCCTGCGTTGGGTTCATCAAGGTGCAGTCTGTGGGCTGTAGACATGTTTGACAGAGGATAAAAACGGAGACAGCGGTTGCGATGCGCTGTCTCTTTAAAAGGGCGGGGTTGCTCCCTCCCCTCAGCCTTTCTACCTTAATAACAGCCCATCTCCACGCAGGCTTTGATGCTGCCGGCTTTATGGGCCTTGTTTAATATACACCGTCCTCGTCTCCCTCTCTCTCTCTCTCTCTCTCTCTCTCTCTCTCTCGCGCTCTCCCTCTCTCTCTCCCCTCTGCTGTATTTGTAGCCGGTCTCAGTGCCAGACACCCTGAGGCAGTGGCAGCGCCAGTAAGTCTTCCCACCTCTGTTTTTGTGGTGGGGGATGACATGTTGAAGCTTTGAAGGGCAGGAGAGAGAGAGGGGGGAGGAACACATCACTCTGCGAAATACTGAGATGTCATGTGGCCTGCAGTCCGCCCAGATTCTCTCACTGTCTGTGTGGGCAGGCTGGAATGGAGACGGGATAGGCTTCTCCTCTCTCCCCCTCCCTCCCTCCCTCCTTCACTCTCTCGCTCTCTTCCTGTGTGCTAGTGTTTCTTCTCTATTTCTTCAGCATATAGGCTACCGAATGTTTGAAAATGGTTTCAAAAGTCACAGTGTTTAATACCTAAAAATATATTTTGATCCCAACTGTAGGCCCAACGCCACATGCATACGTATACGTGTGTGCTCATACGTATACATGGATACTCACGCATATATTAGTTGCAGACTGCAGTCTTGTGGATAACAGTAACTTGATTATTGGGCAAAACAATTATTTTAGGGAGTTTTAAAGTGTTTTTGTTTTCGCGCGGCCTGGATCACCCGCGAGTCCTCGCTGCATATGAATGAAGCACACGCCCTGTTTCCCTTTCGTTTGTGAAACCTCAGCGCCCCGCTGACAGGCGAACAGGCGCTGACTGTGAGGCAGCGTTTGCAGAAATGTTCCGATTTATCACCTCTCTGGAATGACATGAGAACTCATTTCAGGTTAAAAAAACAGACATGCAGACAGCACACCTACTCATGTTTACCTACGGTTAAAAAGTAAAGGTATCCTGCTTCAGACGGACCACCTGTTTGGAAACCCACATTGCATTCAGGCCCGTGGGAGCAGCGTTGCTGAGTGGCATGGGCTGTTGGTTAGGCCGGAAAGCGGGGGGGGGGGTTCTGTACTGTTGTATCATGCAAGTTTTTGGCAACCTGTTTTCTCACAGTCTCTTTATTTTTGTTTTGTCTGCAGGGGCGAAGTCCTCTCTGGCGAAGGCGTGTTGGCGAACGGGGATTAAAGTGGAGGCAGACAGGCGAGAGCGTTACAGTTTACAAAGACCAAGCTTCATTCCTGTCTGACGATTGCATTACATGGAGCCTGGGACGCATCCCACTCGGAGGGAATATGGCAACACAATGGTGTTTTGTACCCTGACAATCAGTATCACTTTAGCTCTGCATGTCTCAAATATCTTAATATCCGAATTATAATATATTTACATATAATGGTACTTGTGATTCTTAGAATAGTACAAAAGTTTGCTTTGTGAAATAGCCGTGACTGTGCTCCATTTGTAGATTATGCCTAGATTAATTTAATTTCAGGTAGGAAAATATCATTAAAATGTTATCGGAAAACCTCAGGATTTTCTATTTCCAGAAGCAAGATCAAACATCGACAGATTACTATGCAGGCCAAGCAAGACTACTGGCCAGAGGACAACAGATTCAACAGATTAGCTTTCAAAATAATCTAATTCATTTCCAGTTTTGCTCAACTCATATTCAGCTGACTGTTTGCTCAGGTTTTATGACACACTTATGCAGTTCAAGTCAAGTCAAGTCTTCAAGTCATTTGTCACACGTGAAATGAAATTGCCTTTCTGTGGAGCAGCATGCAGCCAGGACACGGAACAGTAATGAAACAATAAACATAAAAATGAACAATAAATATTGGGGGGGTGAATAAAGGATAAAAGAAATAATTGAATGAAATGAAAACGGAACGATACATGATAGTCACAACAATAATGCACAGTAGGTGCATAAAACACAGGAGCTGCTGTGCTCTTCTGCTCTCTCGGAGTCGCTGTGTCTGCACCCGTTGTCATTTTGGCTATCCTGCCAGAATGCAAGTCAAGTTCCTTGCTGAAGGGGACGTTATCGGTTAAAATTTGGCGAAGGGGCCTGTGTCTGCTCTGTCTTCCGTACGTTTCGTCTCCGGTTTCACGCCAGCCGTGTGCCTGCATGCACTGCCGCGGATCTCTTCCCTGCCTTCGGTGACACATCAGCTTTTCCCGAGCTGGTGGCCTCCCAACACTGCCTGCGTTGTGCTTTATCCGAAAGACCCACATTTTCCTCCGGCTCTCCCCTTTCAGACCTGAGTGTTTGCCTGCACGCTGACCACCTGCCCTCTTGACCCAATGCCTCCTATATCCGATCCAAACCCTTGCACACTGAATCCATTCCTGAAAATATCTCTTCTTATAATTTTCATGATGTGGTTCTGGTTCCTATTGCTTGTTTTTCTCCTTTCACATTTTGGCACATGCACCAAAACCTCTGGATGTCTCACAATTCTTGCATCCTCTCTCTCCAAGAGACGTCTTGGCAAGGTCCTGGTCATCTCTTTTCTGGAACGGCCCCCATCCTGCTTTTGTGCAACGAGTTCCTTCCCATTTCTTCCCTTCTCGAGATAACGGCTTGTTTTTCTATTGCATGAAGGCTATGGCTCAAAATGAATTTCAGACTTTTGTTCTATGATTCTTCACCTTCAGGAACACCTACGAGATTATGCTTATGCTTATGACAAACCATACACAACGCTAGATGCTACAAAGTTCTAATTATTGCATGTCATTGAGTCCTGGTGACCAAAATAGAGAGTATTCTTCCTGAATGTTCTGTCTTCTGTCTGAGTCTTCAGACTTACCTGTGGTATGTTGGGCACTAAATAGCCCCTTCACCCTACAGAAGAATCAGTTATTTTGCATTGCTGGGTTTTGATAAAGATTCCTGAGACTGCATCCTTATCGCCAGAATGTGCAGTAAAATCTCCCATATCCAGCATATTCAAGTAACCTGCACAATTACAACATAGCAATATAAAAACTTAACAGTCATAATAACACGATGCTATTTAAAATGTACACTAAACTAAAAAAAACACAAGAAATAACAAAGAAATGCATTGCGCAATACGAATGTCAGAAAGCTTTAGTAGGCTTTCTGCTGGTTCTACCGTTGTTTACCTCGCAACCTCTTGTGTCGTATCAAATTTCTGACTTCGTCTGACATCACCGCATTGTTTTCTCATTGTTAGTGTGCGAGTATAAAAGGATTAAAGTACGTGTCAGAAATGTTACGATTTAGTGTTTTAGTGTTTTTCAGAAAATTCTGCTACCCTACAGTACATTTGTCCTGAATTTGTCGAATGCGAGACTTGTTACTGACCCTGCTAGGTACCTAACATTGAATACAAATCCATTCAACTGCAGGTGTGACTGCAACTTTAACTTTTTAAGTGTTGTTCTATTATATAAGTTAAGGAAATAGGAATGGAAATAGAAAGGAAATGTAAATGAATGGCATTACTGTCACGGTTTGCCCATGTGATCCTTGTGTGCCACGCCCCCTTGTTCCCCATGTGCGTTTCCCTAATCGTGCCCAGCTGCCTCATGTTAATCCTTAATGCCTTTCCCTATTTAGTTGGTCTGTGTCATGCCCCCAGTGTCGGTTATTGATGAATGTATTGAATGCATCGTTCATGGTTGTTGCCGCTACCTGTTCCTGTTCTGTCCTGCTTCGTCCTAATAAACGTCCTTGCCAAGTACAGCCTGCATCATGGGTTGTCGCTCCCGCAAAAACCATGACAGAATAACCGACCGTAACCATCGACCCAGCGGCTGTCCTCCGGAGATTGCCATAGGCTCCACGGCGTGCTTGGAAGACCCGCTCCTGATCCTGGAACCGGCAATGTTTGCCACGGACACCGCTTCCGCTTCTGCCCCTGTATCCATGCCGGCGGAAGACTTCTTCACCCTACAGGAGCTGTGGTGGAGGTTAGCGGTGGACCCGGCGCTGCAGGAGGATCCCGAAGCCTCCCAGTCCCTCGACTCCCTACAGCGGTCGTTGGCTGCCATCTCCTCGCCCATGGAGCTGGAGAAAATACAGGGAATGATGGGCGACCTGCTGCGATGGCGAAAAAGTCTCTCCCTTAATGCCGCAGCATGCCCGTCTCGTCGGGGAGAAGACGCCGCAGCATGCCCATCTCGTCGGGGAGAAGATGCCACAGCACGCCCGTCTCGTCGGGGAGAAGACGCCGCAGCCCCGTCGGCGCCCGCAGCCCCGTCGGCGCCCGCAGCCCCGTCTGCGCCAGTTCCTGCAGCTCCGTCTGCGCCAGTTCTTGCAGCTCCGTCTGCAGCCCCGCCTGCGCCAGTTCCTGCAGCTCCGTCTGCGCCAGTTCCTGCAGCTCCGTCTGCAGCCCCATCTGCGCCAGTTCCTGCAGCTCCGTCTGCAGCTCCGTCTGCGCCAGTTCCTGCAGCTCCATCTGCAGCCCCGTCTGTGCCAGTTCCTGTTCCCGCAGTTCCGCCTGCGCCAGTTCCTGTTCCCGCAGTTCCGCCTGCGCCAGTTCCTGTTCCCTCGGCCTGTTCCCCTGTCCTCCTCCGCCCTCTGCCTTCCTGCCCCCTGGTTTTGTCCCGTCTGTAACCGCTCCTTGTCCCCCTGTCGTGCCTCCTCTGTTCCCTCCCGGTCCCTCTGTGTCCCCTGTGGTCTGTCAGCTCCTGTCTGTTTTGTTGCCGGTCTTTCTGTTCTGTGTCTCTGTTCTGTTCCCAGTCCCTCGTTAATGGTCCTTGTCCTTGTTCTGGTCCCGTGTCCCCGGTCCTGTTCGGTTGCCCCCCTCTTGCGCGCCCGGTGTTCGCGCCTTTGGCGGGGGGTAATGTCACGGTCTGCCCATGTGATCCTTGTGTGCCACGCCCCCTTGTTCCCCACGTGCATTTCCCTAATCGTGCCCAGCTGCCTCATGTTAATCCTTAATGCCTTTCCCTATTTAGTCGGTCTGTGTCATGCCCCCAGTGTCGGTTATTGATGAATGTATTGAATGCATCGTTCATGGTTGTTGCCGCTACCTGTTCCTGTCCTGTCCTGCTTCGTCCTAATAAACGTCCTTGCCAAGTACAGCCTGCATCATGGGTCGTCACTCCCGCAAAAACCATGACAATTATGGGAAAAAAATGGGAAATAGTATTTGACTTGCATCCATGCATCCATCTGCCATACCTTCTATAGGGTCATGGTAGAAAAACAGCATTAAGGATATTGTTATTCTTCATAACTGCCTAATGTTATTAATGGGGTTCTGTGTGCTCTGTATGAGACAGCACTGTGTGCTCTCTTCCATATTGGAGTTGTTCACATGCAGTGACACATTTATATAAATAAACATATCTTCAAACTGCACCAGTATGATCATTTCAATAAAATCTAAGGAACAGAGCTGAAAGGGGCTGAGGGGAAGCTTCCTGCTTTAGTAATGCGTGTCCTGCCTCTGGGAAGCTGTTTATTGGGTGCCAAGCAACCGAAGGGCAAGTGTAGGATGCTCATCTCAGGCGTTAGCAGCATATGTGTTTACACAGGCAGGGAGTCAGAATGGGAGGCAGAGAGCGTACTCTGAACGCAAACACACGCACTGGCCTCTCCGTGGCTGACGTGAGATACTAAGCCTTCACCTTAATGCGAGGGAGAGAAAAGGTGGGGGGCTATCTGAGCTGAAGGCTTCTCTGTTGGTATAGTGCACCTAGCATCAAACTTTTACTTTTTATTAATGAGGTGGCATTTCGCCACTAAATATTTTCTTTTACAGCTTGGAAATTCCTGTATCCAGGAGTGATACTTCTGCAAATCTGTCAGCTGTGAGACATGACTGGCGGCCGCATTAGTATGGAGACCCTTTATGCGGAGAGTTGAGGCTTCCTGTCCCTGCGTGTTGGTCCAGTGCCAGGGAAAGCCGAGGTGAGGACGTTCTGCACGGCGCTAATGCGCTCCGCGTGCCGACCGGCACTGCGGCGTGCCAGCGCCGCCCAACCTTTGTGATGAGGGGGCCGTAGACTGAGAACATCTGCCTAATGGCCGCCGTCAGACGGCTTCTACACAATCGGAGAGATCTGGTGACAGAAACCCCCAGGTTTCTCCACGCTAGCCCGCCCTTTGCGGCATAGTATGGTCAGACAATCTGCTGACAGTGGGAGCCACAAGGAATCATACTTCCGCACTCTGCTGCATTTCACTGCACATTTTAACTAACGCGGTTAAAACAAAAGAGATGTAAACTGCTTTGATAGACAAAAGTTTCACTCCTTCATTTTTATTTTCCTACAAAAAGCGCTTTTCTGCCGTGCTGTCTTGGATCTGTTTTTACTAGACTCCTTATGGTGCATACAAACTCCCAGTCTATTCATCTCCAAAATGTCCACAGATACCCATGGTCACAGATAAAAACCGATGTAAAAGGAAACGGCTAAAAGGTTTCTTAGGTAGCAAGAATCCTCAGTTGCTGATTGAAAGCGAGTGTTCCTGCAGCCATGAGGCTATCGCGGATTAGCCCCATCTGGAGCGGTCAGGATGTTCGCCAAACATGTGAAACCCACTGCCTCGCCAGACAATGGGAGACGGGACTTCACCAAACAGATTGAATGTCTGCGGGAATCAACTCTGTCTGACTCAATTTAAACACGCATCTTATAATATGGGTGGACGCGCAAAAAAAAATAAAAAATAGTGAACACAAGTGCAGAAATCTCCTGGTGCACAGCGATGCTGATGTGCTGGTGAAGAGTTCAGGGAGGTGTGCCGGGGTGTCGGACAGTGAGTGGCACGGCCAGCAGAGCTGCGCACACCAAACACTGGGTGACACATTTTGATGTTGAATGGAAATTGTGAAAATACACCTCAATGCTGGCTAATACAGTAGCCTCATTTCTCTCTGCTAGCTCCATGCGCTTCCCTTTTCCCAACGCAGAGACCAAAGACCCTTTCTGAATCAGCTTTAGCTCACACAGTAAGTAAGCTGCTGTGCTTAGGTGACCGGCTGACCACTGAGAGGAGCCTCACCCAGAGCCACTTTGGCCTGCTGCTCATTTTAACACCTAACACTCATGACGCCTCACTACTTGCTCTGCCTGATGGCCTTTGACTCCATAAACTATTTTTTTACATCTTTGACCGACTATGGAAATTTCTTGTTTTTTTTTTTCCTTTTCTTTTCTATGTCATGGTGTCGTTTCAAATTTCGGGCAACTTTTTGTGTGGAGAAACGGTGTCAAGTGCTAGTTGTGCTGTAATAGGGACAATAGCTCATGCAAAAGTATTTCTTTATTTTAAAATACACGTCCCAGTCTATATTTCTCATTGCAAGAGACGGGAAGTATGCAAGAGTTGCTTGTTTTATCTGTGCCTGTAATTACTTTACGTCACAGGCTTAAAGGATGTTTTCATTTAAAAAAAAACATTGTGCGGGTGTTTGGGTCACGTCTACGAGCTGCCTCTTCTTTGCAAGCCAGTGAAGATGCAGATACTTTGTCTCCACTTGGCTGCCCCCCTCCCCCCACAACCCACTCTCCACATGAAGTGAGTGTTAGATCATTGCCACAGAATGACTGGAAAACCCATTACATAAGTCATCTGGTGGACCTGGATGCAGTTTGATACATTATCGTGTCATAATAGCGGCTCCAAACTCCAAGGCCGATTCAGTACTGACAGTGCTGTAAGGCCTTGTATCGATGACCTATTAAAGTTCCATCTTCTGATATCCTCTTTAGCTTCGGAAAGAGTCACAAAAATGTCCCCTTTTCTGCTTCTGCGTGCACATTCTGCAGATCTGAATGTCCTCCATTCTGTGCAAGATCCATCTGTTCTCCATGGAATAAACTTCAGCTAGATGCATAAGTCTGATAATCTTTGAGACTCCTTTTCCCTCTTTTCTTTAGTTTGATGTTGAAGCTAGTTACATCTGCCATTTTCATTTATCCGTTCATAATTCACTCCAAGACAGACTAAAGCGTGAATTTAAATGGTCAATAATCACATTGTTTCATTTATAAAACCAATACATGTCAGCTCTCATTTTCATGCTGCTGTGTTTTAAAATCCTTCACAATATTCCATTTGATTTTAATGCACATTAGCAACAAATACTCATTGTACCATATGAGTTGTTCACTGACCTTAATATTCTATTAGACTGAAACTCTCCAGAGCACATTTTAAACAAGTCAATTAGACTACAATATCTTCTTTGTATTTCAGTAATTTTACTTGCTTTTCATTACAGATCAGGTTGTGTTGTGATGTTTTGGCATTTGGCTCTGGGTTCAAGACCCAGTGTGAGCCTAAGATATACTCTAAGAGACTGATGATTCTTAGAATATGATGTTTGTGTCATAAATTTTGTCTGATGTGCAAAATATTTTTGCTGAGTTAAATTTGTGTTTTGTCCAGTGGGTCAGCTTTTATTTTTTAGTGCATATTTCCTGCCCTACAGGGATGCTTATGGTTTCCTGACAGGCAGGTCAGGTATAAATTCAGCTCTGTGCTGCTCTGTGTGCTCCTACCCAGGGTACCTTACACCCTGTGCTCCCTTGTGTGCTCCTGCCCAGGGTACCTTACACCCTGTGCTCCCTTGTGTGCTCCTGCCCAGGGTACCTTACACCCTGTGCTCCCTCCTTACACCCTGTGCTCCTTTGTGTGCTCCTACCCAGGGTACCTTACACACTACAGCTTTGATTGTGTCTTTGATGCTCCAATGGCCTTTGATGCTCCTATGTTGTCTGAAATTTCAGCGTGTTGTGAAATTTCTTTTATTGGATTTTCATGTTTTTGCTTCAACCAAGGAACCTTAGACTAAGGTTTGTTTTTTATCTGAAATCATAAGGTGAAGTTCTGCCTTGATAGCTATCTACCCCATTAACACCATTCATACCCTATTAATACCATGTATACTTATGCACATTGATTTATGTTTGCAAATGGTTTCAAATGGTGTATTTATTTCTTTTCGGGCTGTCAAAACAGATGCGTTAATTGTTGTGATTCATTTAAAATATTTAATGCACTAATATAAATTAACATGATTAACAGCTACATTTTATTTCCTTCCTGTGTGGTGGCTGACTTATGACTCGGATGCCGCAAAACTCATCCTAACCAGAGACAATAGAGCTTGGCAATTGATGTCATCATACAGTGCATTATGGGGCAGCTGATGTCATTGCGCAGTGCATTATGGGGCGGAACCACCATATTGTGTAGCCATGAGCCAAAATAAACTGGCAGACTCATTTCAATGCTTTTCATTGTCCTACATGCTGTTTGTAAGCATGTTTAAAATTTGTCAGAGAGAATTGTACAGAAACAAACAGCTACCAGACTGCATAGTTCTGTGTGTAGTTATACATCATTTGTGATTATTGTACATTAATTTGGTGATTGATTTTATATTTAAATTATAAATAATTATTAAGTTTTTACTCACGATTAATCACAATTAATTCATAGCAAAATGCGAGATTAATTCGTTATTTTTTTATTGATTGACAGCCCTAACTTCTTTATTTGGAGACAACTAAATACAATAGTCTGCGATGGGCTGGCCCCCCATCCTGGGTTGTTCCCTGCCTCGTGCCCGTTGCTTCCGGGATAGGCTCCGGACCC
>JAODKL010000095.1:28137381-28157741 GCA_026780765.1 Petrocephalus schoutedeni | reverse complement strand
CCCCCCCCCCCCCCCCCAAGGAAGATATTTGATCACCAGAAACAGTTAAATGGGGCAGAGGCCAAGGGTGCTCCCCTGAGCTGGGCCATCTGGTCACCGCTGCGGTCCCCTTGAAGTGCTGCTGGCGAAGCCGTGGCGGTTTGCAATGGCGACTGGAGGCTTGCTGCACAGCACTTCCAGCCTGGGTCCAAACCTCAGAAAAGGAAATCTGGGTTTCAGAAATGGAGGGCTTGCTCCTGAACTATTTACAGAGCCTTCTGTCGGTCCAGTGCCACCCACGATATTCCACATGAGAGAGAGAGAGAAAGAGAGAGAGAGGGAAAGATAGAGAGAGAGAGAGAGAGAGAGAAGGGAGGTGGCCCCAGAAAGGACTTATACTTATACTGGAACACTCCATATCTCTTTCAAGTATTAGGATCTACTTGTATAATGCAGGCAGTTTGACCAACCAACAATATAAGGCAAATACCTTGTAGTATACATATTGTGAGATTGAAGCCATAAGGCACAGCGAGAGGTTTTTTCATTCAGCGTGAGCCATTGGCATATGTTTCAAATAAGGAACACGTTCAGGCTGATTCATATTCTGAACTCAGTGAGAAAATGTGTAGCTACAACAACAACAAAACCACAGGCTTATTCAAATTCAGTCTCAATTGATCGTGATATGATTATAATAACGATACTGCCAGCTAAAGAGAAACTTTATTAGTATTATATATTTTACATTATATATTTTCCATCACCTTTATCTTGTGTATGTCTTTTTAGAGATGGGAATGTTCCTTCCTGATTGAACAGACATACAGTATAAGCACAGTCTATATTTGGATTATCCATCTAACCATCAGCCTAACCGCTACAGGGTCGTGGTGAGCCCAGTGTCTATCCCAGGGCGCAAGGCAGGGGAACACCCTGGATGGGATGCCAGTCTGTTGTGGAGCACACATTCGTGGACTTTTGTTGTTTCATATGGAATATTATTTTTTTAGTACATATTGTTATATTACAGGCCAATTGGTTATATTGTCAGAAATAGGTCATTATGAGGACATTCTTGTCTTGAAGCAGCCAAAGGCTATTTATTTAGGCAGAGGAAACTAAGAAAACGGAAAAGTTAGAATACGCAGGACCCTTCAGCAGCCTTTATAGCCAAAGGCAGAAGTTAAATCATGCGTTTGATGTGTTTTTTTACCAAGAGCCCGAGAGACCTTCTTCTAGGGAGGCAATAATGAAGCTGTATGAGAAGGATATCACTGGGTGGGGCAAACGCAAGCCCATTCATTTTCTTTACCTGAGCTCGATTACAGGTACGTGAGCCCAGGTTCTGTTTATCTGCCCCAGACCAGGAGCGCGGGCCCTCTGCCCACTCTCGGCTGTAGCCCGTCCAAAGATGAGACGCCCGTCAGCTTATCTGTGCGCCTCTCTTGAGCAGGTGCCGAAACAGCTTTTCATCTTTTGTTAACAGCTACTGTTTAGTTAAACCTTCTTCAGTCCCGCACCCGAATAACGTCCCTGTTCCTCCCTCCCATCCTCATGTCACATGGCTCTATTTGCTGTCCCACCCAGAACAATTCTTACAAAAGCGAGTGACACGAGTAACAATTAAATAATACAGTCTGCCTGCAGCATAATTACATACCTTTCTGAACTATGTCGACTTGTGCTGGATAAATGGTTACGGATGGATGGAAGATGTTGTGCACTTATAGCTGCTAATTCAGTTTAGATTAATAACACGATCAAACATGTGGTGTAAAATCCTAAATCTTTATAAACAAGAAGACTCAATTTATTCTGTCATAGTTCATCATAATATAAAGCCAAAATGAATTAAAAAAATAAATACATCAAAGCCGAAACAAACCTAGAAATTCTGGGCTCCCTGACAAAATGTTGCCCTCTACCCAATTTCGTGTATAATTTTGTGTATTTAAGGGCCCCTGACAAGTACTGGGGCCCCTGAATCTGCCAGGGCACCCATGTCCCTCCAATGCCCCTGCATTAAATATTCCCAGACTTTCATTTGTCAAGCACATCGCAAAATCAACTTTCCTGTATTTAAAATGAACCAAAATAGCCTTTCTAAAACAATTCCATTTGGTTAAAACCATATACGCTGCTCGCCTTAATTTGGTCCGTTTGCTTGCTTGGGGACAGTAATCCTGCCCCCTGAGAACCAGTGGTGTTTCATCAAGCTTGAACCAAGCCATTCCTCTTGTTCATCATGGAATATAGGCATGGCCTGTCCCTCTGCCCAGTGGTCTACCCTGTGGAAGTGCATTCAGGGTGGTCGGGAGCAAAAGCAAGGGATTGTGGGTGTGAGCATACGTGTGGACAGCGCGTGTGTGTGCCCATGGGTATATGTAGATATGTGTGTGTGTGCTGGGGAGCTGTGGGCTGCTGGAGAGAGGCATATCGGTGAACCACCCATGAAGACCTCCGGGCTCAAACTCCAGATCTTGCAAACCTCCATGTGCTGGTTGGGTTTCAGAGGACGGTGTTATTTTAGGCTACCTCTCTACAGAGGAAATTACAGTGCAAGAGTGTAAAATAGAGGAAATGGTCCATCTACAATATAATTTGCTGCTTTAAAGCATGACATATATCTGCTGGATGGAAGAGCGGTTTACAGCTTGCTAGTCTGTTAATTCTTTGTTGCCATGGAACATTTTCCAAGTCTTTATCAGCAGTGCTGGATACAGGCAGGTATGGACTACCCCCAGACTGTGCCTGCATGGATGCAGTTTGAGCGATGTTATGTTCTCTCCTATCACCGAGAGAACATGTCCAAAGTGTGTCCTGTACCATGGTCTGACAGCCCTCAAGAATGCTGGTGTGAAAACCAAACTGCTACAAATGTTTGCAATATGAAACCTGTAGAGTTTAGCATTTTGTGACATCACCATAAATGTAATTGAGGAATATGATGACTGGACAGTAGACATTTAGCTTGGAATGGAATAGAATAGAATAGAATAGAACAGAATAGAATTCATGTATTGTTCTTGTACTCAACAATTCAATTCATCAATGTACCAATTCAATTCATCAATGCAATGTATGACAGACATATAAAATATCCATATTTAAGCATTTATTAAAGTATATTATTAACGTCAAGCATGATGTTACTCAAATAAATGGTATGATATTAAGTAAAATAAATATAGTGGTTATGAAACATAGACATATGATACTATGGACACCCATTTCCGACATCTAAATTAGGAAAAAAAAACACATTTATATCAGAATTCTGTCGAAATTCTGACTTTTTGATACATATGACATACATAATACAAATATACATAGGTAAGAACTAAAAAAAGATTGACCGTATATAGTGACAGCGCCTTTCAGAAATGAAAAAAGATGTTGCACAGAAAGCACATGACATGAAAGGTGGTGTTATCTCAGTGCCTGGTCCAGTCTGGTAAGGGCCCTGTGACAGAAGCAGCTCCTCCCCCCAGGAGCCGCGGAAACATCCGCGCGGCGCCTTCCTGATGGCAGCAGGGCCGCGACGGGTCCCTGCCGATGGCCGCTGCTATTCGCCTGTCCCTGTGAGCCGCTGAATGCGGCCCCAGCCTTTTCATTTACAAACATGAGGCTGTCTCGAAAACAGCCAGCCCCCCCCCCAACCCCCGATCTTCATTTCTGTTCCTCTTGTCCCCCCCACCCACCCCCCACTACTGCCTACTTTGTCTTTCACAGTGTTTCTCACGTCTGCCACCCTAAGCACCCTAAATCCTTCCAAATTGTAGGCCCGAGTCCCTCCACACAAACAGCCCCACAGAAGGACTTTGTGTTTGTGCATTTTTTTTTTTATCTTGCCCCCCCCCCCCCAACCCACTACAAATAGCACCCTTTAAGGACTGTGGCATTTATACCTGCCTGGGCAGGAGATGTGAGAAAAGAAATATGAAAATGATCATTGCCATGTCGAGAATGGTCTGTCGATCTGGACTCAGCAGACAGCTACCTAGTCTCTGCAGACATGGGTGGCTTTAAAGCATGGGTCTCAAACTCCAGTCCTGGAGGGCCGGAGCCCAGCACATTTTTGGGTTCATCCTCGTTTAACACACCTGATTCAACTCCTCGCAGCTCCTTCTGCTAATTACCACACGGCTCTTCAGCTCAATCGTTTGTGGTGGAACAGGGAAAGAACTAAACTACACAGGGCACCGGCCCTCTAGGACTGGAGCTTGAGACCCCTGCTTTAAAGGATACCCAGAGTTGGTTAAAAAGCTAATGGCCAATTGTCCTACGTTCCCCGGCAAAACTCTTACTTTCTCATGTGGTACTAAGTGACATTTTATTTATTTGTCATTTTTTTCCGTGCAGTCTCTGACAGCTCCTTAAATGTCGCAGCATTGCTGCAGTGTCTGGTCATTTGAAAGCCTGGAGGAAAGAGCACTCTGGGAGTTTTAATGTCAGAGTTTAACAATCGAGACTGAGCATGCTATTTGATATATTGCCTCCCATGTGGCTCTGGCTCCGTCGTATTAATATGTACATGGAGCCATTCGCCACCCCCGCAGCGGCAGCATTAAGGCCCATCCAAGGAACTGTGGGATGAGCTGTGTAGGCCGTTTTTTTCCCCTGCTGCTTCTACAATAGTATTTTAGAGTGCTGTGGTAGGGGAAGGGGGGATTGAGGCGTGCTAGCTAATTATGGCCCTTAGCTGTAGCTCAACTGGCCTGGGCGGGTGTTGGAGCCAGTGGGTCTGGCACAAGGAGGTCTAGCCACAGACCCCAGCGGTGACGGCATGAAGTCTGGGACAAGTCGGAACACCATCCCAGGCTTGGAGCATTCCTCCGCTCCCTGCTTTTCCCGGGCCTGCTTCCCAGACAGGGGGCTCCCATGTGTTTGTGCTGCCTGTCTATGCACAGTCTAAATAAACACAGTCGCGGCACAGCTCAAATGCAAGGCAGCGGCCGTGGAGCCCTGACGCTTGGCTACAAATTACTGCTCTCCCATTCGCCCTGATTGAGAGAGGCTTGTGTGAGTGTGTGCGCGCATGTGTGTGTGTGTGAGCGTGCACAGGGTGTAATTAAAAGTGGAGACGCGACCCTGCTCTGTTTAGAGTGAAGGTCACCCACTGCCTGTCTTATTTGAGTATGTGCTAGAGTGTGGAACCTATGATTAAATGAGGATGTATGACTCTTTCGAAGGCATCAAATGGATGGTATTTCTAAAGGGGTACCATCAGGGTATTTTCAATCCTTTCAGTTTCCTTTAGCTGAGGTTATGTGCATGAGGTCGAGTTAAACTTGAGGGCTTCTTGCTGGAGCCATATTGTTGAAACTTACGGAAGCATTCAGTGCGTAATATAATTTTAAATCTATCCACAAGAGAGAGCCATAACCCTTTCTGGGAGAAAACAGAAGATGCATATGTTAATTGCAAGTTTTCAGCCACGCCCAAAATAAAGCCATGAGTTATTGAAGAGTCCAGCTGCCAAGCTGATAGATGAACAAGATCTGGAGTTTTGACCATATAGGCTTATATAGGTTTTATCAAAAATGTCCAAATTTTCATATTCTCATAGAGAAAATTAGATTCAGATAATTTTTAGAAAATAAACACTCCAGATTTGGCTGGCAGTATTTGTTTATTAGGATCCTGGCAGAGAGCAAATATTTTGAGCTTTGTCTTTGGAAAGACAAAGGGCAGAAGGGTGAATACCTGTCGCTCTTCTCAGTAAAGATGGTGAAATAATGATTAACTAATGCCAAGGTCAAGTGTAGGTTACTGCTGTGACTGCAGGCAGGTGATTCTTGGCATGATGTGGGCAGGCTCACCTGGAGCCAGACAGGCGTGTTGTTGAGAACTAGAGGTGTGGCTCATTCTTTCCCAAAAACAACAAGACCTACCGTAGGAAGTGTACCAACAAGCTGGGTTAGGTTTCTACACCAGAGAGGTTTTATCAAAAGCTCCCAACCCATGTCCCATATAAAAGCTAAAAATAAAGGTGGAGGATGGAATATGTTAGCTCAGGCCTGACATTACCGGGTGCCTGCTTTATGGTCCTACTCTGTTAAAAGACTAGGAAAAGACTTTCTCCTTTGCAATTCGTCCTTTTGAAGGCATATATATATATATATATATATATATATATGTGTGTGTATATATGTGTGTATATATATATATATATATATATATGTATTGTAGATATAGTATATAGTATATATAGTATGTATATAGTATTTATTGTTTTAACTCTCTAGATACCTTATTTGTTCTTAACAAGTTTTCTATGCCATGTTCCCTATATGAATTTGCTTTGCCTGAAATAGTCATTTAAGGGTTTTTAATGCAAATGAATAACAGCAGAAGTTTGGTAAGTTAAACGATGCAGGTTAGAGCCCAGCTGGACAACATCTGTTCTCTAGGTGGCGTTAGATATTAGTGCTAGTGGGCTACTTCATGCTAATCAGAGAGAGGGAATTTAATGCAGAATTAATATAGAACACCATACAATCTCCAGAGTAAGGATGTCGTGGTATTTATTTGTGCAGTGTTATTTAAAAATCAAACTGGAAACAATGTTTAAAGTTAGCAAAAGCTAGCCTGGGATCAAGCGTTATAGTTAGCAAAGCTTTAAAACCTCAAAATGTTTTTTCTTTTCCCTCCATCCGCATGTGAAAGATGGGTTCAGTGTTTTACACGAGCAGCGTGAGGTGTGGAGAAGCGTGTAAGCGGAGAGGCACCGTGGATGTGCACGCTTTTCATGGTTTCCCTTGGAAAAAGTGGTTTGCATATTTTTCTAGCTTTTGCGTTTTGCTGTTAATAACAACAGGAAGCCAGTGGTTGGAAGATGGATGGACGGATGGATGGATGGATGGATGGATGACAACAGGAAGTAAAATGGCCATTAAGCGTATAGAGAGAGAGAGAGAGAGAGAGAGTCAAAGCCACGCCTATGTTTAATGAAAATAAGTTATATATTTTTTCAAACTCTTTTATAAAACACTACATTTCTAAGATGTGAAAGAGGAAAATGTTCCTGTGCTGCATAAAATGGTTTGTGATGGGATAACAAAATAAAGTGCTAAACAGCAGCCTAGGCACTAGTAATAAAGTGTTAGTCGCACTTTGTAAAGAACGGGGCACAACATAATTTTAGGTGAAATCCTCCTTTTATATCATTATTCCCTTTTATACCCATTTAATGATGCCTACTTATCCCTTCAGGGATGTTGTGATCTCCTGTTTATTATTATTAAGTGTTTAGAAAGAAATCATATATACAATCACATATGCACAAATATTAAATAGCTACACTTTAGCTGGACCTGGTAACTTGACTCAGAGTTTTAGCTATTGTTTGATGCACTGATGCTGGCATTAGTTGTTTGACTAAGCAGGGAACCAGCTGCATAGCTACTGGAGGACATTTACTAACCAATCACTTAACCCAACTGCAGAAATTTGTAAAAATATAATTCCCATTTCCTAACATTATAAATAGCCTCTTAAAATAAAAAGTTACCATTTTTTTCTACCTAAAAGTCAAAATGGGCTCATTCCCCAAATAGGTAGTCTGGTTTCAGCTTAGGTGCAGCTTAGCCAACTCAAAATAGAGCAAGGAGTCGCTCTACAAAAAAAAAAAATGTTTGATTCTTTTTCACAACACTGCCTTTATTTTGACAAGGCCACGAGAAATGAGTATTTATATCTACGGCTGTGCGCTGCGGTCTGTCCCCAATTACAGACTGTGGTTCCTGAGGAGGGGAGGGAGGGGTGCTGGGAGACTCAGGAAGGGATTCAGGAGGCCCGTTTTAACATCCGAAGATCAGGCGTCCCAGAGTAGCCCGCCATAACCCAGGCTTTTATTTTTAAATGAGCAACAATACTGGACAACGCAGTATCCCTGAGAAAAACAGCAAGAAAACAGCCAAAGTGGAGGAGTCTGCCTTGAAACCGGATAACAAGAGAAAGGCTCTGTGTTGCAAGCCTTACTCTCAGTAAGTTGGGCCCCCACCCCCTTTAAACCCCCAAGAAATCTGCTAGCAACAGTGCTTAGGGATCACGTCTGTGTGTGCTACTCCTCTACAGTTTAAGCTTATGGCTCCAAGGCTACGCCATGCATACTGCCTTGGGCGAAATCCCTGGCTTCCCACAACAAAGCAGTGTCTTGTTTGCCTTGCACGCTGAGCTCTGACAGACGGAGAATAATAATTACTCAGTAGTCTCCGCTCTTCCAAGTTCATGTGAAATTAGCATGTGAATTTGAATGGCACATAACAGCAAAACGTCAACAGAATAATGTGTTTTGTCATGAACTGTACCTTTGCAAGCCTTCGCACTGTATTGTGAGAGTGTCACTAAATGTTCTTAAACAATAGAAGGAGCAAGGACCCTCATTATATTTCTGTGTAATCACTATTTGACCTTGTACCTGCTCACCTAAAACTTTCCATTACAGTCATAAAATTTACATATTTTTTAAAGTGACACATGGCTTGGTTTTGTTCCTTCCTAGGATATGTTACGAACTGTCAGTAACGTAGGTTACCACACTGTGTAGTGAAATGATGGAAACTGTAGCCACAATGTGTTAAAACAGGTACCTTCTGTAGCAGAATACCTGCAAACAGGAGTCTGGATAATCATTGGATAACGTATTCTGCGACTGGTCCTGTAGACTATGGATCAGCATAATCTTTTGGGCTCCTTTTGAAGTTGAGTGGTTTTACTGCGGATGGATGTGAGGGTGATGGTTTCCTTAGAATCTAGTTCCTCTGCTGCAAGGTCTTGTTTGCTTCTGAAGTGTAATTATACCCTTGTAGCTCTGTGTAAACTTAAAACTTTGAAGTCTTCCCTCTCTCTCTTTTTTCTCACTAAGGTCTTCTAAAGATGCTGCGTTTGACTGGGAAATGGAAAGTTTTGTTATTGGTTGCTTTGGTTGCCATGCCGTCGAATTAACAATTATTTTTTATATTCACCTCATTTATTAAAAAGAAATAATAATAAAAAATCAGTTCAAAACCTGAAAGTATCACTGTAAACTCATACCCTCACTTAGACATGTCCCATGAGCAGCAATGTAGCCCATGAATTCTGTTCTAAACAGTCAATTCCCTGGTGGGGACTCAAGCCGCCCATTCATGTGAAGGAGAGGAAACAGTGATTCCTCTGTGTGAGACAAGGATCTGTCAGGAAGCAAGCAGTGCTGGAATTACACCGGAGAATCTCTCCAACTGTCAACCACACCCCCCAAAGGGGGTGCCCAAAAAGACCATCTGTGCAGAACACATGCTTTTTCTATCTTCATGCATTGAATAATTGATCATGACAATTGAAAGACATAAAAACTCCCCCAGGCACATCCCATGAAACAAAGTATTTTTCATTTGTGTTTCAGTCGCTGATGGCTTCTGAAATACTAAGACGCTAACTATATGTTTCAAAGCTCAGTAATTCATGACTGGCCTAGCTAGCAATGGCACTCAGCAATGCTCAATGCTGCTCTGTTGTGAAGCACTTTGTGACCTTGCCCATGAAAGGTGCTTTATAAATAAATTTTACTTACTTAATTACTCATTTTGTAGCTCTGCTTTTAATTTTGCACTCTAGGGGAGGAGAGCTTACCAGTGTCTGTTCTTGTTTGCGATGCATTCGAGGTCTGCAGCAGAGGACCATGGCTGCCCATGCAGGATGGTCAACATGGGAGACTTTCAGCCAATCAGCACGTAGCTTTCACTGGACATGCAGTCGTGCAGATGTGTAAAAATGAGTAATGACAACATGAGAACAGCTTTCCAATGGCCATTGTTGTCATGTTGTCATGTTATGACTTTCCAAACGAGATCAATATTGGACGTGGATCACGAATACATCTGCTTTTTGCCAGCAGTTGATGTCCTTGGAAACCTCTGTGCTAAGTTAAAACAGGTTTAAAAAGAATAGTCTACTTTATCTTTACATGTTCAGCTGTAAACTTTGGCCCATGGGCCACACATGTTCTTTGTAATATATTGTTTATTCACAGGAATAACTTGCATGTGGTATGCTTGGCTCTGACACAGTAATCTCAGTCTCAGAGCCTGGAATCATGTTTTTAAGCAGCCTTCATACCTGTGCTTAAGTAATAACTGGAGGTGAGGTGGGGGAGGGCCCATTCATTCCCGAGCTGGTAGTCATGCCCTTTGTGTCTTCTGCGACGTTTCGTTCTCGTTGTCGGTTCCATTCCCAGCAGCCTGTCTGTCGCCAGTGCCGAGCTCCACCTAAGTTCTGTTACGGCAGCAGCGGAGGCTGTCTGGGGCTGCCAGGAAGGTGGCGTGCGAAGCCAGGAGAAATACAAGCCGGCCTCGTTTACAGGCTCGCGGTGTGATGCAATGCCGCATGTGCTGGGCGGACTGACGGCGCGGGAGAGGAGCCTGTTAACCGCCTGGCTGCCGCCGCCCCCAGCGCTTCATTCTGGCCATTCCATTCGTGCAGGCTGCCCTCAGGAGCTCTGATTGTCCTCATATACTGCGGATGGATCTCCATGTTGACCAGGATTTCACTAGTGCCATTCTCACATGTGGATTCGGGCTCATGTTAACTCTGCTTTTAACAAACCATTAGTGTAGTTTTCAAAGGAGAGCGGAAACACATTTATATGTTGGGATCAACTGAATAGCTCACTTGAAGTCTTTCTCTGTTTAAGAACGCGTGGCTTTTAATATTTACATTAATGTGAAGCACCAAAGAACAGTACAGGACTCGTGCTGCATAGCATCCTCCCAGAATTTCTGCTCTTACGCCCATGTTCTTACCTGGGCAATGAGGAAACGTTATAACACATGTCATGTTCATGAATGGGTCCTTGCACTTGTCTGTTTTTTAAAATGTCTTTTGAGAGAGCAGCGTTCACGCTAGGAATTCAGATCTGACGCAAACTTGTTTTAGTGCAGCTCCAATCACTGTGTCTGCGTCTGCGTCTGCCTCAGTCTTCCCACGGCTGGCCTTGCCAACATTAGCAGACGCCGAGTCGCCATAGTGTGAGAACAAACTGTGCGATCAAATTTACCAGTATAGTTTAACCCCAGTAAAGGTAGTGCGGATTCTACGGGGATCTGATATGACATAAATGAGAGTCACATTCATTTCTGCTCTGAATGTCACTAGCAAATGCTGACTTTGAGCCTCGGGACAGGGTTAGAGCTCCGGGGGCTTCCTGCTCCGTAGCATTCTATGTCAGCGCTTCATTCCTCATCAAAAGCAAAAACAACGCTGGGTATTTGTCTGTGAGGCATAAGCGTAGACCTGTGGCTTTAGGATTACAGTTAATTTCTTCAAGAGTATGCGACAGAGTGACCCTAAGCCACAGTACAGTCAAAAGGGAGTTTCTACTCCAAGCTTCAGAGCACCAGGAAGCACATCAAGGAACATGGGCCGTTTTTTTTTTTTCCCAGGGTGCCACAAAGAACATGCATTGGGTGTTGCTTACAAGACCTCACATCTCTTGCCTTACTTTGGCGCCGATTGTCTGTCTCCCTCTTTCCTCTCCTTCTCTCCGCACTCGGTGCAGATCAAATACCTGCTGCTCCTGTCACCTGCCGCAGGAATTCGCCAGTGCCCTGATCCGTCAGCAAGCCCCTCTACACAAGAGCGAGTGGAGCTCAGTGCCGCCCAGGCCTGAAGGCAGCCAGATGATTGATAGGTGGCATTTCTGTTTGCTGGTAAAGGTGTGTGTTTGGAAGGTGGATGGGACGGAGGGTGCAGGAGTTGGGGCAGCAGAGAGAGGGCGGAACCATAGGATCAAACAAGTCTCAGTTTGCTCTGTTGGTTTCCTGACGTCTGCGGTTTAGACAGGGTGTTTCACAGTGTTTACCAGAATAAAAAAGAAATAGAGGGATTTGGCGTGTTTCAACTCGCCGACTCACAAGTAACCTGGGAGATCTGTCTCGGAGGCATATCCTGACTCCTTCCAATATAACAGGCAGGCCTCCACAGCGAAGCCGCTGAGATGTATGGGTGTAGTCCGGGGCCCACTGTGGTATCAGTCATCAGCCATATTATTTAAACACTTTTCATAAAGTAAATCCAAGTAAATCTGTTTATTAAACAATTAAACATAGTTCCAAATAAGAACTTATTAAGAATTTATTATTAAGTATTTCAGTAATAGTTACATCCGGTATACCTTCCGGACCTGTGGGGTTTTTTGTACGAGTCTGCCAAGGAAGATAAGTGAAACGTAATGTAAAGGGATCTGTGCATGTCTACAGTGTATGTTATATATTACCCACCGTAGAGAAAGTCAGAACTACTGTAAAGAAAGAAAACAAGGGGCCCGAAGTTTTTATTTAATCCAATATTTGAATTGGTTTCCACCCACATGACTTTTACCTATGCCGTGCACCAACCAAATTATCTAACAAAGAGAAACTCCTAACAGGGAGCTGCATTATTTCTGGAGGTACTGCATAGTCATGCAAAGAAAAACCACAAGATTCTATGTGTCAATATCATTCAGTTACTGTACGGTTCACTTATCATTAAAGCCATTATCTTTTCAACGAGACATAAGTGAGGGATTCAATATATAAACAAGTTAAGAAAACTAACAACATGCCCAAAACATTTGAGAACTGAACAGTAAATGCGTTGTAATGATAGTTAAAACCCATGGCAGGCACTTTGGATATTTATGCATCATCACGACTGGAGGACAGCAGCCCTGAATGTGGATTTAATCGTGTTCCCGTGTGAGTGAATCGGGGGAGCAACTCGATGTGGATTGACACGTGAAGGGAACGGTGTCGGCTAGCTGTCAGGAAGCCTGAGGCCTGGACGCAAAAGGGCCGTCCACTCAGAGCTGAGGGACTCTTACCTTATTAACTGAGCCGCGGCCCGGCCTTCTGACCATGACACCTGCCTCCAGTGTGGAGGTTCAAGCACAATGAAGAGGAGAATAATTAAAAAAGGGAAATGGAATGAGAGGGGAGAAGAATAAGGATTATTAGTCTGAGGATATAGGCTACGCTTGCTTGCTGTGTCACTCACCTCACAAAAGCAGCAATTATGAACCTTGCATTGTAATTGTCTGCCTGCAATATGTCAGTAATTTACATTAGCGTTGCGCCCTGCGTACCTGGCTGTAAGTGAACTATTCATTAAGGTAAACCCTAATTGAGGCCATCAGATATGACAACAAGATAATCCAGCCGTGAATCCTGGTGAGACCGATGATTTAATAAAGCTGCGAGGCCGGGGAGCTTGAGGACTGAGTGGGACGGGGTCATTTCTATCAGTCACACCATAAAGAGTACTTAACACTGCCTACTGGTAAAATAAGAAAGCTTTTTTATTCTGGGCTTTTATCCACTAGTCTGTCCTTCAGCCTGCAACCCAGAGAAATTTGTGCATGGTAAATACTGCTTATTTAATAAGCTTGAAATGGGCTGAAGGATGGGTAACCAAGAGCAAATGGGAGTTTTACTTACACAAACGTGTTATGAGAGCAGAACAAAAAATAACCAATAAGGTCTTGTGTCAGATGTCAGACCAACTAATCAGATGTCTTGGTTAAACCTGATTAGTTATGTCTACCAATAAATGCCCACAATCTTGAAATGGGGCTTAGTGGAGTTTGGGGGGGCTTAGGGGCCTATTGGCCAGGGTCTTCCCCAGCTTGTCCTTCTATATTGGGATCCTAATGGGTTGTGATGGTATATTCTGTCAGATACACGGATATGCAAGGATAACTACCTAATAATACCCCCCTACAGATACACCCACAACAGCAATGCTTCATGTCCGGACTGAAGGGGATTGCACTGATAAATCCTTTAGGATCACCTGGACAGGGACACTTCCTTAATTTATGTCAGTTTACTGCTGGCAAGTAGACCCTTCATACTGTAACAATATAGCATAAGGGCTCACTTAAACCAAAGAACTCAATTATCTTGTGAAACAACAAAGCATTTGTAAACAAAGCATTTGTAAACAAACCACAGATACTATCTGGTTTTGCTTTAAGAATTGATATTCCAAAGGACACAGACTAAGTGTGCTACCGAATGTCTTTGGGCAGAAGCTGACAAACGCGGGAGAAGGTGATTTAAAGCCTTGGTCCTCCACCTGCTGAGGACCCGAAACAACTTTTGCTAAGGTAATTTATAAGTCTGGCTACCAAGGTTATGTGTTTAAGTTGAAGTACGGAAAACGAAGGCAAGGTCCTTAAAATGAATGGCTGTTACAGGAATACCCAGTGTACATGCCTAAAGTAAAAAAAGTATGACTCTTGAATAGGCGCCAATCAATCCTAAAGAACTACAATATCCAATTACTCCAACACACATTAGGCAAGGGGCCTGGCAGAAACCACCAGCCCCACCTACCCCCAGAAGGCTCTTAAACGTATGACCTGCACTCAGTTTATAGGGGCATTACTGCTGCTGTCAGGCTTTTTGAAAGCACAGGTTTGACCCATTTTGTCAGATTCCGATTGCAGTGGTACTGGGGCACCCTACTGGTGACGGAGCTGGTTTTAGCCACGGGAGCAACATGTTGAAAAGGCAGCATTGCAGGCTGCTTCTCTGTGACATAAAACCCCCACGTCTCTAATGCTGGGAGGAAAGGAACTGCATGCAATTCCAAAAAACCTGCGTGTGGGCCCATGATTTAGGGCCGTGACCAATCCTGCACAAGGAATAATAAGAGGAAATCAGGTCTCTATTTTTTGACAGGCCCGTGAGCCGTGTTTCCAGATGTTTGAGTTTTAGTAGTTATTATTGGATACCACACTCCAGCTGTTTCTGCCACCCTAGCCCACTGAGTTCCTGATTTTGTATTTGTAACCTTCTGAACACTTCTTACTCTAAACTCTCTGTACTTCCTGACCACCCTCAACCGTGAAAACAGTCCGAAAATACTGGGGTATCCGGAAGACTCTACAAGCTCCATCTGATTACGCTTCACCAGATGGCTCTGCTTGCCATGGAGACTCTGCCCCGTATTGTCTCCTCCCACACAACGAAGCGCGGTGGCCTACGCTTAGGATTAGCGGGCCAAGGCGGCATCTTAACAGAAGGGCACACATCAGAAGAATCTTCCATGAACAAACCTGAGCCACACCTAGATGCCCTTTGCATTATTCATTAAACCCGTGCTTGCTTGCACGCCCATCTGTCAGGGGAGCAGAAAGCCGATGCTCTGGGCATTCCATGCCAGTGCAGGGTTACTTGAATAACGACACACAATGTGCACAGGGCCAGGCGGCTAAGGTTGCCATCTTGATGCACAATGCATTGTGGGTCAGTAGCTGGCGGAGAGTTGTAACCGGTGGCCTTGCGTACATGCCTCACAAATGGCCAGCGGTGGGTGAGATGGGGAAAGGGGGGGCGGGGTGGGGGGTAGGTAGGTGCCTTGCAGGCTCTACCCTTCGAATGACAAGAGGGAGAGGGAGGCAGTTAAGAGGAACAAAAGAAGATGGTGAGAGCAGGCAGCAGGCAATGGGTTATAGGGCTCTACACTGTGAGGGAGTGTCAGCACAATTTGCATTTCTATTGACAAATAATTTCTGGCAAACATAAGGGTGGGATTTAAGAAGGGCGATGGGGAGAGGGGCAAAAACAGGAAGCCGGACAGCTGATATCATTCTACCATTGTAGTTCTCTCTTGTGATTTGCTGACAGGACCTGTTGCAGGAAAGCAGTTCTTCTGGGTTTCAGGTGCCAGGTGAAATGCTGCTGTTTTGCTCCAGTGCTGCCAGCGCGTTCCACCTTGGTCAACAGTTCACCCCGCTTCCCTGGCGCTGCGCTGACAGCACCTTTTATGTCATGCCAGCTCTGCGACTTTGAAATTTCAATTAAAAAAAGGGAGAAGAGCGGAGGATGTGTCATGGAGAGAGGATGGGTGCTGGCACGCCGTATCGATGAAGATTGGGTTTCCTGCTGTCAGGGCGGTGTGGGTGTCCGCCCAGGTTTCTGTTGCACAGTTGAAAGCAAGCTAACGCCCCACTCGCATGCAGCGCGCAGCCAGAGGAAAGCAGCCGCGTCTGCTCCGGCTGCGCAGCTGGATGAAACTTGCGCCTCAATTATTAAACCCGTCTACAATAGTTGGGTTTCTCCTCGATGATCGACTGCTATGTTGGCTCCCGTCTCTCCAACCACTAATTACACCCCTGTCGTACGCTCGATCCCACTTATGAAAGTCCATAATGGCTTTGTAACTATTACGATAATAGGGTAAAACCATGCACTAAGTAATCGCTTCAGCTTCGTTTGAACATAAATGTTTCGCTCAAATAAACATGAGGTCATACTTTGAAAGAATCCTTTTCAAACGAGTTTGCCTAGTTTTACTGGATTTCAGTTACCGAATGCCATGCATATGTGATGAACAAAGTATAAGCATGTTTTTAACGAAACATCAAAGGGCAAAAATTAAGATAGCTTGCTAAAATATTCTCGAGAAAAAAATGTATACTACAGTAACGACTGGCACTAACCATCTAGACATTTTGTTCAAGAAAATGAGTAGGAGCTAACCCAAATTATATACTGAGGTTATAGACGATATATTAAAGATGATGTATAACACAATGATCTTGATAATGACCATGCAGATTCCTTGTAATTTCATTGTCTTATTCTTGAACATGTAAATCCAATGCGATTTGGGAAGTGGATGTCACCTTCAACAATTTGACATTGTTGAATTGCAGTGATGAAAACTCAGTATTGTCTTTGCCGGAAGGTGGGCTTAACGGCAGGTCTGCTCAGTGCTGACTTTAACAGGGAAGTGTCCTGCCGGGAGACCTGGAGCTGACTGCCGGAGATGTTTCGAAACGGTGCTCAAGCCACAGTAACCCCTCAGCCGCTGGGGTCTGAGCTTCCTCTTCCTGATTTATTTACAAGAATTATGTTACTGGCGTCTTTAAAGCAGGAATATAAAACCCACTCCTGCTTTAATTAATTAGAGGCTTGGCATGAACACCGGCATGCCCTACAGCCAGAGAGAGCGAAGGTGTGACAATCTTGTGTAATTTGCCGGGGGGGTCCATGCCCCCGCTGACACGGCTGCCGTGTTTCATGTCTAACCGCGGCATTTCTGGACAGCCCTGGTGCCGGGCTTTCGCTGCGTGAAGCAACTAATACACAGAGGATGTCGGGGAAATCGCTCACATGTTTTCCTCTCTTAATATTTTAATTAACAATCCGACAGGCTATTTAGCCTTTCGGATTGTTGTAAAATTCAGTCATAGCCTGGTGTCAGTACTCCTTAGTGATGAATGGGGTAGTTTTCTGCCTCCCACTTTGAATACAATCCAAAAAATTGGTACTCATTATTTTATGATGCAGTGATTCAAACATGTTCAAATAATTATGTTAATGAAAGCCGCGGTTAGAAGATGGATGGATGGATGGATATTAGTGAATACTTTATAATTTTCGATAGAATTGGGCAAGCTTATTCCTCATTCTCCTGCGTGGATGATGCCTGGTACCCGGTTCTGTTGTCAGCCAGGGAAGATGAATGTGGTTGACAAGCAGCGGAGAGCCACCCAACATGCTTTCAAATCCCTCTATCTCTCTTTCTCTCTCTCGCTCACCAAAATTTACATTTATTGTTCTAAAATTTCAAATCCCCCTACCACCAGTACCAAAACCATTGCCTGCTCCAGAAGACTGGGTCAGCTGGTTACGGTTGTTAATGCTCATTCCCCCTAGAATTTATCCAGTCCATTAAACACCCCTTTGGAACGCTGCGTGCCCCCTTGTTTTGGAGGCCATGGCTATTGAAACTCAATAAAAAATAATAGGCGGTTAGAGATTTTGGGGCAGGCCCATTTGCCTCCCAACATGGGTGAGCAAGCCCCCCCCCAAGTCGTCCACCCCCCAACCTCTGTACTCAGGTCAAAAGGACCACCTATTTGTTTCAGATACATTCAATTGCTCAAACAATTGTATGATTACCTGGAAACAAACTAATGCTCTGTGTATAGTTGGTATACTGTTGAATAAAGATCTAACATGCTTGGAATTCAACTGCTATGACCCTTCCAAGGACATGTGGTGTGAATTTGACATGATATTATATATACATATATATATATATATATATATATTTCATTTTATTTTATTCATTTTACCCCTTAAAAGCATCTGGTAAGAAACACCACACAAAAGTAATACTCACCCCAAACTCATGCTGAAGCAGGAAAACTCCACGGATAAATGAATAATTAATGCAGATGAAGTCAAATTTAATACCATTGCACCTATGTATTTCTGGAAGTAACTTAAAAATTTACATGCGCTTTCAGTGTGAGGGATTAAAGTGCACGAATGACTGAATTAAATGCGGTATCCCTCAAATTTTCCTTAATGGCTTATTTTTAAATAGCACATTTTGCAATAAACTTTGAATCTGAGGATTGGCTACAAGGATATTTAGATTTTCCGAGCTCAGGAAAAATAATCTGAAATATATCACAATGATAGATCTATAATAGTCTAAAATGATCTGGCAGAAGGAAACAAATGGTTTCTGAAATGGTTTTCAAGAGGGCAAAACGGAAAATCCAACTCGGAGAATTTCCCCTGCAGTGAGATCACCGGCATCTACATTTTCACTCATTCCACTAGGCCACAAATCCATTTAAGGTCTTTTTTTCGCAACATCACTAGATGTCACTGTTAAGCCAGTGTAGCCATAAAGCCAAGATCACTGCACAAAAATGTTTCCAGTCCACGTCCAGTACAGTAAATCCATCCACTGGTCTCACATAACTGCTTATACTGCACGGGGTCATAGTGGGACAGAGGACACTCTGGGTGGGATGCCAGCCATCTGCAGGGCACAATCACACTATGAGATGCCTGTTCACGGTTGGACTGCTGCAGGAAACCCTCTCAACATGGGGAGAACATGCAGAGTCTACACATACACACAGCTGGAGGTAAGAATCAGACCCCCAGCCTCAGGGGTGTGAGTGTGTGATGCCACCCACTATGAGAATGCGGTCCCCGAAAGTAACCAAGCAACATCAGCTTCCTGAATGCAGATGCCTCATTGCTTTAATGTTATTCTCCTTCTCAAATAAGAAGAAACTTCATTTCATAAGCTAAAAGAACTTGAAAATTGTGGTTTTGATTATCTTACTTTGTCCCATTAGTGGTAGGGCATGCTACAGTGTTGACTTTCTGTATGAAGTTACATGCCTATAATAATGCTACACGCTATATCACCTCACGCACACACAAGCACACATTTCTGTGAGTTTCATTGTTGGAATTCTACTGTAGTGCTTTCATGATTCAACACCGACATACCTTCAAAAACCATTAAAAAGAAATGAAAAAAATGTTTCTGAAATATTCCCCCCTTTACCACCTTGCTGCAAACGAGATGATGGACTGCATTTTAAGTGTTTAAAGCTCTTGTGGGCATATTTTTCTGAATAACATTGGGAAAATGTGCTCAGCATCCTACAACATTAAAAACAAAGCTAAAATCAAATCTGAAGCTAAATGCAGCGCATGTCCTCCACCAGCAGGAGCTCGTGTGTAAACTGGTGCTTTGTTGCTTCGGCTGTGCGACTTCCTGGCTGAGTGCCTGCATTGTTCTTGGCAGCTGACCAGTAAACACTGGCTGCACTGTCTTGGGGGTTGTAGCCAGAGGAGTCACCTGTCACCAGCCCCTGATTCAGCCTATATCTCCACTCCATCGGTGGTGGGGCTTCTCATGAGCGACCTTTTGGAGAGGGGGTAGAGCTTCTAACCCTAATCTTGCCCTAAATCTCCTGCGTTGAGGACTGATGTCATCATGCTGTCAAGTACAGATGACACATGTCTCACTGTCACCTAACGGTTGTATTCTAGACTGGCCAGTGAAATCCACCCCATGTAAATGGCAATCAGACTCATTTTTATTTATTTTTCTATTCATGAGGACTAATGTCTTTATTTGCTTTCATTGTGGTATAATTGTAGAACAATATAAACCTGTCTTAAGATTAGTCACTGCACACTTTCTGGAATCTGTTTGAAATGTACATGTTGTCTTTGGTCTAGAAACACAACAAAAGAATTGTGGCATCTGAGCTTCGCAGGCCTGCTAACCACTGCTCTCCTTTGTGACAATATTTGCACTAATTGTGTAAAAAACACCCAAGGGTAAACTTTATGTGTACTCTGGCTTCAAGCACTCTTACCAACGTTACGTATAAGTCTAAAATGTATGTAAATCGCTGCCATATTTTCAACCTGGCATTTTTTTATAAATCACCCGTTTAAAACAGCAGGTACAAGACAGGCATCAGGCAATTCCAATATGGAACATCCATCCATCCATCCATTTTCCAACCCGCTTATCCTGTTCAGGGTCGCAGGGGGTCCGGAGCCTATCCCGGAAGC
>JAODKL010000095.1:28094455-28111365 GCA_026780765.1 Petrocephalus schoutedeni | reverse complement strand
GAAGTGTGTTTAACCGAATAACCTGTGCAGTGGAAAGATATGAAATGAAAGTGAGAGAAATGAAAATAATATACTCCTAATATTTCTGTATATTTTGGATCAGTATAGATTAACTGCTTGGAGTAATACACTGTATATACATTTGTGTTATTTTAATCCAGCAAGGATAGGTGAAAAAATAAGCCCAAAGATACAGATAACCTCTAGCACTAGACCTTGCTATTAAAGCATCTGGTAACACTTCGCAGTAATTGCTCTTAAACCTTGACGATCAGAAGTGGAATTCCAAAGTTTTTTTTTTTTTTTCCATCTATGTTTTCTTTTTTTCTGGAATTTCTTGTGATTTCTTTTCCTGACACATTATCAGATCACTTCACTTCCTTTGAACGTTTACGGAGGGCGGAATGGATGAAAATAGCGAATTTACGCAAGAAGTATGCTGTTGGTTTAAAACAAATGCACACGCATACGTGCACACACACACACACACACACGCACGCGCACATGCACAAAATTTGCTTCAAAGGTGCTCATCCTGAAGCATCATAATCCATCTTCATCAGGCCATAGACATCATATGTCAGCACTGTACGTTGCCTTCAACAATAACCCTCCGGTTTGCCTAGTATGGGCTAAGCAGCCCATTATGGCTGCCTGTAGTCATACACCCTGTGGAGAATCTATGGCTGCAAGTAAATATCTTTGAAAGATAAGGACTCATACCCAATAATGTACTTTTGTATCGCAAAAATAGGCAGATTATTCTGGCTCCAAAACAATAAAAAAACTGTAAAAAATGCCCATCTGCTGTATAACTGCAAAACTACTGTAAAATTACTGCCGAATAAGGTATAAAAAAAAAACAACACCAAAAGAACAACAGCCTGTCAGTTTCCTTCCTGACCCGTGTCTTCAAAATTACATGTTGCACTTCCCACATTTAAAAAAAACCCTTGGAACGAGCCGGCCTCCTTCTGCAGACTGTGTGTAAACGCTCCGACCAGAAAGGGCTGTGAGGGACTATTATGGCTGAGTCTGTGGACACGAGAAACCTTCACAAAATAAATAAGTGCACTCATGCAAAGAAATAGACAAATATAATAATAAATGCTAATTATTATTATATATCTTTTCCAAAGTTACAATTTCAAGCTCGGATATGTGAACGAGAATGACTGGTCACGTCCGAAAATCGCTTTAAACCCTCATGATGAAAAGACTATGTTTATTCTAAATAAAGTGTTCTTTTGTTTCTGCTGTGTGTGAATCATGAATATGAATAGGTCGACTTCTGGGGCTTTTGACAGCTTCTAATGATGTAAACTGGCCTCAAGCGTCGTAGGCCCGGCCTCCTATTACTAACAAAGGACAATTTTTTTACCCTCCTTCCTCACACGTGTAATTTGTCTTTTCCTTCTCCTCCTATTGGGGCAGTGCAGGTTAAAATAAAATAAAGT
Organism: Petrocephalus schoutedeni; assembly: GCA_026780765.1. Classification (NCBI taxonomy): domain Eukaryota; kingdom Metazoa; phylum Chordata; class Actinopteri; order Osteoglossiformes; family Mormyridae; genus Petrocephalus; species Petrocephalus schoutedeni. The sequence continues at coordinate 28,109,908 of JAODKL010000095.1, read as the reverse complement.
TCTGGAAAGATTATTACAGGTATTGCCGGATTCGGTAGCTCTTTCGCCCACCGTCTCCGGAGCAGCGGCTGCAGCTTCGGGCTGTTTCATTTCCTGTTTGTCTTTGCGGCCGTCCGCCACCGCAGTCGCCGTTGTTACTGTTTTTGTCCCCTTTTGTCTGGTTTCGATGCGCAGCGCTGCCAGTCTGAGCCGGGGCTCCCATACAAGGCCCCCGAAGTGCGCTCGCACCGTTATCAGCCACAAAATTCCCTCCACGCCAAGGCACTCATGCCCCAGCCACTTTGTCAGTAGCCAGATAAAATATCAAACAGGCCCTGAGAAACTGGCAGGGTGGTGGAGCGGAGAGAAAGCCTCTCCATGCTTGCCAGGAGAACAAAGCACCTCAGTTATATTTTGGTCAGTACTTTATATAAATTCTGCTATGCGTTCCATGAGATTGGACTGAAACATAACTATTCCCCAAGCCTTTCTAGGCCATTATAGCATTATGCATGGTGAACAACATGCACAAAATATTTAGCACATTCTTGAAGCACAATGCATGAAAAGAAACTGGATTGGAAATATTGAAGGTGACCACAGCTACAGAATACTTGCAATGATTTGGACTTTTGTTTAAATTTTTCCTTTTTTTCTGAAGAGGTTAAAGTGGTCTGTGACGATCATCTTATTTTTCCCAGAATCCTGCAATTAAAATTGTTCCAATCTATTCCAAAATGATTTGCTTTTCCTCCTACAGGCAAAAGAAAATGGTTAGAGCAGAGATAGAAATCATTAATTAAATTAAAGTAATATTTGACACCAAATGCACATGTATGTGTCTTTCCCGTGAGGGTTGCACTTGGTGTCTTCCAGATCAGTGCAACCATAATTGCTTTGTCAGAATTAATAAGAATGATGTTAGACTTAGGCAAAAAGACACAGTAACATCTGTACCCTCTCACCAGAGTCCCGACCGTTGAGCTGGGCGGCGTCCTTGAAGAGTGCATACTGGCACCATCACGAAGCACCTTGACCGTGGGTGGGGAGACCACAGGGGCACCCAGCGGGGGGGGGCACCCCACAGAGCAGAGGCACCCAGACACCCACAATGCCAAGCGTCAGCACAGTGCCTAATTAACCACAGCCAGCCTGCTGCTTCTTTCTTCCATCTATAATTTCTTACCCTCACCACTTGCTGGCTCCACACAACAGAAGGAGCCCCAGAGGGGGGCTCACCAGGGCCTCGGACCACCTGGACGCTCGGCACAGCAGGCCCGACCTCAGGGGTAAACAAGAGGCGCGGGTGGGCAGGCAGGGCAGGCAGGCAGGCGGGGGCAAGGAGGGGCCCGGAGGGGCACGGAGCGGCACAGAGGGGCACAGAGGCAAACAGAGGGGCACGGAGCGGTACTGAGGGGCATGGAGGGGCCCAGAGGGGCACAGAGGCACCCTGAGTGGCACGGAGGGACATGGAACAGCACGGAAGGGCAGGGAGGGGCACGGAGGCACACTGAGGGGCATGGAGGGGCAGGGAGGGGTATGGAGGGGCACAGAGGGGCACGGAGGGGCACGGAGGGGCAGGGAGGGGCCCAGAGGGGCAGGGAGAGGCAGGGATGGTCCCAGAGGGGTATAGAGGGGCACAGGGGCACACTGGGGTGCACGGAGGGGCAGGGAGAGGCAGGGATGGTCCCAGAGGGGCATGCCGAGATCGTGCTCCGTTTGCAGAAGAGGCCGCTCCTGGAGTCAAAGAGCTGGACGAGGAGAGCAGAGCGGACAGCAGAAGACAATTTCCTGGTTACTGGTTACTAAGTCATTCTCCATTATATTTATGAAGTGAAATGACTAAATGATTCAGCAGTTACTGTAGTCCGATATACCACATTTACTCCTACATCCGGGTGCATTTCAATTATTTTTCATGCACACACATGTATGACAAAGTCAATTCATTTCCGAGTAAAAGTTAAAAAAAAAAACGTAACCTTCTGATCAGTCAGCTAAAATTTTATAGTTTTTTTTTATTTTAATGATTTACATAACCATTGTTTCTTCCACTCACTGTAAATCTCCCATAAAACTGTCACTGTCCACTCCACCCATTCTATGGACATGACAATTTAATTAGCTGTCTGTTAACAGCAGCTCTTAAATCTCCAGTGCGAGCCAGCTGACAGGGACATGGCTGCTACCTCTGCTAGCCTAATGCTTGGGTCCTGCGTGCTCTCTCTCCCTGGGTGGGGTGTTGCACATGGGACTTTGTGGTTGAGAAATCTCTCCCGTCGTAACCCAGGCCCGGAGGTGCCGCCATCTAGAGATGGAGCTGATTTCGGGGCAGGGCAAATAATCAAGAAGAGATTTGGCTTATTTGGTTTTCTTTTTTTTTTTTTTTTTGCCTTTTCTGCTCTTTTGCATTTTGTTGGCTGCAGGAAATAGAGAAGGGAGGAGAACGGAAATCCGGGCTTCTGCCACGAAAGGCGGGCCGCGGCACTGTGGAGTCGTGCCCTGTTGTTTCAGGACAATGCCGGCTTTGTACACAATTGGCAGAGTTATTCCCGTAGTCATTAATCGATGCTTGACATTTACATTTTCGAATGACAAATGAAATGTTTGGATGTTCAAATGTCGAAAGGGATTTTGTCACTGGAACACTCTTGGAGCTAATCAGCTGTTTGCAGCACTGCTCATGGCATGGTTAGCCTGCACAACGTCACCGTTGCCATGTGCTGCTGTCAGTTTCCTACCTTGACATGCTTTCCATATAACTGACTGCATGTTCGCACCAACATACCACTATCACACATTTTTGAGCTACACTATTAAGAAGGTGATTAATGTGGTTCACCGGGGCAATCAAAATACAATAAAAACTAAAAAAAAATGCAAATTATCCCCTGAATCCCGTCAAGAAAGGCAACAGAGTACTCTCGTGTGTACAAAGTACACATGACAGAGAACTGTGACCATTGCATGAACATGGCGTCTTGCCCGAATGGAGCATATGGGGGTGAGTGGTCCTGATCAGGTGAACCAGCTGCTGGAGGCGGCAGGTGACAAGGAGGCTGGCCAGTGACAGCTGTGCATTACCCTAGAACATGCCGACATGTGGATCCATTCTTTTACGCAACATGGATGTTTGGATCCAGCTGCGAGTCTCTTAGCCCAAGGCTAAACAGTTACATCATGCAGAAGTAGCATTAACCAAGAGCTATTGAGTAGTCTTGCATAGGCCAGGTGAACTTGGAGCAGCACAATAAGGAAATGTTATCATGGCAAATAAAGTGATGTGAGGCAACAGCAGAGTGGGTGATCTGAGACTGTCAGCATCTAGCCGTGGCATGAGTAATGTTACCATGGCGGCGCTGGCTGCCTGGCTCCCTGAAGTCTCTGTCATCAGGACTCATTTTCTCCTAGATGCATTTGACTAACGGACAGACTGTATAGTCAGGATGCTTAGGGTGTGTTACATGATGAAGAAGCAGAGCCACAGAAATTAATATGAAAACCAGAGAATGAACCTGAATATCAAACAGCTGACCAAACGCCATGCATACCTGACATCACCCGAAAATAAACTTCGCGATAACTGCGTACACAATACCTATGTTGGCTACTGTTTCCAGGATACATAGGATTAGCCATAATGTATGGATACAAGTGTATAGAGAGCCAAAAAACTGATAAAAGCTTAGTTTCAAAACTGTTTGTCAGCATTGCATCTAATAAAGCAAAAGAAAATCCTACACTGCTGGAATGTATTTTACAAATGTGGTGAGTGGCCCCCAGTTGCCATTTACGACATTATACTGAGATGCTCTGTTTTTAACGTGAGTGCATGCTCTGGCTAAGACATTTGGGTGTGTGTACACGGGACCTGCTTGAAAATTGACGGCACATAATGGCAGCAGCCTAGTTTCCTCGGCCTGTTTCTGTACATCAGAGAAGTCTTTAAAATCTGGGATGGCATTCCCCACAACAAAGTCCATCCTGGAGCAGATACGATCCTTGTTGATTGCTATCTTTGGAGGGACCCTAAGGACCAGCCTGTTCCTTACCGATGTGTATGAGCAGAGACCTAATTCACAGCGGACTTCTCTGTTTAGTGCTGGTATGTCACTCCGCTTTCTGCAGTCTCAGAGTCAGAGCAAAAGGCAAGGTGTCTCTCTGCGGTCATCTTTTTATTATTATTCACAAGAAATACACAAATACACTTTTGGTCCGCATTGACACCAGTGGCCATTCTGCTAACAGTTTTAATGAACATAGTTTGTTGTGTTTGTAATTGTCTATAAGCGCAGGGCACAAAGTGTGGGACAAGGGTCAATCATGGCAATTTCACAACAATAGTGCAATGCTTAATCTTTTTTAAGTCTTATTGCACTAGTTATATTTCTGTTAGCCAAGAATTAAAAATATATAAGAAAATAAATAAAATACATATGATTTCCTCAATTGAAATTGTTCATTTAATTATAAAACAGTTTTAAGTATTTAGGTGTCTTTTTCATTTAAATGTTTTTGAAAATGGCCAAAGTGTGGACTGAGAAGAATATGTTCTGTTCTAATCTTGAGGAAAGCACTTAATCCCCTCCCCAGAAGGTTGCAGTGTTGTCTGCATTATGCTAAAGTGCAGAGATTAGAGTGGATTTAAAAAAGACTGGATGAAGAATCAACACGGCAAGTTGAGCAGGTTCTCCCTCTGAAGGTCCTTTCCTCCTGCTCTGTGAGCGGCCAGCGAGACCGGGGAAAACAGGGGAGCAGGGGAAGTCACATCTTTGGAAAACTGGCTTGACAGTTGGGTCTTTCGGGTGGGTCTCTATTGTGGATTTCTTGAGTAATCCCAAACAAGAGCAGTTATTCATATTATGGGCTGCTCATGTTCATGTTGACTCTTCTGGTTCCCCCAGAATGTCCAGTCTCCCGTCTGGGTCTGCAGGCTTCCCATAAGCATGTACGGTCATTTACATTGCCCTGGGTCTTCATATTTTAAGCCCCAAATGAGAGCAGTTATGTCATTACATATAGTTAAGCAGGCTGACTGAAGCTTTGCACTGCTCCCAGAATCTTGTCTGCTGTTTTGAAATATGGAATATGACACCAATACTTATAAAACAATACTGAAATTCCTTGTCATCCGAATTGCCTGGTATCGAACAATATAGGTATATGAGCAAGATTGTTAAAATGTCGATGACAGATCTCTATGCTGATTCCCCATTCTTCATGCTAAAAACACACTGAATAGTAAGAAGCAGATATGAGAGTTTGCCGAGTGTCTCATGATGAGCTCCTTTATGTTGGTTTATGCAAGAACGCATTTATAAGAGGTCAAAGGTCAAAGATGTGCCCTTTTGCACACTGCCCCGGATACTCAGGAACACTGGGCTGCATCACAGCGGCTCACCGCTGACGGCTGCCTGGCAGGCTGTGTCATGTTGCCCTGGGGTCCTGGCCCAGATGCCACGTGGGAACCAAGCCAGATGCTGTATATCCTCTTGTTTACCCGTCGCCACGACAATGGCAGCCCAAAAATGTCTTGCTCAGCAGAGCAGTGCTGCCCCTTTTCACAGCTGAGGGCCAGACAGTGAAAGCCATCTTCCATATCGTTCCTTTTACCCACCAGCTCCCCGCCCCCCCATACTCCCTGTCCTAGCTCTTGTCATCAAGAGCTCTAGGTTGAGGGAAATAAGATCTGCTTCCTATACCTGTATTTACCATTTTAGATCTAAATTACAGCTGTAGATTTCAACATAAAACAGCCTTCATGTGCTCCTTCTGTGCTTGATGGGGCTTTTCATTTGTTTGGAGAACACAGAACTAATGGTGAGAACTTTGATTGATGGTTTGGTTTCCTGGGTTTCTTATACATAAAAGCTTATGGTGCATTTCATTTACCTCAAAGGTCAGAGGCTGGAGCTGGGAATGACGTAACACCTGAGTTAACCTCGTTCCAGTACACCAAGTCGGAAAGCCAGTTAGCAATACCAGTTTTAGCCAGGTTCATTGCCAGCCATTGTTATCAATACCAGTTGATAACGACACACTATGCAGTATTTTGTACATGCAAACACTATAGCAACAGGTCCACAGATAGCGTTTGGATATTATCGTCTGTACAAGTGATTTAATGAGACACAAATAAGACATAAGTGCTAATAAACGGTATATATACTGGTCTCACATCTGTTGATGAGGGGTACAGTCATGTAGAAGTTCCTCTGACTTTCTGCGATGGAATTTTCCAGTTCAAATGCAACGCACCATTAGGTCCACGGATTTTCTTTTTTACATGTCACCGATGACTGAATGAGACACGATACCTGGTCTTTAAACACAGATCTGGCTCTGTGACATTGAGGGTTTGCCCAGCCAAGGAAGACCCAAGCCTCCTTTAGCTCTGCTGAGATGCATTCCCTTCTCGTCTGACACCTGGGATATTAACAGCCCATTTCGCTGTAAGAGATGTGATGTTACATACACTGACAGGTATGTCATGTGATAACTTGAAACCCCTTAAAACTCTGCAGAAGGGGCAAATTAACACCTAACTCTCTGCTTAAATCCACAGGGACACAACCATATTCAATGTCTTCGATTATGATTTAGCTGTTACATAATTGTTTTATTTTTAAAAAGTCCATTATTCGAAAGCACAAGACGCCTTGAAGTTGCGGTTACAGGTCTGTCACCAAATCACCATGCTACCTGTTGCTCCGCTTTTACAGTCATCTGCTAATCTGATAATGGCACTCCTGAGTCAAGCCATTATGGAAAATAACAGTGATGGTATTTCCCAGAGTAAGCTGTGGCTTTGCTCTACTTTATTTTTTTAACCTCATGGGATCTCTAATGCAGCACTGATGGGATATTCTTTATTGGTTGATTTGATTTTCTTCTTAACTAACAGAACTAATGGAGCTGCTGGATAGTTCCTGGCCTGGACACCAACACTGGGTATTGCAGTTGTTCACAATCTAGGCTCTTGGCTTGGTTCAGTCCCCAAAGCAGGTCCCTTATTTCTAAACCATTAATCCCCGAAGTGTCATGCTGCATACATGGATGAACTGTAAAACTGGACAGCGTTTAAGCGGCAAACATTCCTTCGCTGTTATGGAGTACTCCCACGAATAACAATAACAGTAATGGTGATTACTTTGGACCTGCACACCAGCATAAAAAAAGCACAACCAAAAAGCTGGCTGAGGTACCAGAGTTGGGATTTTACGAGTGCATTATAAGCATTGACTGGAGTGTTTTAACACACAGGCTTACCTGGGCTGAAGACCCCCCCCCCCCCCCCCCAGTGTAGGGGAAGGTGCCTGTGAGCATTGAGTGATTTTTAAACAGACTTGCATCAAATATTCTGTAGGTATCAGTATTTAAAGAGCAGCATGGACCTATGCAGACAACTGATTGGTTACAGGGATCATGTGAATATCACAAGTCTTAGTCACTGGCCATTTTACCCCAACATACTGAAGATCCAGGATACTACAGGATGTCTGGGTTGTCACCATGTTCAAATTAAGCCCTGGAATATATTTCATGTGGAAGCCAAGTTCACAGGGTCTGAGGGATGTCATGCATGACTTCCACGAACAGAAAGATTCTAGACCTGTGTGTGTGGGTGTGTGTGCCTTGTTCGGCTAATTAAATGAAGCTTTTTTGTGTGTTGCTTGAGAACAACCACCAAAATTGTCATTACAAATACAGTGATGGAACAGAAAGAACAAAGCTACCATTGGCCTGAGTTGGATTTTCAGTCTTGTCCTTCTCTTTCCTGCTACTTGTCAAGGAAAGAAACCGCATTCTTGACGATAAAAGCTATTGGGGGTTTGAATACTGACAGACTGCAAACCAAACGTAAAATTGACTAAAACCACCCAAGGATGCAGCGCACTTCAGCTTCCCACTGGTTATTTAAACCATTCCCAAGGGCATTTGCACGCTGCGGTCGTCAGCATCTTCCTAGCTGGTCGGCAAACTCTTCGCATGACCCGCAAACTGCTTCAGTTTCATTTCATGATTGATACTTCGGTGAAGTCCTTAGGTGAAGTCTTGCGTTCACTGTAAGGGCCCGTTTGTACGTCACACTTACGCATAAGAAGGCAAGCAACTCATTGGCTGCTGCATCTATCGTATGTGTATGGTGTGCGGGTGGGTGCGCGGAATAGAACATTAAAGTAAGACGCGTAACACAAAAAGACAAGCGTCTCTCAAGTAACAGAAAGCCTCCCAACTACATGGGCTAGAGGATGGTAATAATACACACAGCGCCATGTGTGGTGCTGTGGTAGATATCACAGATAATTTATTTCCAGACAGATATTTAAAAATGTTATATCTAGTAGAAATAACCCACAATCATTTTTAAAAATAAATTTTACAAATGCAATGCATCTTCCACCGCAAACAAAAGGTTGATTACTTATAGACTAGTGACTTCTAAGTTTAAAGTGGCAGTATTTCATAGAAGTACACTGTAAAAAGGAACTTTGAAGCCTGGGGTCTCAGGTTCAAGTTCCATGGAGGTCCTTGTGAAGCCTTTTGTAGCTTTCAGAATGCTACTTAACATAAGTCAGATTTAATCTCACCTTGTCCCTTGTCCCATCAAATCCACTCATGGTATTTATTTTCAGTCTGATCAGAGAGGTTAGAAACGGTGTTTATGTACGATCTTTGGTCTGATCTCCCTTCTATCTTTCAGCTACTGTTCCTCTGGCTAATGAAAGACCGAGGCACGTTACATCACTGAACGGACAATCCATGGTGGTCGGATTCATGAGCGGAACACACCCTAGCGCATGGCCCCCAAATGCCATCTTCGTGCTCAAATTCTGTGATGAAGATTGCGTCACAATAGCCACACCTGCAATAAGCATGAATCAGCCCCAAGGACATACAGCTAGCTTAATTACATTTTATTCTGACACCTTTATCCGAAGCAACTTACTGCAGAGGGAAGGGCTACAATTAATGTGCGCTCCCTGGGATATGAGTCCCCGACTTTCACATTGTTAGTGTGACACACGACTTGTTGAGCCAAAGGAGTGGAAAGTTGAACTGCCATAAGGATGTGCATGCATGTGCTCTGTGATGTAATGGCCTATCAGAATGTACCCCATTACATTAGCTGGAGTAATATTTATGCAGAATCAACTGTAATCCATTCGCCAGTTTGTGTTTAAAAAGAATCTGTTCATTCTCTAGCGAATCTGACAGCTACATGGGTTTGTGCTAGAGGGCCCCGGGGTGTTCATTCTTTGGCCAATTTGTAATTTCATCTGTTGCTGGAGTTACACCTGGTGCGATCACTGGGTTAACACAGCAGGAAGCAGCCAGATGCAGGTGCCAGCAGACAGTCAATACACCTGGTGGTGCTCAGAGTCCAGTGTTCATTAGGGTTCGGGTTAGGGTTACCGTCATGGACATAGAGCGATATCACCTTAAGCACCTTGTGCTGTACCAGAAAGTCACCTGAAGCAGGAGAGTTTCAGCACCCCACATCTAGCACCTCGAGTCTTTGGTTCCAAAGGGCAGAATATGTTTTGCGAATGTGTTCTGATAGGGTTAATGAAATGCAGAAAAATGAGCTACACTCCCAATAATATAGTACTGTATCTGAGCTCTCACTACAACAAAGATTCTATAAAAAATACTGAAAACGGGTCACATTTTGCTTAGAGGGAGCAAAAGAACATGGTCGTTTAATGTCTTAGTAAAACGGCACTTGCACATACACATAAGGAGTTTTGACCTTGCCATCGACCAGGCTGTTCAGGTTTTGTCAAAAGATGGGTAGTCAAACACTGTGCTGTTGTGTTGGATTATAGAGAAGATTGTTTGCATACCATTGTGTATAAATTCCTTTTCAGATCACTAGTTTTCTGTAAAGTTTGTAAAAGCAAAATAATACATTTTCTAGGTAATTACCTCCGTCTCCACATCTTCTCCACTGGAATGTAGAGTCAGTTCCTTATGTCAGCACTCTGCAAGTTATTCTTCGCCTTGGTAACTTTTGTATAATATGCAGTATAATTATCAAATTAAAAATCTAGGACTTTCCAGCTGGGGACTGCCCTGTGAATTAGACAGACAAGCTACTGTAAACTTTGGTGAAATGTAGCTGCAGCTTGCAGATCCTCTTTAATTAAGATTGTTAGTTTATTTCTGTTTACTGTTTTCTATCTGACGGTATTTTCAATATTGTAGCGTGGGATGAGTTAGCAATGCAGAAATGAATCATTTTAATGACTAAGGTCTTGTCAGCACCTGTTGGTCAATGCTTCAGTCGAGGTTCCTGGTAACAATAGAAAAACAACTAAATCCAACCCAGTCCTTCCTCATACAGCCTCATTCTTGCTTGGCATGATGGTTCACCCCAACACCGCCTGAGGCACTAGAAACTTTAAATGACTACAGTAGGCCACCTGTGCATAGCTAAATTGGGGTGACCTTCTGTGGTGTGACAGTGACTCAGATAGGAGGCCCTCAAACCGTGTCCCATTCATGGGTGGTTTAAGGCGTCTGTCCCCAGGGTAAGCAGCCATCTGTGTGCTGTTGAACCAGTATTGTTTTGCCCCCCCTTGAAGAAGAGATTGATGGCTGACGAGACCCTCCATGGTTACTCGCCCACCTGCTCTTCCTCTATCCAACCGCTCGGGACTTTCCCGAGAATCCTGAGGTAGGTGCAACCTGATGTTGCGAAGTCAACGGACCGTAGTGGTCGTCTTCAGCACAAAAAAAAAAAGTTCTGATTGTAGTTCACAGCCTTGAGGAATATAAGGGAACAGAAAGCTGAATTTGAATAGACAGATGCTGCAAAACTAATCAGTTGCTCACTTTGATGTTTTCTCCAATCTCTGTGGAATCACTCATTACTCACACCTGATAAAACAGCCAATGCCAGCTTGCAGTCAAAGGTGGGGAAAGCTGTGAGCATGTAAAGCCATAAACTTGTTATTTTTCAGATCATGTTCTGGCTGTCTATATCATTTGGCAGTTAGTAGGTCTTTTCAGCCCATGGTCTTAGCATGCGAATGCATGGAGAGGTCACTACTGGTTAAACCCTGACAATGTCCAAGTTAATTAAATATGTAGAATCACATCAATAAGAAAAGTTAAGTCTTTAATGAACCAATTATGTTATGAGACATAGTGAGACATACTAGGTGGCTGGATTCTATTCCTCTGTGGCGCCTTTGGCTGGCTAGCAGTTATTCACCATTTCATCATACACCCTGCAGCAGTACAGTATTTCCCTGTACTGACTGCTTCTGCTTGGATGGAAAAAAAAACAACAAAGTTCTCCCTCGTATACACTATGCCACCCGTTTAATGTTATAATCCTCCTGAGAACTTTGGGAATCCAAATGTCCTAAGGCTGGAGAAAAGGTCACCAATCACCTGTATGTCTGAGGTAAAGTAAGGTTAGGCAGTGGGGGTTAAGGGGCTAGGCTTGAAGGGTGAGAGGGTCAGTTGGAGGCGGGCAGGACCATTGTGTATGGAAAGGAGGGAGCTGGGCTGGGCCTAGCTGGGCTGGGGGTGCTGTGTTGGTTGCCATTGTCAACCCAAGCAATGCTGACTTCCCCCCACTGCCTCCCTAGAGGCAAAGAGGTATTGTGTGAGAGGTGGGGCAGGTCGGACACAGGCTGAAGAAAGCAGTTGGGGGATTTACAGACTAGTGAGGACAATGGTGGTTTACCTGCTGAGCTTCACGCCTCCAGGGCCTGGAGGAGAGTACGACGGTTGCAGTGGTCAGGGGCCTGGCATACCACACCCTAGTTACAAGTCATGGGAACAAAAATCTCAGGTTATAAGACATGAAGTTAAAATACTTTTTGTGAAACCGCATGCATATTGTTAGCTATAATAATATTGTAATCTTATTATGTATAATAATTTGCAATATAATCTTCAAATTTTGAATATGGCCTCCTGAAGTTATCAAATTGTCCACCTGCTGAAACTAAGAGTGAACAAGGTCTGCAGCCCCAGCTGGCAGGAGAGATGCGATGACCCCAAGCTGACACTTACAGAAGGACAACAGGAAGCTCTCCACAGCTCACCTTCTGCAGATATACAGCTCGGGAAACAATTAAGACACCACTCTAAATTTTTTTAATCTGCATTGTTAAATGCAAGTTTAATCCTGATTCTGCTGACAGAAGGCTAGAGTGCATGGCAGGCTGATTCCAGGCTCAAAGTTTCTAAGAGATCAGTACACAAGAACAAGGTGAAGCAGGAGACACTGGCAAAGACCAGAAACCTGCCAGGTAGATGGGGGAAGTGACCTTATAATGCCAGAGATGACCGTAAACTTGTCCAGCAGTGCCTCATGAATCGGGGGATGACATCAAGGGACGTTCAAAAGGAATGGGAAACATTAAGTGGTGTGACATGCACAGCTAGGGCAGTTAGTGTCGGGCTCCTAGAAGCAGGACTGAAGTTCCAAAAAGCAAGGAAGAAGCCTTCCATTAAAGAGAAACAGAGAAGAAACAGACTGCAGTTTGCAAAAAAACATATTTTACACAGATGCATAAGCATAAATTGAGTGAAACAAAAAAATGTGCTGTGGTCTGTTAATTTTTTCCGGAGCTGTATTTATCAAATGCATTAGGTTAGGTTTTCAGTTGACCTTGGACCCCCAGAGGTTCTTTTTTCTCCGTTTGGTGTTTGGTTCCTCTTCTCTGTTGTCAATTGGTTTTCTTTCATTCATTTTTTTGTATTTTATTCTCTCTGTTCTACTCTGTTTTGTTTTGCATTATGCTTTCTTAAAATATGGTAATGTATCCCAACACACCCATGTAAAGAGCCTTGGGACAACCCTTTTATGAAAGGCACTATATAAAATTAATTGAATTGAATTGAGGTTACCATACTCAGGCATTGGTAGGAAACTAGTCAGCCTTAAACCCCTAAATTCTAAAGTCTTAAGCAGTTGAAGAAAATGTTTAAAGCTGTTTATCTGGATAGTAAGCATATATTTATTCAGTAAAAAAAAACAAAAAAAAAAAACGGTTAATGCAAAAACTGTGGAAAGTTTTGGAGAGGTTTTGAAATAGCTAAGCTGACACACTTTGACAGGCACAATATCATAGTTTTGCACCAATATAAGATCATTTAGACCCTGGTTTCTCAAACTATGGGCCGCGGACCAATGACAAGGTTACCGCCGGTCCGCTGAGCCATGTTTCTGCAGCCCCAAAGCATTGACTTTGGCCCCAGGACAAAGCAGTTTGAGAAACGCTGATTTAGACACCGTCGTCTTTGACTGCCTAAGACATTTTCTCGGTACTGTACAAATACCTCACCTATGTGTCTTGAGTTTTTTCTCACTTTTTAGTAATAGCTGATGTTACGGTTAGCCATCGTGCCATTCCTGCTCAATCTTTGCAAGAACTTTGGAGCATGTATTAAGAAGGGTTATTTATGCAAACAAAAACAGAAAACTAGCTGAAATGCAGTTAGTACTTATCCAAACATCCGATCCAATCATTTCAATGCTAAATCCTTCCTGGGGGAAAGGTTGGGCTTAAACACACTCTCACATACATGTTCACCTGTAAAACATCTGTCTAAATTGCAGGGCAGGTCTGTAATTAAATGACCAAGAGGAGAACATGAACAAACTGCACCTCTGCAGCTCTGAGGGAGTAATTCTGAGAGTCTCCCCAGTATGTCATTGGGCCAGCACATTAACCCACGCGCTGGCATAAGCTTTACACGCCTGCAGAAATACTCCCCCCTTATTTCATCAGGACCAAATACATACCCAAACATGTGGCAGCAACTCAATAAATCAAACCATGGTCAGATCAAGAATTAGCATTGGGAAACATGAAATCTGAAAGACTTATACCATGCTAGATGAGGTGGAATGAGCATTGCAGAACCAGCTGATCTCCTGGGATTTTCACACACAAAAAAACATCCTGTGAGTTGCAATTCTGTGGGCTAAAACAATGAGGGACCAGAGCAGAATGGCCAGACTGGTTTGAGCTGACAGGAAGGTTACAGTAACTCAAATTGCCACTATTTACCACACTGGTTAGCAGAAAAGCATCTCAGAATGCGCAACATGTTGAACCTCAAGGCGGATGTGCTACAAGAATCGAAGACCACACAGAGTTCCTTAAATGCCACATGCCATCGGAGTATTGTTGCTGACCACATGCATCCCTTTATAGCCACCATTTACCCATCTTCTAATGGCTGATATCACAAAGCACGTGTCATCTCAAACCATTTCCATGCACATGACAATGAGTGTTCTTCAGTGGTGGAACACAGTTACTGGATCTGAATTCTACACAGCATCTTTGGGTTGTGTGGATCGGGAGCTTCACAGTGTGAATGTACAGCTGAGAAATTTGCTGGGGAATTATGTCATAAAGCCATATGAACATGGACCAGAATCTCGAACAATCTTTCCAACAGCTTGTTGAGTTCATGTTACAAAGAATTCAGGATGTTCTGAGAGCAAAGGGGGTCCTACCCAATATTATAATGGTGCTTCCGATAAAGTGGGCAGTCAATGCATATACAAATTCAAAAGCAGGTTAAAACCTATTACACTATGTGCATAGCCAGCGAAGAAATTGCCCACCACCTATGATTTGTATAAACTGCTTCCACTTAACGGTGCTTGTCTTCAGTCCAAATGCACACAATATCATTATGTTCTGGCAACATTTCTGACACCAAATACTACAGTGTCATCGCAAGTAATGTCATTTTAGCTAAGTGCATGCATAATTGCATGTAGTTGACTTTAAATAAGCCTTTTTGGTTGTATAAAAAATAAGAGCAAATAAATCACTTAAACAAACAATCATAAAAAGCACCATCATTAGGTGAACCACTAAGAACTTTTGAGGGAATGTTTAGTTAAGGCTACGAATTAATCGTGAGGCCAAAATCTATGTGAAGCCTGCAATACAAGTATTGTTTGTTTAAGCTTACAGTATTTGTGTGTGGGAATGACAGATATGTGTCAGACATTCCATATACATTGTTTGCTTTCACCTGCTTTTACACCAGTTACCTGAGACACATCCTAACTCCGGATTTCACTATGCTTCTAATGCCACTTAATTAAAATGCCTTTTTCTGCAATCCTAAAAGCCTCTCTCTTTGTATCTGATTTTTTTGTTCAAGGACCAGTTGAGAGCTTATAAGCTCAGTGGCTATGCCTGAGCTGAACCAGCTGAGTGTCACCCGAGGAGATAAGGTCACCCGACCAGCCAGTGTAGAATACCGTGGAACTCCCGGTTCCATTTTGACATTACCGATCCCCAAAATGCATTGGGCTGATGATGTTTTTATAATAACATAATAAACAAAGCTTAGCACCTGAATTAAAACATCAAGGTGAATAAGGTTTTTATATTGTATCCCAGGGCGGCACAGTGGCGCAGTGGGTAGCACTGCCGCCTCACACCTCTGGGACCAGGGTTCGAATCCGGCCCAGTTCCA
>JAODKL010000095.1:28050219-28071914 GCA_026780765.1 Petrocephalus schoutedeni | reverse complement strand
AATAATAATAATAATAATAATAATAATAATAATAAGTTAATTAAATGTAGTTGGTAGTGCTATGCACAAAATACAACCCTTAATTCACCATAAAGACAATTCGGCTCAGAAGAAGAAACGTGAGTCTTAAAGCTATCAGTTATGTTTCCTAGCTTAAATGGTTTTGCACCTTTCAAACGGCCCATTCTTTTGTTTTGTATTCCACTTTTTATCTAAACGAGACACTTTTGTCAAAAAAATTACATGCGAGAATATTTCCGTAATGGATATTTTTGAACATTTAAAATATCCGAAAATACCTTTAAATGAAGGCATTGTTTTTTTGTTTTTTTTTTTGTAATTTATTTTATTCATTTTTATTTGTAATATTTTTCCTTACAGCGGCAATAGCAATTCTCCCGCTGTATTTCGCATGAATTATACAATTCATGGTATGATTACAAAGATACCATAAAAACTAAGCACAATTGGATTTGACACTGCGGTCGGCAATAACTCAGATTTTTTGCTAGTGGACCGGTAACACAGGCGTTAATTGTCTACTCCTTTAAAATCCCCAATCTTGTTATAATTACACCTGTAATGGGACCTCTCTGGCACACCTCAGCAGCAAGTGAGTGAAATATTGATGTTTGCGGTAGCCATAGGCAAAGCAAAGTACAGTAACCAAACAGTCTTTCCGCGGGGCCGCTAACTAGGCGGCAGGTGCTCAGCAATCCGCTTCCCGCGAACCGTGTTATGAATTAATTAAGCTACTCTGATGTTTCAGTAGTAAGCTGCCGATCAATTAAACCGAGAGTCCACTTTCTGTGAGAATTGGGTTAAATTAAACACTCCGCCCTGGAAACAATTACTCCGATACAGAATTCGGTGCTCCAGCCAACAAAACGCATTCATATTCCCCTGTAATTCAAATGAAGGAAAAGGTGTTACGGCGTTCTTATAATGGGCCAGTTCGCTCCTCCAGACCTCTCATTATGCCAGCGTATTGTGTGCTGCAGGTGATGGGCTCACTGGTAGCCTATTTTTAAAAACAGCGCAAAAATAGCCAAGCGGCCTTAGAGGATGTGTCTGTAAACACGGAGCTGTCATTTCTATAAGCACTCAGAAATTCATATTCCTACAGAATTCTTTCCTAAAGTTATAGCCAATATTCTTAATGCACCGTGAAATCGCATTCAGTAGCTGATTCCTCCCATCTGAATGGGATAAGGGGAAGGAGAAGGGAGGGTACATTACTTAATTTGTAATCCCATGCACATCCATTTGGCCTCAGTATCCAGGCCAGAGCGTATGGTATATAGAAAGCAGACTCTGCTGCACTTAATCCTCTATAAAGTCCCGTTGAGCCACAGGCAGTCAGTGTGCGTTAAAACGCCCCGTAGAGCAGGAGGGGGGAGGGCGTCTCAGCAGACTCACTTTGCCTGGCCTTGCTTTGCACCCCTTCCGTGTTTGTTACTAGGAAACTTGCCCTCGGCGACTTATGGGGAAGAAAAGACACCAAAATCAGTCACAGTATGAGTTAGATGGCCGCGGGACAGATTAGTACAGTTTATTTACCAAGGAATGGGGAGTAATGTGAATTTGTCAATGAGCATGATTTTCCTTTTGACCATTCAGTGTCTAAAATTAAGAGAAGGCTGCTATTATTAATATAGTAAATGCTGGGGCAGGAAATTCATCCTGAGTGATGTTGGGGGTGGGGGAGGCGGGGTAGGGGCCCATCCCAGGAGTACAAGTCAAAGGTACACCCTGGGTGGCGAGTTAATGACTTGAAAATAAATTGGAAATATAAAAACCTATGATGTGTTTTATAAACATCGGCACATTTCACCCAGGTACAGGAAAGAGATTATTTGTGTAATATTACCATAGCTGTTGTGCTGTTCACCTAGTCTACAAACAGGTCAAATTTACTGTGCAAACTAACAGAAAGACAACGACTGCAGCAGTGGCAGGTACCAGCTGTGGAGTAACTTGCTGTCTTTTGCTTTGGTCACGCAGCACAGGGTCACCCGGAGTGAGAGACCCCGGATAAAGGCAGGGCCTGTGCTCTGAGATTCGCACGTAAGATCTTTTCCACGCAGCTGAAAAACAAATCAGGTGTTACTCGGCTAAACATAAGAACATAAGAGGTTTGGCTCGCCGTCTCTGGCCGACTGATGTCACGGTGTCATGCTAACGCTGAGGGAATGCGGTGTGTCTGCCAGGGGGCTGGGGGCGGGGGTGGAGGGGGGGGTCAGCCAATCATGTTTGAGGACAGGAGCGCTGCAAGCCTGCGTCAACGGGACTTGATGGACGGCGTAGCGGAGGCACACGCGTAGGCAGCCACGCACACACGCAAACATGCTCACAGCATGGGGGAATAGAGACGCCAGTGAGTCTGGTCCCGGTTCAGAAGTATTGTTATTAACATTTTCCCCGGCGTGTATTAAAGCCGCAGTAAGGACACATCCCAGCGCTATGACTTGAGGGCTCAGCTTTGTTCTCCTCCGTAATGCAGACATAATTACAACCTTAAAGAGAGCCTACCTTTCCTTTTCGCCATCTCACATCTGCGCTCCTCTACACCCCACCCTCGCCAGCACTCTTATGACAGGATTTTCTGAAGCGCTCAGTAAGACGGCACATCTCACAGTGGATCTAAACTTCTTGTTCCCCTGACGCTTTCAAACTCTTTACCTCACTCATCAGGCAGTCAGCCTTTTGATGTCAGCCTGCTTCACGTCGATGCAGTTTCTATTAGGAGATACATAGACAGCTATGCCCATGTGTGTCCGGCCTGATTGACCTTTTCCTTTTCTTTGACCGATATTTCTCATTATAAACATTACAGCAAAATTTCAACAAACTGTTAAACAAATCAAATCTTTTATGTGTCCTTCCGCATAAGCTCACTCAAACTAGCTTTGTTCTTCTCGATTTGTTACGTCGCTGAAAGATTATTTTTATTGAGGAGATGGAAATACAAAAGTTGTTTAATTTCAGAAGTCTTAAATGAATGACATCTATCTGTATTTAAAACAATAGCACTGTGTCTCTGTGTATACTGGGTCATTGATTAGGGTGTTTTTTATTCACTGAGTCCCAGGCCACATTGCAGCTGTATCTGAACATAATGCACTCACACCTGGAATCTTCTATGAATAAAAACAAAGGTGCAACACTACTTCCTTGCCAATAAGCTTCAACTGGAAGGACGGACTCCAAGGATATTAAACAATGTGTTGTTCAAAGCATCAAATATTAGAAGTAGAAAACTCAAAAAAAATATGACATAAAGTGAAAATTATATCTTGAACCTTGCCAAGGTAAGCACACATGTGAGCACAGTGCCTTTAAAGATGTTAATGCTGTTGGCCACAAATGCTTCCCCTACTATACAAATCCCACTCGACATCCCAGCTGGCCCTTTTTACATGTGAAAACACATTAGTTGGGGCTAGCTGGGCTTATCGGGAGTTTTAACATAGCTCGACTAGTTGTAACTGGAAAATCTAACATTGTACTGTATATAATATTGTTTAATTTGTACTTTGGATTGTCTGTAACATTTTTATAGTCACTTTTGCAGATACTGATGCCAAATCACAGTGTTATGCCACGTGTGTCGAAGCTAAGCAGTTTTATCCATCCGAAAGCACCCAGTACTCACATTTCTTTTGCTTTTCCTTCAATTTTTGGACTTTTTTTTAAATATTATTATTATTTTTTATGTAGTTTGACTAAAACTACACATTTATTACTTAAATTTTTTCCAAAGACGCAAGATAAAGTAATTTGGTAATAGATGTAAATAATACATATAGTGTAAGATGCAGCCTCTGCAGAGACAGAGCAGTTTACCATATTCTGCAGATTTCACAGTAAATGCATAAGAACACAGCTTGTGTAATTCATCTGATCTAATTATCTGTTCTAATTATCATTTTTACTAATGTATATTTTATTGCTATATTGTGCATTTTTAATATAACTTTTTCCAATATTCCAATGGCTAACTTTTTGGCTTCAAAATAAAACAATCTAAAAAGATAAACATTTTAAATAAATTACTTTTGAAACTTTAAATCATTGACTTTGTCTCCGGGTTCGGCTGGTAACTTTAGCGCCCCGGACCTTTTTTGGACTCAGTTTAACACCACACAGAGGAGCCACACAATGCCATTTTGTCTATTGTGTTTTTAAGCAGCTTTGTCATAATCCTGTGCCTCCGTTCCATACATATCATGTGCTGTGGAAGTGTAAAACGCATGTCTTCTCTTACATGCTCTTCTTCTAACTTTTACATGAGCACAATAACTCTATTTGGCTGTCATGGGAGACGGCGTTTAGCTGAGGTTCCTATCGTAACACCCTACGGCTGAAAAACGCACAGC
This sequence comes from Petrocephalus schoutedeni, assembly GCA_026780765.1. Classification (NCBI taxonomy): domain Eukaryota; kingdom Metazoa; phylum Chordata; class Actinopteri; order Osteoglossiformes; family Mormyridae; genus Petrocephalus; species Petrocephalus schoutedeni. Next base: position 28,067,535 of record JAODKL010000095.1, on the reverse strand, counting down.
ACAATGGCAAGAAGGAGGCATTCCGGGATTTTTAATAATTTAATAACAAAAATGTCTGAATGGCTGGACGACCTTATGTTCCTTGGGCTTCCTAACTGAGCCTTGCCCAGTGAGCCTTGTGGGGTCACACTGATAGCGCTGAATAATTGACAGGTGACCTTACAGCCTGCACTGAGTGAGGGACCGACCGGACTATTTGTGAAGGAGTGGCTGAGCCCAGTGCTGAGTAAGGAAGCGCACGACAGTTACGGGCTAAACGTGAGATCTGAAGAATGCTGGCCTGAGATAAAAGCAGAAGCTCGCTGTAATTCAGGACATGTCAATTCCTTGGCCTTGTAACACAGGTCCTCCAGCAGTCATACAAGTCTGTACTTTGTCTTTAAAATGATAGTGTCAATACAATTCTGTTCCATGGCACGGAAAACAGCGCTATGCTTAGGGTAGAGTTTTTTTTTTTTTCAATGGAATATGTTAAGACAACTCCGAGCCCCGATATTAAAGAAATTAAATGAATTCTGACAGTGTTTAAGATATTCATGGCCTCAGCCCCAAGGTTAACATAAAAAAAAATCATTTTCTTGCGTTCCATATATTTGTTTTTTTCTCTTTTCTTTGTCTCTTCTTTCTCCCACTTTCCTGTTAACAACTGTATTTCAAGCCACTCTGTATAAAACATTCTCAGTGAATCCAATGGCAGATAATTTCGAGGCGATTCGTTTTAATTTCTCCTTCCTGGTGCGGTATTGTCTGCAGCCTGCAATTTACTGAGCAGCGTGTGTGTGTAAAAATCGTAATACTGATATGCCATTTATATGTAGGCACAATCCCAGTGAGTATGTCAACTATTCTGTAAACAAATCATTAAAAACCCAGGATAATGCACGTCAAATTAAACGTTATAACCATCTGTGCTATAAATATCAGCGACGGTGTCCACCATCATTAACGCATTACGTTATTAATATGTATTTCTTGCAGCAACAGAACCTGTTATATTAATATTGCGGTTATGATCTGAAAGATATTTTAATTGAACTGAGGGCTGACGGTTGCATGCATCTTTTATTACTTCCATCTTGGCCAACACTTTCTGAGTTATGTCTGAGTTGCCGCACTTAGATTCACACAAGAAACTGACTTTTCTTTAAAGGGTGGTTATAAAGTTATAAAGTTATAAAGTCACATTCAACGTGGGACTGAAACACACTACGCCACCAGGCAAGTAATCAGAAGAAGATATTGATCTATTGTTTGCTTCATTTTTTTTCTGAATAGGCTTAAAAAGTTTCACGCATATTTCTATTTTTTTTTAGTACTGCAGAAACAAGTATTCTGACTGTATAGAATCGGCCTGAGTAACAAGAATGTACGTGTACCACAGCAAGTAGTAAACAAATAGCAGTAAACGTAGTAAACAGTCACACAAAAAACCAAACATAAATAAAGTACAAATAATTAATTGAACATGTTAATTAACTGACAAATTTTACATTGTCTGTGCCCTCTGACATATCAGTTATTTTTTATTTCCTGTAGGTGGGTGTAGATCATCGGAACGTTATACAAGTGACAGTATAAAAGTATATTTTTGAGTGACAGCGGCAAAAAGCCTATGATGTCAATTAAACTGATCGAATGTCAAATAGTTAACATCAATTAGCTTACTAATTCTCTGACTAACTTTTTCCTTTCTTAACCTTATAGGAGCGTTACATACCTTGCATTTACAACCGCGCAGCGTGTGGATGGAAGTATCACCTATTTAATATGAAATTCGCGCATATTAATACCACTGAATAAACAATCTATACAATCACGTGGACTAAACAGTACATTTTTTAAAGCAGTCCCTGAAATAAACGAAAAGCTTATCATACTTGGAAAGAGCAGGGTACTTTGGTGTGCGACCATATCCATACAGCTTTGAAATAGCTCCATTGATGCACTGCTCGCGTTTTAACGCGTAGGAAAATAATAACAGTAATTCTGATTTAATGATAATAATAGTTTAGTCCCAAAAAGAATATGAAGAGGAAACCCGGTCAAACATCACTCGGGGCATAGAATATACTTTTCAATATCAATCACTTGTTTTTTTTTTTGTGGAGAGGAAAGCATGCAGTATGTTTGATTTAAAACCACAAAACCGGCAATCCCCCAACACACACACTCCCTTACACAAGCATACGCGTGTGCACAGAACGGTGCTCCAGAATTTTGGCAATCTAAGTGTTAAATCATTTATTTAATTGTTTTTCAATATGCGTCGGCGAAGGTTGCGGCTCTTTGTTAGACATACAAGGCGGGAGTGGGTGGGTTTACAAATGGGTAAAATGGGTAACCTAAGCTACATTATACTCTGCTATGTAAATTATTGAGTGATTAATGATTAAATGTTAAAAATCCATCCAGCCATCATATTTTCAGCAGCCGCCTATACGTGAAAACGTCCGACCATATCTCTTTTATATTTCGCTGAAAAATGACAGTAATGCAAGGTGTTCACAATTAAAGAGGAATAGATGTTTATAAGACGTAGACATTTGCATGTCGATGATAATAGCGTTTAAAAAGCATGTAAATATTCAATAGGGTTTCATAGTATAAAGGCGCATTGTGCAATTTTCACAAGGAAAGCCGTGTTATTATACGTAGGCCTACATAACTGGACACGTAGTTTATTGCACGTGATACCTGTCACAGCATTATGTGCAGCTTTATACCCGTCAGATGTGCATGATTTATTATTATTATTATTATTGTTATTATTATTATTATTACTGTTAGTAGTAATAATAAGAAGAAAACATTATAATCATGTTTCTGTTATCACTGAGCCGTTCTCTGTCTCAGTTTTAATTTTAGACGATGTTTTCCTCCAGTCCGAGCACTTTCGTTTTCCATTTACCATCTTTCGTTTCCGGCATTAGGCCCTCACTTTACCTCAGCAGCATTTTAAATTTCACACGGTCATATTTCGTCCCACAGGCAATTGTTTCGTCAGCACACCTTCATTTCTGATTCTTGCTTGTCGCTGTACGTTTTCTGTGAAATGTATAAGTACGAGGGCCATTATTAAAATAATGCAAAGACAGAGACACTTACTGTAACCAGGACCATTTGATGTTTTAAACATCTAGTCCACGTGCTAAGTAGCGAAATGCACACATTTTATCATGGCAGGCATGCTAGCATTTATGCATGGAGTCCAAAGCAAATTTAAGAAATGGGTATTGAAAATAAAAACCAAAATTTTGATTTGCTAACGCTGTCATAGAAATCATTTGCGGGTCCGTTTATATAACTACTCCCTGTCATATCATGACGTTTCCCCGTAGCTATAAGATTTAATCTGTCGGACAGTTTTTTTTTTTAGTAAATTTTAAATTATGGTCCGCGGGTGAGTAATCTATGAGGTTGTGATTAAGACCTTTGATCTGGCGTGGTTTAGGCTAGGGGGTCTTACATTTCAGGATTTCAATTCTGTGAATTGAGTCGTCTGTCTTCATAGGTAACTTAATTAGATAGTATATAGGTCTACGTAAAAGTTACCATTAAATATTACAATTTGTACTCTTTTAAAACGTACCTGCAAATAGCCTACGTGTAAAAAGTGCCCAATAACATGTGATGCGTACAGGGTCGCCGTAACGCGATGGAAAGTTTCTAAAGGCCTCTGGATTACTTCGGCCCTACAAAATTTGGTGCATAACCTGGGTTGGGGGCCCAATATAATATGCTTCCATTGGGCCCAAAATCTTTATCGGCACCCCTGCATGAATATAATGATACATACGTTTTTGTCACCTGAATGGTGAACTGACAGGGCCGATTTCAGAAAATTCACGCACATTCACAATAATCCAGAAATGAGCACAAATGCTAGACCAATAATAATTATTTCTTTTGCCTATAAAACAGCAAGACCTCCGACTTCCAGAATACACGCAGATGAGACGATGGGAATTTGACGTTCAAACTGAATTTCATGAATCCAGCAGGTGTGTCGCGGGCCAAGTCTTTGTCGGTATCCAAGCACTGAAACAAACGCCGTTTTGCTTAATCTATGCACCGAGACCAGGCTATGGCAGATGTACATGGATTAGACCTTAATGATGTTTAAGTCGCTCTCATTTAAACCTGAATACTAGTACGACCCATTACAACAAATTAAAGAACAGTTCAAACAACCACATCAAGTTATCCCAGGCGGAGAAAAGAGCGCACATTTGCCGTGGGCTACGCGCTAGCTTATTCGCTTCTGCAAACACCCGCGTGAGTCCCGCAAACCTCCCCCCACGCGCACTCATATTTTGTTTACAAACATTCAGGTGAACTGAAAGCAAAATAACAAACGAGTGAAGACTGCTTGGTTAAAATTATAGTGTTTAGTTATCCAATTACATCAAACCACATGGTTTAAATTACCGTTAGTAGCAAAATTTTAGCCTTCATGACAAGACATAGTCTAAACCAAGTCTGAAGCGTATTTATTTATTTGTGGAATTGTTTGCATGTATTTGGATTGTATCCACTTAATTGCCGGTTTATTTTTTCGATCATTTAGTTACTCCTCGCTACTCCTGTGCCCCAGTCACTTCGGCAAACTTTGTGATGCAGACTACAAAATTATATATAGCGTGAAAATGATAATATTACTATAATAATACAGCGCGTTACGCATATGCTGAGTGTCCACGTAACAGTAAGTAAGAATGCATTTATTTGAATAATTTGATAATCCAATTTAATATTAATCAGACCTGCAACCTCTCCTATTTTGTACATGTGATAAATATATGCCAGTTGAAAGAATGGTGCCGTTTTAAAATTAAATACAGCGACAGTTTATGGACCCATTAAGAAAAAATGAAAATTTAAGAACTTTTAGGAACGCACGATTGCACCTGCAGTATACTGATTGTTAATGCTATATGCTAAAAATAATAATGAATCTTTTAGAGATTTGTGATAGTTATACGTGGATCTGTGCAAGTTTTTATCGCGGTGCTTAAGTAAAATACTATTTACAATTCGAAATTTATTGTGACATAAAGAGATGAAAGGCAGCGTTCTTTAACATAGGTTAATAAATTTAATTGGGCTTGCCCCTGGGGTCGAGTGACATAGTAGGTCCTCGTAACCAATCAGAATCCGAGTTGGTGAAAGGCAAGTGGGGTTGTGACACATCGGATCCATATGTATGAAGTGGCCAGAGAAATTGTGAAGTTTTCCCATGATTTCAGCGAGATTCCCACTAAACTCTTTTTAACTTGCAACGGTGAGACTTCAAAGGACCTGGAAGTATATTGTAAAATATTGGAATATTTTTTTCGTTTCCAGTTTTTATTAGTTTTACTAATTTTGCGATGGATCGAGTCCAAGTTTCCTCGCGCTAGTGGCAATAACTTTATGCAGCCTCTCCAGCCCGTCGTTTTTATGGACTCCGCGATCGATGATGACTATGAGTTCAATGTCTGATAGTCTGATTGCTTCAGACCCGTCCAAATCAGCCTTTTTAGAGTTTGGACACGGAATCCCCGCACACCAGCAGCACTCCCCAGGACTGTCTCATAACCACTACCCAGTTCATGGTTTGCACGCTGGCGGACACGCGCAGCACGAAAGTCCCTTCTCTTCGACCGCGTCCTCCTACGGTCGGTCGCTGGGGTACCCCTACCCGAGCACGGTAAGCACTCACCATCCGAGTGCTTACCTGTCCTACCAGCACAATAGCCACAGCAGCACTTTGGGGCACACGCGAATAGAAGATACAGGTATGTGCAATTTACGTACGTGTCGGTTTGTGTATGCGCAATGTTTTATAGATATGTATCCCGGTCGTTTCAAAATAAAGTGACGGATGTGCAAAAATCAATGCAGTATATTTATTACTGGTTTTATTAAATGCATAATCTACAGGCAAACTGCATATTACGTATTGTAATATTGCATTACAATGGCGTTATACAATACAATAAAAATCCCGTTTCGCCCGCATTATTATTATTGTTATTATTGTTGTTGTTATTACGCCTATTATAGACGCGGAACAATACCGAACATCCGGACACATTATAAGTATGAAACGTGAAAGAAATTTATGTTCATGCCCGTTTTTTCTACATACGAAGTGTATTTCTCGTGTTGCAGTTAGACTGAATAAAAAAGAATTGACGTAAAGCTTCTAACACTAAACAAGATAACCAGTTTTACCGTTTAAGTCGCATAATATTTAGTGAAATTTAGCCGAATTTTATCCAAATACTGATCGTTTTTTAAGTATTTCCCCAGAGCAGTTAGAAAATCAGTTAAATCCTACGTACGATCTTCTAAGGTCCAAGCTCATTGACTGCAACTATTTCATAGTCGATGTCCAAATTTGATAATGATGCTGCGTGATGTGAATTATTATAAATAAAAAAAAATTAGATAAACGTGAATTTTTCTACTCCGCATGTATTATGACTATATTAAATAATTAGCATCCGGAAATAGCCGAAGCAACAGCGAAAGCTAATCACAAAATCGAACGTTTTCTGCAAAATACAATTTTTGGGGCATGTTGTGCACTCTTCCGTAGCGGCTGGTTCAATATTAATATTTCACGTTTGATTAACTTAATTAAATGAACCCTTAAATGCGTTGAATCATGCACTTGCTAAAAGAGAAATTAATAGGCCTCATAACTACAATGCAAACCACAGTCTAGAGCTTGGACTGGGTCGGTTATTATTATTAATATTATTATTGTTGTTGTTGTTTTTGATTATGTTATTGCTGGTTGCCAAATCGCTTACCTAAAACGACTTTCTAGTCCTTTCTTCACAATTACCCTCGTCGACTTAAATTCTCTGGAAAACTTAGAACATTGATCCCCTGTTTCGAGAAGAATGCTTCCCTTGTACAGGTTCTGATGAACAATAGATATGTTTGTTGGAGAATCGTATGTTCTGCTTTGGTAAACATGTGCAATTGGGTGTTGCAAATACCAGGGACAAGTAAATGATAACACCTTAAGTGGAAATGAATATATAAATAAAACGCGCGGTTTATTGCAAGTAATGAACGCGAATGAAAATGTACAATAGTGTTATACCTGGAAGTCCACTTTTCACTAAGTAAGACAACGTATTCAAGTTCAGTCTGAGATGCTAAAAGTCTCTTGGTGATTTTGATAGACTTGTGAATCGCCTGATTCAAATCAATAGGCCAAAAAGAGCGGGCAGCGGTTATATCATGCTTTAGGTAAAATGCATAAAATACTTTGGGTTATACAGGCTAATTTGTGGCCTAAATAGACTACTTTGTTTTATGCGGCGTAATACCACAAATCACATGGGAAAATAAATACTGTAAAACCAAAGTAATCCTATCGTGCAATGTTACACTAATCTAAGATGAGCTACCATGTGTTGGAAGTGTCACAAAACGGTGACAACTGGGTTATTTCAATTCCAAAACAAAAAACATTTCCTTTAATTTTCCATCTCATAATTCATACTTATTTTATCCGGGAGTATTTATTAGCGACAGCGGTGCGCGGCCTTGCCCATTTGTTTCCGTGCATCCATCCATCCATTTCCAGCACTGCCCAAACAGGGTTTTCAGGGTTGCGGCGAGTCTGCTCCACTGAGGTTATTTGCAGTAGTGTACCCTACATTCGTCTTTAACTCTTACTTATTTTCCCTTTTTTCCCGAAGATCACGACAAGCCAACCGTCATCGAGAACGGTGAAATTCGGCTGAATGGCAAAGGCAAGAAGATCCGTAAGCCCCGAACCATTTACTCAAGTCTACAGTTGCAGGCACTGAACCAGCGGTTTCAGCAAACCCAGTATCTCGCCTTGCCCGAGCGTGCGGATTTGGCAGCTAAACTGGGCCTAACTCAGACACAGGTAATAAAATAAAATAAACATTTAAAATGTCAGCTGGATATATCTGTGTTTTGGGGGGAATGCGATCTTCTGTATGTGGATTCATGCAGATTCGGAAGGTCGGGAGAATTTTTACTGTAGATTTTGGTAATGTAAGAGTAACCAGTGCTATTGAGGCTGAGCGGTATTGTGTGTTTTGTAATGAAGGGACTGTTTTTTTAATATAAAAACCAGCCTTCCCTTGGGTAAAAAGGAAAGGTCGTTACTCTGATTAACTATCACCTTTTACCGTTAGATGTCTCTACGCCAATATTTGGCTGTGACGCTTATCTGGCGTAAGCTGGGTAATATATTTACACTGGAAACTGCACAGTCATATTTATCCCGTATGATCTGCTCTTAGAAGAAACTAAAAAATGATACAGAAGGGCATAACCAACATGGCTCCTGTTGGTATATAAATAAACTCACTTCTGATTGGTTATCAGAATTTCGAATCTATGTAATCTATTCCCTATCAGATTAGGTTATAATAAGTGAAGTTGAAAAAACAAGAGGCAGCATGTGTTTGATTTTTTATTTATTATTATTATTATTTTTTTTTAATATCAACTGTGAATAGCAACCCCAAACACTTTTTTCTTTTTGGGGAGGGGGGGGGGATTATTATAAGGTTATTTTGAATAGATCTTGTGCTGTTTTAAAAACAATACAGATTTCTTCTATTTATGTGCAGAGCGCTGCAGGGATATCAGTGGATATCAGTAGCGTTTCTGGGGAAGCGCTGGCGGGGTGGTCACCTCCACATTACAGGATGGTCATGTCCCGCTGAGTGTATGATGCAGCTTTATAAATATTTGGTGTGCGATTCCTCTTGGCCTTGAAGGAAACCAAGCACTGCCTGTAATACCACATCGCGTTGCTGGTCTAGGTGTTCTGCTGGGATTATCCTCTAATTGTTTCTTGGTGGCCACCCGCTTTCCTTACGGATTGTTAAGGTAAACTTGTGAAGAGCTGGCTCTTGTCCTCTAAGCTGTTAAACTGCATTTCGTTGGAATGTCCTTTTAAATGATTTAGCCCCCCGTGGAGTGCTGAGAGTGCTGTTTCTCCCGAGTTGTCATCGGCAGGGAGCAGAGGGAGTGCCCTGGCCTCCTTGGTGCAGTACGAGGGAGCAGCCGTGCAACATTTTCACTGAAAATACCTTCACTGATGCACTCCCCTTCATTTAGATTGACCTAACATCTGAGATGCTTACCTGAGCAAAGTTATCAACACAGAATCAACACATCACATAAGCAATAAGTTAATCAGAAAAAAAACACTTAGTACAGTTTGCATGAATTTGTTCGATGAGATACAGTATAAATACTAGAATCATACAGAATTCATTTACTTGTGGAGATTGCACTTACGACTCAGGGTGAATCATTTGAGAGAGGGAAGCCTTGTCTTGGGATGGAAACCATTTACTCTCCGTGGGAAGAATGTATTGAACAAGGTTGTGCTACGGAAAAGTCTCATTCTAAACATGTGCGAGTTGTTCGAACATTGTGAAATGCATGTATAGTTAGTATCATGTGTATGTGGTAGGAATTTGCGGGGAAATCTTTCAGCTGAGGTAACTAGAAACTTTGCATAAATTATGTTGCGGGGAAAAAACAGCATGAAAATCTCGTCTGTAATTCCAGAAGCAGACGATGCAGAGGAAGTAAGTGAGGATTAAAAATGATGTCCTTAAGAATTCTGAGAAGACGCTTTGATCGGTCATAGTATAAGATAAACTGGCAACTATCTCGTAGTTAGTACAGCAGGATATTTTCTTCAAGTGCATTTAAAAGCAGTATGCTGCACGGCCTGCTCCAAAAAGGACCCATTTTCAGGATCTCAGTGGACAACAATGTCATAAATGAAGACATAAAAGCTCAGAGCTCAGTAGACGTAAAATGGGCACCTATTTCTTTAAAGAGCCGGAAAATCTGCATGAAAAGTTCAGGATTGTGTTTTATTACATTTGTCTTTCGTCATGATTGCAGCCTTGGTTTGTGTGAAGGGTTCTGTTTTAATTCTCGCATAATCGGCCTTGTGCTGAGGGTGGAAGCTACACTTAGCTTGCATTCTGCCCGACGAAATATCAGATGCATGGAAATCTGGTTTTGTGGTTATCCCAGTACTCAGAAAAATTAGACTTTTAACTTACGTATTAGAAGTCTGGCTAATGATAATCATTTACCACATATCTGTAGTGTGTGCTGACTCTCTCATTGCCAGATGAGCCAAAGAAATTAATTTGCACACCGTCCATGCTATGAAGCATTTGACATATGGCAGATGTTTAGAAGATGCCATTGTCTTCTCGTCTTTTTTGATTCTTTTCATGCGAGATGTAAGTTCCGGAATCTGAACTCTTTCTGCTGCCGTTATTGATAGCCCAGGTCCTTTTCATTCTGAGCCGCGTTAGTTTCCCAGCACTGCCACGGTTCCCCCTGTTGCCAAATGCCAGCTACCTCAGTCATTTTAGACGCACACTAGCCCATAGCGAAGCCTCATCCTCCTGCTGGCATGCACCAGCAGGGGCAGAGGGGTTAATGTGCAGGTAGTGGTGAGCAGATGCCCGGTGACACAGGTGACATGCACGGGCGTGTGTGGCCCTGGTCACGTCGGTTGCTGTGGGCCCGCATTCGCCGCAGGCAGCCTCTATGTGTGGCTGCGTCTCGCTTCTGGCTTTAGCTACCTTCTATCAGCCTCGAGACAGCCAGCGAAATCCGCCCTGTGGCCGCCTGCGGACCGCAGGTCTGCCGGAACGGTCTTTAATTTTGGCACCACTCTGCTTCCTGATAATCTGCAGCTCTTTAGTTACGAATGCAGGCCGTTTTATAATGTTTCAATTTACTTTTAAAGTGATACTTCACAGCTCAGCATTTATGTCCACTTGTTAGCGAAGGAGTGGGGGATTGTGGGTATGTTAATCAGACACGTCATTATTTTATCGCTAACTCGATATGTCAAAGCAATTTATAGGTTAATAAGTAAATTTTGCAATGATCAGATGTTTAAGTGTAAAGGATTTATTAAAGATTTATTAAAGATTTCAAGTTAAACCTTTCCGGGGTTTATCTCGACCCTAAGAACATTTCCCCACTGAATAAAAAATGTGCAATATTTTTCTTTCGGGTTCTTACTGGACTTGTTATTATTAATTTGGCCATCTTGGAATAATCAAAAGTTATTTGTTTTACTTTGAGTTTTCTGCTTTTTAACATGGTTTTAAATAGAATGTCATTGTTTTTAATGGAAAACAACTTCACCTGAGCTCATAATTTTTATGGTAATTGGAATCAGATTTGTCTTTTAATAAGCTGAATTATAAATAATGCCATGCTCCCGGTCTTGTACTAAAGTTAACCTGAAACACACACTGGTTATCTTACCTTGATACCACATTAGTATATTGGTTTGACTAAGTGATCTCCCACATTATCTAGATGGCTTGCATATCCTTCAAACTTAGTTACCAGGCAACCTAGTTAAAATATAAACAGAAGCAACCCCAGCTGTGTCTGTAAGTATATAAGTCTTTTGAATTTACATGGGTCGAGTTCTCAGGCAACACTCATTTTATGTTGCATTAGAGAGTCGACGTACAGTGAAACTGATAATAACCGCACCTGGGTGATTTTTTTTTGTTTTATTTTTCAACTTTGGATGATTTTCATGTTCTGAGCGCAAAATGCAGCAGGATAACGCCATGGCCGCTCAGCGATGAGCCCAGCGCTTGTCAGTTTGCGCGTACGTGAGATGTGCGCTATTGCGATTGGGACTACAAAGCGCCCAGTGTGCCATTTCGGTATCACGGCGTACCCTCCTTTCCTGACACACACATGCCGAACTGCACGTACCACCGCGTCCTTTTTCGAGGGCGCTTGAACCGAGTTCCATTCAAAGCCGAAACGATGGCGTTTACGGCCAGATGCGTCGCGCAGATAGTAATGTTTATCCTGGAGACCTGAAGGCGCTGTTTGGCCATCTTTACCTTCTAACCTGCCGCATGGCTTAATGGGCCTCGACCGGTGCAAAGGCAAGGAGATCCCTCAGATAAACAGGCACTGGCCCCAAAATCAGAAGTGCAACTAAAGTTCTGCTGCTAATGTAGCCTATGATACCTGGGCTAGAATATTAGCAGGCATGCAGCAATAACACATGTACCACAGCAGTGTCATTGTCAGGACTCTCTACAGCTGTTCTAGTTAAACTTGGACTGGTATTAATATAACTCTGAACTGAACTGAAAGAATTATACAGTAATTTTTTTTTATGTTAAATGACTCTGCTAAATGATCATAAACCTCTCTGAACATTGTTTTTTAATTCTTTAATATTATGCTTATGTGAATAAAAACAAGTTGATTAACTCTGTTTAGATGCCAGGAAAAAATAGGACAGAAATAAGCAATATGGCAAGCATTTTCCAGCTATTTGATCTATAAACATGACCGAAGACGCATAAACAAGTGGCACACTGCAGACGTCTTGGCCTGAAATCTGCCCACACATGCCTCTTCTCTGCAGAAGGCATCCAAGCCACATGAAACCCCATGAGGTCGCCTGCAAAAGACGCCCCTGTCCCGATTGCACCCCGCTGCCCGTCCGCGAATGGTTTCGTTTCTGGGCTCCGAGTGACGAGCTAGTTGCCCTCTTACCTTGACCGCCCTCAATGACGCCCCGAGAAGCAGTCCTGAGCAACATTTCCTTGACATCCTGTGGTTTTTCTGTGGCGAAAATGCACCGGTGGTTTGGGAATGTCAAAGTGTGGGTAACTCTGGGTAATTTTGGGTAACTCTGGGTAACTTTCAAATGAATATGTTTTTTTTTTTTCTTTTTTTCAAAAGAGCCATTCATTCATAGCCATTAGATTACAATTACGACTACAGTGCAGATACTTATTTAAAAGAAAAAGCATATGGCAGGTGTGATTTTTATTGGAATTATTTGGTGTGCCCAGTTCGAAAAAAAAAAAGACTGATATAGAAATTTCCTGCTATTTCAGCTGTCCTCATCAATTCGCCTAATTAAACATCTCTCTAGTGGAGTTTTAATGTGCTGTATGCTGCGGTTTTCAGAAATGACTTCAGCCACATGTTTAAATGTTTTTTTGACTCCAGCTATTGTCCCGATTGTGCAGAAAAGAGCCGTAAAATCCAAATCGATCTAGCCTGCCGTCTCATTTACAGAATGTCCCCTGGCAAGCGATTCGGGGCATTATTTTTGATATCTGCCTACGGTGGTCCGACCCATGTGCCGTTGACCCCACAGCAAAAGGTAGAGAAGTCAGTAGACATGTGGGCTGCTAAAGACTCTGCATAATGGTGCTAGGAAGTGTCCTGCACTGGGTACAGCTGCTGTGGAAGGGTTACTGTAACTAAAGCTCCACCTAACAGTGTATTCTGATAAGCAATAGCTGAATTCAGAATATGTAGCTTTGCTCAGCATTGAGCTATAATGAAATGCCAATGGAAATATGTGGGGCAGTTTTCTCATGCCTGTGCTTGACACTGTGGGCAATCGCAGTGGTCCCTTTGACATTTCTGCCTTGTCTCCCTCTGCCTGTCGAAGGTTAAGATATGGTTCCAGAACAAACGGTCCAAGTACAAGAAGATCATGAAGCATGGCTCAAACGGACCGGAAGGAGAGCTCCTCCACACCACAAACCCCATGTCACCCTGCTCCCCCGGGCTGTGGGACGTGTCGATGGCGAGCAAAGGGGCGCCCACTCACTCCAGCAGCTACGTGAACAATTTTGGACACTGGTACCCCACCCACCACCAGGACACAATTCCCAGACCTCAGATGATGTGATGGGATTATCTCAATTGGCAAAGCTGCAGATGAAGAATTCCATCCTTTCATTTCATCACGTCTAAATGCGCCCCCCCCCACTCCTTTTTACTTAAGAATGGTTTTTAAAAGATATGTATATAAATTTTAATCTTTTTTGTCTTTTATAGTTGGAAGTGTGACATGCCTTTAAAGGGACATGTTCCTAAGAGACTTCTCTTGTGTTTGGAAGCCTGTGTTTTGTTGCTGTTTGTATGGACTGTATAGTCTTTTTTTGTCTTTAAAATGCCATGCTGAAATTAAATGACGTAATTAGGTAGGAAGGCAGGACTGGGAAGCCCTGGTACATGTTTACCTGCGTGGGATGGGATGATTTTGACCCTAGCGGGCTGATCTTTTTTCCGTAGATCAGCGGAAAACTGGATCGTCCTCACCATGTGATATTCTAAAAAATAACCATGATAACCAATCTGATAATAAAAATAAATTTATAACTTTAAAATAATTGTTTGTGTAATAATTATTTAAAATATTTAAATTGACAGTTCATTACACCTTAGATCAAAATCTAGTCTCATTCTGATTTTAGTATGAGTATTTTACATTATTTATTACAGTAATATTCCTGCACATTTTTTAAATTCAAATTTTTTTTTTATTATTTACCAGCTGTTCTGAATAGCACAGGGTAGTATATTGCCATCGTCTACATGTTTGTCTATTCTCCTTAACTGTTATTTAAAGTAAATGCAAATAGTCTGAGATTCCTCATACGGTGAAATGCTAAGACCGTGCAGGTAACATAGCGTCAGAGCAGTAGTGAAAAGATCAGCACACAGGCGTTTCTTTCCGAGACACAGTGAACGCCAGATTCCAAGTCCACTGAAACTAGAAAATAATTAGTAAATTGGAAAATAAATAAAAGCACATTTGTGGTACATTCACATATTTGTATTCACAAGATCTGAGACACCACTGAAGTGTCAGTGAGATGCTATCAGACTTCTGATGCGTGAAAAATATTTAAATATATAGCCTTGTTAATCATGGTCGGGTAAAACACCTCAGACCGACGATTATTCCCATATATGTGTAAAAGGGATATCAATCATGTTGCAAAAAGAATCCATCTCCACTTATAACTGGAATTATTTAATCATCGGTGCACATAAACTGTGGTTTACTTAACATCGAGGAAGCCGAGAACCCTTAATTAATGTTATTTAAAAACAAGACGAGCCTGTAAATGCGTCAGGGTTTCTGAGGCTTGAAATAAAATTGAAACCAGCTTACTTTGTGTCAGTTTATCCTCTTAATAGTGAAATGACTGATCTCACTTGAAGCGTTTTGCTTGAGTTATAAACGTCAAAGGTAAGGCGCATTTTCTCTATTCCTATATACGATACTATTAACATAAAAACCGTTAATATTTTATTTTTAGTTTCATTTGAAATTATATTAGTTTTCATCATACACTACCGGCACAATGTGTATAAAAGATGATTATGATTTAGAATATGCATCCATTTGTTTTGTTACAACGTTAAAATGTCTGAGTCATGTATTTACGCCATATAGGCTACAATAAGCCAGCTGCCAATTAAACCGTGGAAAATGTAATATCAAGGCCTAAAACATTTACAGACATTAAGACAATACAATTATTTACACATGTATCCATTATATCATTAATCAAAGTAAAGTATAATTAGAGACAATGATATTAATATTCTAAAACAAGATATACACCTGCTTACACCTCACCGAACAGTGAGCTAATATAGTGTATTAGTCTAATGTCATATAAAGCTGATATGAATATTCTCAGTATGTGATCAGGCAAAGAAATGATAAAGTGACGATTAGCGAACGCTGCTGAAAACGACGATGGACTTGCAGTTGAACTCGCTTTACGCTTTAATGTCAGGTGCCGGGGCAATGGGACGCCGTCACCCCACAACGGGGTGGCGGGGAGCGCCGGGTCAAAGCTTTTAGCCCCAAAACATCTGGACACGCCGAAAGGATGCTATTTTAAGAATCGCCAATGTTTTATGAAATGGCTTCACCAATTAAGGTAATTTAGGACACAGCTTGTTCCTCTTGTTAAATACGGCTTTCATTCCAGCAGTGTAATTACACGTAATTTACAGCCAACAAAATGTATTTCTTAATGGTGCTTTGTTTCCAATGTAGAGATGTCAAGGAGTATCCACTGCATGATACCTGGGTTGGCCGGTCGAAGTGATTCTGTTATATCAAATTACTAACAGTTTGATGCAAATAGCGGCGAACGAGATTAAACTCGCTGAGAATGTCGCGTGAAGATGAAGCTGCCACGCGCCGCGTTGCGCGTTATTGTTCATTAAAGTCCATATAGTGCAAACACGTGACTAACAAACTACATTTCGTATGGTTTTAGCGTAAGAAAATATATAAAAAATAGGGCTTGTCTATAGAGTCTGTTATTAGGAAAATTGAAATGTTTGTAAAGGAGGGCGGTCCTAGGACTTTTTTCAAGTTTAACTGGTGAACAGGATGAAAGAGACCTACATCAAATCGTATAACGATGTTTGTTTGGAATTAGTATAACATAAATAACATAAATCAACAACAGTATCGACAAATAAATACGTATATATAGCTGGCGTAAAGAATTTTTATTTTTAAAAATCAAATGATAAACTAAAGCCCTTGCTTGTGGGTATGTTATATACAGAAATAACCTTAAAAATGTAAATGCGATTAGCTAATAGGGCTAACATCGGAAGGATTTGGTCGAAACGATGTTAATGAAATGATTCTTGTTTTGTAAAATTTTGTAAAACAACCAAGCTAAAATGGCAGCTCTTATAATGAAATTACACACGAATTAATGTCACAGTTCACTGTCTGAGAGACAGTAGTATGAATTGATTTGCAGTAGTGAATTGTAGTGAATAAATTGTTTAAAGATCTAGAACAAGCTATTTAAATTTGATTAATGTTGGTTTATACCCGAACCCGTTCAGAATTTTCAGTAACCACAGGAATGAATTAGATATAACACAACTATTCCCTACCCTATCTATATACAAATGTACATATACATTCAATTCTATATATAAATATACGTTTAGTAAACATATTATATAACTTTATAATGCAATCGGAATGGTTATTATTATCATTGTTGTTGTTATTGTGTTATTATTGGTGGTGGTGGCGGCGTTATACTTTTATATTCATTATTTTTGGCGTTCTAGGCATTTTTGCTCTGGCATGTATACAGCCGAACATTTTTTCAGACTTTCATACGTTGACTCTGGGTTAAAGTATAGCAATAAGTGGCCCTAGAGCACTAATCTTCCGCGTAAGAATGGTGCATTATAGTGCAACGATGATTATATCAATTATTGTTATTATTCTTGTGTGATTTATTTTGTGAGTGATTGCCCTGAAAACGCTCGTCTAAAAACCGACGTCCTTAATATGTGTCGTCTTATAAATAGTGAAACAATTTATTGTTTTGTTAGAATTGCGATTTTTAATTTGAATGTTAGGTAGATTGGATTATAGATAGATAGATAGATAGATAGATAGATAGATAGATAGATAGATAGATAGATAGA
>JAODKL010000095.1:27979431-28029012 GCA_026780765.1 Petrocephalus schoutedeni | reverse complement strand
TGGAACTGGGCCGGATTCGAACCCTGGTCCCAGAGGTGTGAGGCGGCAGTGCTACCCACTGCACCACCGTGCCGCCCGGACTTCAATCAGTCTAGAGCAATGCCAAGTCGTCTCCCTAGGATGGGTGGTATTGACACACAGTCCATGTATCATGTTCTCCAGTTCCCACTTCCTGCTCCCCATATAAAGGATCAGAGATAGATAGATAGATAGATAGATCAAGAATTCACATATGCAGTTTTTATAAGTCATTTTGTTATCATAAGCTTTTATCTAAAGCAACATACAATTGAAAGCAGAGTCAGCAAGTCGTCTTCACATTAAGATAAAAGAAAATTGATACTGAGATTGTTTCCATCCTTACATCATTAAGTTATCCAAAGAAATTTAACTAGCTATAGGACATAATTCTATAGCCAGCTGCTGAATAGAGGCTGGACAAACATCCATCTATTTCATTTTCTGCCATTCAGTCGGGGCTGGGCTGCGAGTGCAGCAGCCTGAGCTAATGCCCTTTTCCCTAGCCACCTCCTCCAGCCCCTCCAAGAGGAAACCAAGGTGTTCCCTGGCGAGTGGTACCTCTCCAGAGTGTCCTGGGTCTGCCCCAGGGTCTCCTACCCAGAGTGGCTATTTTCGGTCAGCTGGCTGGCGTCTGATTTTCAATTCCAGACATTTCCACAATGTCTGCAAACTCATTTACATATATGTAACAGGTTTATTACCTTGTAAATAGTCTGTTGGGCAAAGTACTCCAATGTACTTGATGTAGCTCATTTGAGGTTTATAATGGAATAATGTAGATGTGCATCTGAAAGCGTGAGAGTGACACCACATGCGTGAGGCCTGGTAAGCCTGCATGCCTGAAGCTTAACCTGTCATAGGAAGATGCAGTAAATAAGAACATAAGAACATAAGAAATTTACAAACGAGAGGAGGCCATTCGGCCCATCAAGCTCGTTTGGGAAATGGAAAAAGGATGTGGCGAAACTAGGTAGGCAACCAGGAGGCATTCTAGATAAATGCCTGAACCACCTCAAATTGCTCCTTAAGATGCACGGGAGCAGCAGCTCTACTCTGAGCACCTCCCCAATGAAGCAGCTACTCAGACTCAGATATTTTAGGCTGAGCCCAGACTCTCTACGAAGGAAACTCATTTCTGCCACTTGTATCCACAACACCAGTCTTTCAATCACTACTCAAAAAGCTTTGACTTCAGGCTCAGCTCTGTCTTCACCATGACAGAACAGTACAATTTCCGCATGACTGCTGATGCTGCACCGATCTGCCTGTTGATCTCCCACTCCTTTCTTCCATCATTTGTGAACAAGACCCTGAGATACTTAAACTCTTCTGCTTGAGGTAGTAATTCATCCCCGACCAGCATGGGGCAGCCCACCCAGTTCCGGTTGAGAACCATGACCTCAGACTTGGAGGTGCTGATGCTTATCCTAGCTGCTTCACACTCAGCTGCAAATTGCTCCAGTGCATGCTGCAGGTCACAGCTCGATGAAGGCAACAGGATGAGAAAGATGCGATCCCGAGGCCACTGAATCAGACCCCAGCCTTTGGCCAAGTCTAGAAGTCTAGAAATTCTGTACATAATGGTTCTGAGATGAATTGGTGACAAGGGGCAGCCCTGGAGGAGTCCAACACACACCAGGAACCAGTCTGACTTTCCCATGTTCCTGAAGCCAGATTTGGTAGCTGACGGTACGTCCCCTCCTGTATTTGACTGCCGCCGTATCACCTTTTGTTGTGCCAATTTTATACTGGAATTCAAACAGAAATTCTTTCCACAGATCAATGCAAAGCATCAAACTCTGCCTTATTAAACAGACCATGGTGATTTTGGATGACTGTGATAGCCCTGCCCAAGCATTTCAGAAATGCTCTTGGTCAAACTGGTGGATCTCCATCATTTGCTTATTCAAGGACATTGGATGGGTGGTTGAATCTGCACTAATCCAAGATGTATAGATAATTGACTGCTCCAACAAAATAATGGCAAAGAGTAACGAAAACATCGATGCTGCCAGACATAACTTCCAGCTTCTGGAACTCTTTGCGTCACAAGTTTTCCACGGGATTACATGCATGCTTGGGTGTGGTTTGAATAATTTTGTGGTCCAAATGAATCTAACCTGTCATTTTCTTTAATATGATCTAGAGTTTCACAGTAGATGAATAAATGGTCAGGAAAGTTTCACAAAGATTTCTCTCATGAGATAGATCTCTCTTCATCTCTCACTGGTCTCAGGAACCACGATGCAACTCATTTTATTGATTCAAGTATCTGACATGAAATGCAGACAAAGTGGGTATCCCCCCCGAACTGGGTTGCCAACTGCGTAGCTTAGCCTTCTGCCCAAATGTCGGATCTACACACAGATTCTGCCATGCACCGGAAGTCTGAGTTTGAAGAAAGTCAAGCATGTGTGGATTTTCTTAATCCAGCTCATTCTCCTTTGTTTGCAGCATGTTGGCAGATGAACACTGGATACGGTTGTTGCAATCGTCCAGAAAAAGGCTGGTTTTTGTGAGCTTCCAGGTCAGTGGGCAAGGATGTGAGATTAATGATGGGCAGAGTACTTTGCTGTGGTCTACAACAGAAATCCTCCCTCTGATATGATAGGCATACATAAACCATCCAATACTGAACTCGTCCAACAAAGAAAGCAAGACACAAGGACAAACATGGACAGTGCTTGGTTTATCTTGGTCATGGCTTCATTTTCTGTTAAAAACACCAGTCGTGTTGATATCAGTGGAAAAAGAAAGACAAGAATGTTAACAATTAAATGGCAAATTACCTTGGAGACTAAAATTTAGAAACAAAATCAGATGTGGGGAACCTGAAGCCAAGACAGAAGAGCCTGGGCTCTGGCCTGCGCACAAGCTGGCCAAGTTAGGTGTTTGAATAAAATCAAAATGAATTTCGGGTTAATGTTGTACAACTTCTAAAGAGCTACAGATAATTCCATAGTTTTATTTCCGGCCAAAGGTGGCATAAACCAGTATGAAGACTTTGGTGTAGAGGAGAGAGGAAGAACATCTTACACATGAGATGCACAGCAGTTCCCTTTCTCACCCACATCAGCACTTTAGTAGATGTCATAGGAGATGCCAACAGCAACAGCGTCCAGCAGATACACAAGGATGATTTACGTCAAAAGCAGAAATCCAGCCTTTAGATTAGTTTGATTTAGATGAACTGAAGTTTTGGTAAAATATTCTGCTAAAAGCTAATATAGAAATACATGATTTACAAAATGCATTCCCCCTACATCTGCATGCTATATTACTGTAGACCCAAATGAAAGAATCTTTGTGCATTATCAGCATTTGTGCATGATCAGACAGTGCCATTCTGAGAAACATTTTCAGATTTTTTCTTGTGTTTATGTAGTATAAATGTAATACAAAACCGAATTATCTAACAAGACCCCAAGAACCAACCAAATTTCACAATGGAGAGTCTAAATTAAAGGTTTTTAATTGGATGATTTTTGCCACCAACTTCTATATTTATTTTGCCAGTTAAGTAGAAAGGGCTCTTTGTGGTGATAGGATGGATTGGGGCTACAGAATCCTAATCAGACCCATTTTGTTTCTGCCAGATGAGCTGGTTCTGTACAGATGACCCAAAAGTCAACAAGGCCTTTGCTAGGCTTAAATCAAGTAGCTACTCAGCAACTTTGCTATGTCTCATTCCCTTACCACCCAAATCCAGTACCATCTTTCCTCTTTTTCCGGATCAAGCTGATTTTGCAATATTCTTATTGTTTCACATGGGTCACGGAAGACTGCTTTGCAACTAATGGACCACATTCAGTGTCCCTGTGCTGATTATGCTACAGCCTGTCTGGATAGCATGATCTTCTGCTTGCAAAAGGGCAGCATGTTAGCATGTTAACATGGCCCTGCAGTCACTGATATGGGTACTGGGAGAAGGGCAGTGAGACACCTGCCGTTTCACTTGAGTGCCGGGCAAGTCTTCCTGCAAAGAGATATAATATTTGTAATCGCTCCCTGCCTCTGGCTCAAATATAAAGTCAGCTGATGTTGTTTCATTGATTTTTTTTAACCCTGGCCATTCCCTTTACTAACCTCAATGGATGGAGCCGTGCCAGGCAGCATTCCTAGCTGCTAGGGCGACACTGTTTATAGGATCGACAGCATGTTTGCAAAGCAGCACTAATCCACCAGTGGGTGGTCCTCACCTTCTGCCGCTGCTTCCTGCCTCAGCCTTGGCTTTGACCAGACCCCCCCCTTCAGTCGTTACACTCAGTGAAGGACACCACTGCTTAGATCATTCAGTGGTATCTGCTCTCGCCTCCATTTCATTTCTGGGTGGTCCGCAAGCCGGGGAAGGAGCTAATCTGCATCGACTTCCTGTCCCAGGAAGGCGAGGACAAGCCCCCCCCCCCCCCCCCCAGTCCGCAGGGGAGGCTGGGAAAGGGGCGCGTTGTTGCCTCGGAAACAGGGCTGGATTGTGAGCATTTAGTACACCTGCCCCTTTACTTGGTGGACTGTAAATCGTTCACGGCAGCACCTCCTACCTGGACCTAATTCTTCAACCTATGACTGTTGCCCAGTGCTGTTCAAGTTTTGGGGAAAAACATTTCATCAATGTAAAAAGAATTTAACGTATTAGTGTTGCCCAAGATTTTTGGTGTTGATAGGTAAGTTGCGGTCTTGTATTTACTTTCACTAAACTAATTCATCTATTAATTCATAATACATGTTTAGTTTAGTTATATATATAGTAGAAACATTCGAATAAAGTCATAAATGCATGGACTTTCACAGTAAGCAGAATCCATTCATTTCAGCAGGGGGTAACCACCCTAAAATCCAGAGAAATTAACATTCAGACAAAATAAGTACATGGATGGAGGAGGGGTGTGTGGAAGGGTGTCGCTAGAGATTTCGGAGCCCATGAAGGTATGTCACATTTTACCTCCAATCCAGACCAATCAAATTATTTCCACATTTTTAGGGCCCCTCTGTCTTGGAGCTATTTGGAATCATCCTAACAGCCACACCCCTGTGTGTGATGTGACAGTTTCAGGCAGGGTTTACACACAGCATCAGCATAACTGGGCGACATGTCACCTTATGAAGTTGTAGGCTGTTTCTTGCAGAATAGAAAGGATTCTGAAGTTCAGAGTGAAAAGAGAGAGTAGTCAGGTATAGGGAGCATATTGCTCCCTTAATACAAACAGTAATGTTTCCTATGTACAGCAGTGGTGAAACTGCAGTACTGGCTCAGGGCACTGTTTAGCTAATATAACTCTTTTCTTAAAATTTGTGTCAATTGTATCTGGAACACCCTGTTAAATATGGCCACTTAAATCTATGAAAGGTGATCACCTACTTGAAAATGATGTCTCTAAATGATAAAACTTTATTTGCTTTTATTATCATTCCATTTTGAAGTGTAACATTTTAGAAGACAAGTGGAGTACTGTCACCAGCACCAGCACAAATAGTAGGAGGATGTTTTTCGCTTTGGAAAAATATGAGGTTTTATCAACGTACCACTAGAGGGCACTGTTACCTTAATTTAGATACAACTACAACGTCTGCCTTTATCGTCTGCCTTACGCCATACCCTCCGGAAAAGGCCCCGTACCCCTGCGACCCTGAATAGGATAAGCGGATACAGAAAATCGATGGATGGTTGTCATCCCATATTTAAATCAAAATCAGACGAAAGCAATATGCACTGCAATGCTGCAGGATTATCAAATATTTCTCTTTGGCCCACAATCAGATGCAAAATGTCGACACGTATCAGAAAGATACAAACAACAACAGTCTCAGATGCTCGTAGTCAAAGATTTTAATCAGCTTAGGGCAGCTAACTGTTGAATTCTAAAAATACGTGGCTGTCAAATGGAGCAATAGCAGTAGTCGAGAAAAAAACAGTCAGGTTTTAGCGAGAGTGCATCCCTGAGTGCAGTAGCGCCGGGACCACACAAGGTGGCAGGTTTGCGCACATTTTCGAATAGTGCCCCCTCGGGCTAGTTCCAGAATGTTCCCCCGTATTTCAGGCACGCATATCCTCAGAATATAGTTGGCACTTGACAACTTGGAGAAACATTAATTAAACAATAAATAAATATATTTATGTATACAACGTGCTACAGTTCCCTAGATTTCTAGAGATACATGAAGACACTGTTATGGTACTTGAAGACCTATTTTGAACAACAAAAACTGTGCTTGTCTGACAGGACCGCGCTCTGATTTTAAAGTCATGCGTTCTGAGCTCAGGCCTGCTTCATTAAAAGGGATTTTTGCAGTTCTGGCAGCCATATTTATGAGCTGTTAAACACGTGAGGTTATTCAAACAGTAGTGTTTGTGATAAAAAAAAAAAACATAGTATCTCATGAAGTAAGAAAGGTACTGATTGGGTTTGAGCTAGAATAACAATAAAGGTCTGGGGTAAATGAATGGTGGAACCCACCAGCCATGAATGTAAATAAATGATTCAGCCTACAGTTCAGTCATTCATTTACTGCCATAATGCGCTTGTCTGCTGCTCTCTACACAAAACACTACTCTGCATGATTATCAATTTCATGGCCTCTTGAGGGGACAATTGTATTACACAGTGAATTCTGCCATTTTATGGTGAATGAAAGAAGTATTGATTTTGCTGCTTTAATGGCTTTAGAGAAAATCGTCAGAGATCCCTGTCATGAGACGACGATTTAGTGCTTGCTGGAACTGGAAGTAGCGGCTATAGCCAGCAACCAGCACGGCTGATTCCCAGCGCGAATCAAAGGGATTTCTTACTGCCTTCAAGGGCACTACCTACATTGAGGTGAAGTTGTACTTTAATTGGTAGTTTTAGCCCTTGGCACATCTCAGACTTGCTCTTTATTTTCATTATCCCAAACTGGGGGGGGATCACTTTCTTATCTCTGAGAATTCACACTGGAGTCACAGGCCAAGGCCGGGGTGGTTGCCATAGTCTGGACTTGTTAAATATCCTGCACAAGTAAGGTGTGTCACAAAAATTGGGTGCATTTAAAGCAATTTGCACTAAAGCACTAAAGCTTGTAAGTGTTGGCCTTAGTGGAACACCTTATTTAACCAGATTATTGTGTACGTGGGGATGAGACAGATGTTATTACAGCAATAAACCAGCCAGAACTAAGACTGCGTACATGACATTATCAGTTCAGTGATTCACCGGAGATCTGTCATCGGTCCACTGTGTCACCTGGGATGTACTCATGCTTTTTTTGTGTGGGCATGACCAATAGAGTCATCCATGGGCACAGGTCTTTCTGCGTCTCCCTATCCTCTGTAAAAATACAAGCAGTATCATCCTCTTGTCAGTGCAGGAACGAGACCATCCTGCATGCCACAGCTTGTGCTGTTTAAGGCTAAAACCAATCGCTGAAAGCCAAAGACTCAAGAGGAATTTACTGTGTTCCAGATTTTAGATTCTATTTATTTAACAGCAGAGGTGAGTAATCCAGGTCCAAAGAGTGAAAGTCCAGACCAAGATTTTGTTTCAACTAACCAGTTGAGCATAAAGAATCACAGTCACAGAGTACTCAGCTGGTTGGCTGAAACAAAAACCCGGTCTGGACCTTTACTCTTTGGACCTGGATTACCCACCTCTGTTTAATAGTAGGTAGTGTTTACAGTATCATTAGCAAAAAATGCTCTTGAAATAAAAATGCTCTTGAAATAAATATCATTCATGAAAGTCTAGGTGGGTAAAAAAAAAGTCCTTTGCTATGTTTCTTTAGGGAAGTTGCATGCAGAGGTTTCTGGTTGACCCTTTGTCCTTTCTGTATCTATGTAGGTCAGCCGGCGGTCAATGATTAACCAGCTGTATCTGCTGAAATAAAAGGTTGCAGAAAGGAGCGGAGGAACACCGCCCTCTACTGGGGAACGTCGGATTAATTACAGACAATGCCGAGCTGTCTGAGTTTGAATGGAAAAGCGGTGTGTTCTGCTCTTACCCATAAACGCTTCAGAGGAGCTCCAGTAAGAGTGACATCATGCTTTGCTTACCACAATGTCCCAGGAAGCAGAGGGTCCCCCACACAGGATGATGCTCCATCACTTCAGGGACAAAAAATTACTGAGCCCAGATATGTTTGAATCGCAGGAACAGTCCAAACAAACACTAGAAAACACGCAAATTATTTTATGCACGCAGAGCTGAGGACTAAAACCAAACCCACCACCACAGACATACAAAACCACAGATAGTCCTTTCTGCTAAGCCATCATGTCACCTAACAGCTGTCATTATACACACACACACACATACACCTGGCTCCTTTTATTTCTGCAGTACTTCAATACTAATCTGGGTTCAATTGATCTGAATTTTCCTGCTGAATGTATTTCTCTGCAATATGTATATATAATGTAATATGTATATATTAAATAAGGAATAAGGAAGGACAATGAAGACAGGAGCACAGAAACAGGGTCAGAAGACAGACTGGATTTGGATTATCCAGGATTTGGATTATTGATCATATGCCAATAAAAGGTCCTTGTGCAAAAAGCCATAAAAAAAGTTATCACATGGTTATTGTATCTTATAAATTGTTTGAAGGGATTTCCTTTCACTTTGGTTCTTTTCTATATAGCACCTTTCATGCATAAAATGCAGGCCAAAGTGCTTCACACTGAGAATCAAAAAGAGACTAAACAGAGTAAGCAATTAGAGAGTAAATGAGTGTAAGATGATGGTATAAAAGAAAAAAATACACAAATACTAGTTCTTAAGTTATTTGTCGCACTGATGAATAAGTATATTGATAATTTAATGAACAGGCACACCAAATTACCCACATCCATCAACACATTTTTACGTTCCTCAGAGCTGTACCTGGACAATCCAACCATCTTCCATAACCGCTTATCCACTGAACCTGGAGTCCATGCCATGCCAGGAAGTACAGGGTTTCACCCTTTCACCTGGAACACCATTAGATGGGATTCCAGGCCATGGTAACACACACCACCTGTTTGAATGTTTTTTCACTGTGGGAAAGAATCAGTGTCGCCATCCTGGGGGGGGGGGGGGGGGGGGAGCAAACTCCACACACAGAGAGCAGGCACAGGGTCCAGACCCCTCCCTGCATGAGTGAGGCAGTGCTACTCACATAACTAGCTTGCCACACTTTCGCTAGAATTTACACAGAATCACCAGAATTCTTTCGAGCACCCTCAGCTTACAAATGTTATGAAAGCCTTACTCATTGCGATGTTCTTCTGGCATAAAATCTAAACTGTAGTTAAATCTATTGTTATATATAACTGAATAGATAACAAAAGGTAAATTGAGCATGACACCTTTGGGGAAACTGCAGGAAAATCTGCTAAACTGATAAAACTGTCAGTGAATACTGATTTTTAGGAGTGGATCCATCCGTTGTGAATCACTTCTTCTTTGACAGCCCCAAAGCAACACGACCGGCCGCATTGATCTGACGTCCCTTGAAAATGCCGGGCCCCTAACTGATGCACAAGATCATCAGCTCTGATCGGTTTTGATTGGAAGAGGAAAACACAGGGATTAAAAAACACTTCATTTTGGCAGTGTGTCCTGTGTGCTTAAGTTTAAAGTTAAATTTAGCTCAATTTTCTTGTCATCTTGTCTTTCTCCTCTTTGAGGCATAATCAGAAGTTCATCACTGTTGAGTTCAGACCAAGTTGACAAGGCCACGCTAGCTTCTCTGTTTCATTTTAAGGGGAAGGTTAAATGCTCTCCACAGATTTCGGCTGAAATGCTATTGTCTTAACGCAATAAAAATGTAAATGAAAATGGGGAAAAAACCCCTTCGACAAAGTAATAAACAGTGTTGCTGCATTTCCGATTTGCTACATACCAGCGGTTCTCATTTAAACACACACAGTCATACACACAGGGTCACACACACACACACACACGCTTACCCTTTTCCTGTTTCCATATAGCACATCTATCCAGAGAGGCCACTTCCAATTCAACTGACTACAGAAAGAGAGATACCGCCCACTCTTTGTTGAATGAGTTTAATTTCCTCTCTAGTACTTCGGGGCCAGTTCTGCCTCAGAAAACAACGTGACCCACCTTCTCTGTATCTGTCTCTCCATGATCACTGGGGCATTCAGCTTCCAGGATAGACAGACACAGGAGAGTATGAAACTCTGTCACGGCACAGTAATGAACAGAACATAAATAAAACACACTCCGACCCGGGTCCCAACTTAACCTGTCCTTTTCCTTCTGTTTGATTTATTTGACTTGTGCTGTCCTAAACACACACACACACACACACACACACTCAGTCCGTGTATTCATTCATCTTTATTGGGAATCTCCATTCATTTCTAAGGGCATAACCATAATCACAACAATGTCAAGATCTTTATACAATTCAGGTTATCCTAGTGGGTGCTGAAAAAATGTCCCCACAAGATAAAAAGTTACTGATTTTATTACATTGTTAAGACATCTGGTCCTCACACTCTAGTAATTACAAAAACACACATAAACACACAGCCCTGCATAACAATGGAAATGTTGAATAGGTAGGTCCCGGAACAAAAAAAGTCTGGATTGTAATTATAAGGTTATTATAGGCCAGTTGGGTGGCTACAGAATGCCAAAAAAAATTCTGTGTGTGGGTGTGTGTGTGTCAGTGGGGGGGGGTGCATATGTGTCTGTCGAATCTGTGACACTGTTCAAGTCCAAGACATGACGGTGGGGGGAAGAAAAGCCTCATTCTGTCAAACTGTCTGTGGCTCCAGACCGTCAGAATCTCTTCAGCGATCACAGATAGTCGACGGGAAAGCAGCCTCCCTGCCTTCCTGTGGCCCGATGTGGGTGGGTGTCGCTCATGGGGGCCACAGGGGTCCGTTAACCATATGTAGCCAGGCAGGAAAATGGTCCTGGCTCTAATCAGCGGGGACTGGCCTGTACATCAACAACTTCTTATTTTACCAGACAACGTCAGTGGGATAAAGGCTGTTTCAAAAACTGCCAACTTACCGACATTTCTTGGCCCTGCTGTTTGCTTCTGTTTTAGGAAATGTGAATCAGCAGTTGGCGAGATATGGCAAAATTGTTCTAGCTCTGATAACTCTGACCTGCCACCATACTTCCTCACTCATATTCACAATCTCGAAGGAGGGGGTAAGCTTTAAACATCAACGTCATAACTGTTGTAACGACTATGTTCTTGCGTGACCGTGACAGCTTCATCCACAGGGTGCCGTCAAGCTCTTTGTATTCACTGAAAGTTTTCCCAAAAACTTACCTGATGAGCTTTCAGGGACTAAGAACTGGCTGTTTTCAAATATCATTGCTATATCACCCTCGACCTTACATCCCAAGAAGGCCACAATGCACGCAAAAGGAGCTCCTTCCTGTTTCTCCCTTCTGTTGGGTCAGTGGGGATTTAATGACCTTTGTCTCTATGGTCAGTGTTAAAACATGCTTTTGATCACATGACCTCATATCCCAACATCCCAGCACATGTACTGGCGGCAGCTGGATTTTTATTTCTGTTTTACTGTGTTATACTGGTGCACGCAGCTGGCTTCGCAGCTTACCGAGACGCAGCGGAAGAGGCTCTGTGTCAGTAGTGCCTGACAAGGCAACCTCAGGGGGGAATAGTTACCGTTTCAGCTCTGTTCATTTCATAATTCCCATTGGCACATTAAAGCTATTGCTTCAGATACCCAGGTGCATAAGTATATAACCATACAAAGATCTTGATTCTTGATTCCTATCCATTGAATAACAACAACAACAATAACAACAATAATGTTGGGGAAGTGATGTTTTCTTAATTTTTTTAGCAGTTAGAGGGGTGGGTGGAGGGAACATTGGAGGGCCGAGCAGAGTGTTGAAAGTGAAGAATAGTTAGTTGTCTGGGTGGTGTTGATCTTATTCTTCTAGTGGGTGGTAGCAGCAGCAGTAGTCACGATAACATAAAAAGACAGAAGTGACTGATACTCAAGCAGATCCAAAGGGTTTCTGCCATTCCCTCTGTTTCCCGCCAACCGTACTGGAGAGCCGAGGAGGAGATGGTGTGGAGGGGAGGGGACCATGGGGATCGGGGGGGGACTCCACTGGCACCAGCTGATCAGAAGCTGTCAGAAGAAGGAAGGGCAGAGAGGCGAGTAGGGTGAGTGGGAGAGATGCTTATACAATAAGGAAGACCTTGGAGGAGAGACAGAAGGAGATGTAGGGACTGACAGCGTGAACTAAATACGGCAGTGATCAGAAACATGGAAAGGGGTCATGTGTCATACAGACACATTTCAGGATGAGGTCCAGTGGGGTGCAGAACCAGGGCAGGACAAATGAGGTCAGGAGGATAAGTCGGCAGCCTGACGTTTACCCAAGTTTGCATTCAAGCACCCAAGGATGACAAATGGTGAGCCATCCTTGGGAAGGGCTAGTACCGGCCTGCCCATTTCTTCCAGAAAGTAGCCCAGTAATTCTGCTCGGTGATAAATCACAACTGAGCAGTTTATCAGGGTTAGTAATAGCAATGGCATGGTAGTCAAATGGAAAGTTATCACACGGCTCATTAACCCCGTGCACAAAAGGTGCAGGTCTGTAACGCATATTTGCAGGTGCAAATGGAAAAAAAAAATAAAATAAAAACCAGGCCAAAGGCCGTGCAGGAAAGTTTCTGGATAGTTGAATGTTACTCTTGAAAAGAACTGAATTGTAATACATTTCTTACTCTAACTTTAGTCCCTTTGTACACACACTGACGATGAGAAAACAATATTCAACGCGAGAGGTTGCAAAGTAAACGACGGCAGAACCAGCAGAAAGCCTACTAAAGCGCGCCGCTCTGTAGGCATGCGTAGGAACTGATACTCATATTACCCAATGCATTTCTCTATATTTTTCATTATTTTCAGTTAGTGTGGTATACAATTTTAATATCATAGGGTTATTACTCATTATCATGATGTTTTAATTTTTTGATATATTTAAAATTGTGCTGGTTACTGGACTGTCCCGAATTTGAGATTTTTTTACTGCATTTGCTATTTCTTACCAATGGATCTTCATTGTTTAAGTAGTATTCATAAATACACATTGTAAAGGTCTTTGTTTCTGTATGTATGTTGCTATGTTGATCACATCAGCCTAAATTACTCTTGTCATGGAAAAATGACGCCAACTACTAGTGCTGATCCTGACCTTTCTAGAGTACTATTTATAATTGTATAACTTGAATTGGAATGAAATAAACTGTAGTTCTTTCAGACATCACTGTAACATTTAACACATTTAGCAGATGCTCTTGTCCAAAGCTATACACAAGTGAGGCAAATGGCACATGACAAACACATGTACTGTCAAGGATTCAGCTAGGCATGAATGCAGCAGGGCTGAGTTTCCAGTGAATGTCCTGCTGCAGTTGTAAGCAGTATTTAAACTTAAAGAAGGTCATGTGCACTAGCCAGGGGACCATCTTGGACAGGATGCCAGCAAGATCACAGAACACACACAGAGCGCAATTTAGAGATGCCTTTGGCTAAATGCAAGTTTTTGAACTCGAGGACACGGACACAGCCCAGAGCTGTGGGTAGGGTTTCCCTAATCTGGATATCTGAGGCTCGGGGGCGAACTCACTTCTCTGGGGGCCCTAGGCCGACATGGGTAGGGGGCCTCCTAAATAAAACATTTCAGCAATTTTTTGGAGACAAAAGAGAGAGAAGGGGGAGTTAAAAACAATGGAACGTCAAAAAAATGCTGATCAATGCATGGGATGGCAGCGCTTAATCTTACGAAGCAGGGTGGGGGGGGTGGCATCATGCCGGATCAATCTGTAAAATTTAACCAGTTTATCCGTTCCCTCTTTTGCGGTGGTCCTAAGGATAGCCTATGCCTTACTGAGCCCCGGAGCCTAAGGTTAGTCTTGAAGTTTTGCATATGTTGTTTAATTGCATTTTATCTACACCTGTTGACAATTTGTCTACCACCGTAGTGGGATAGCATCAACGACACGGGAGATGTAATGCTAATCTTTGCACCACGGCTACTTCGTGCCGGTTTGTTTGGGAGTGAAACAACCAGTAGCCAACCACTAGACTCCAGTATGAGTAGAAAGTTGGGTAGCATTAAATGTTAGAGTAGGAACAACCAGTACTTGTGTTACTGAGTGTTTGAGATTCTCATACCTTATATGTCTCTGTTTTGGTCTCTGTAAAAAAGCAGGACAGCAGTATAAAACAAAAAACACACAACAGTTTATCTATTAACCAAGCAAAAAGTACTATATGGCTGCATATAACTGTATGGTTTGTTTGTTGTATGCACAGGGCATTTTCTCATAAGAAATTCACGGATAATCAGTTTACATCAGTTAAATGAAATATAGCAAGAGAAATATTTACAAAGGAATATATTTCCCCTGTATATTTCCCTTTGTGTGCGTATATATATATATATATATATATATATAAACACTAGGCTGTGATCTGTGACCTGCTTATGCTGGATTCTCCCTTGGACACCCTGGCAGATTGGTAGCGACTTGTTTACATAATGACCAAAGGAGGACCCCGGAAATGCCATGAGGACATGCCAGTTTGACAAATCTCAATGTGATATATCTGTTTTTGCTTTTCAAAGTAGCTCTTGCTGCCTGCATGTGTATATATACTATAAAAGTACATATCCGGAACTATAAAAGTACAAGTCTAGAAATTTGTGTTATATAGCAAGTGAGCATGTTTCACTGGAAACTATATACTTGTCATGGTTCTCAGGGTTCAGATAAAACACAGCGCTTTGAATAGAAAGCCCACAAAGTAAGTGCTCCCATGGTTATAGGCATTTTTTACAATGCCCCCACTAGCAGAGCGCTCAAAAGTGAAATGTACGTTTACAAATCATAATAAACCAGCTAGTATGTACCGTTCATTTTAATGTCCACCAGGGACATAGCAGGGGCGTGGGTACCCCGGCAGATTCGGGGGCCCAGCACTTAGAATTAACACAGAATTGTAGAATTGTACAATCTAAGGAGGTGGCTTGGGCATGGTGACATTTTGTTAAGTAACCCAAAAACTATGCCCCTTCCTTGTATTGAAAATATTATTTACACCCTGTATCCTACATGCTATATATGAGTTTTCTGCAATATAACAGTTATTATACATCCAGCTGCCACAGTCTGGGACTCCAGGGTTATTCCTACAAAATCCACTTGGCAAAAGGCCACACAACCACCATAGGAAATTTTAAAAAAGATCTCATAAAGGCTCCTCTATCAAAACCAAAAGTATTTTTGGGAGGACTGTGATACCCAGCGTAATACCACTCACAAAATGGCTCAACAGTACCAGTATCAGTAGAACAGTTTAGAAGTAACAGAGGATGCAGTTATCAGCAACAGAGGTGGGTAATCCATGTCCAAAGAGTAAAAATCCAGACTAGGATTTTGTTTCAACTGACTAGTTGAGCAGACTCTTAATACGTAACTGGTTGGTTGAAACAAAATCCTGGTCTGGATTTTTACTCTTTGGACCTGAATTACGCACCTCTGATCAGCAACTATAGTGAATTCGCCACTAGCAAATAGTCTTCATACTGGAAGTGTCCCAGCTCAACTCACTCATATACAGTGCTTGCTGTTGATAGAGGACAGCCTAAAAATCCTTGTTACCCACATGGGAATGAGTGCCATTCACACTTAGCTTTTCATTTACGGCTACTACTTTTAAGGGACTTCCACTAAACCGTGACCATTGATTAACTAAATCTCGTGTAGGAGCCAAGAATTTTTATTAACCGCCAATGAATCTAGCGCCATATCTACAAAACTCGAGAATGACCTCAGCTTCCTGAAAGTAGCAGGAATCAATTATGATGGAATTTTTTTTCCCTTATCTTTTAGGCCTGCTCAAGCCCCATGGGCTGAAATCTGGTATCCCAGTAAATAAGCAGAACCACTGAAATGAGGGAGTCCGTTTCAAAATCACATCTGATTATAGTCATACAAAGATGCTGTGTTAGGCCAGTGTTTATTCTGAGGGAATGTTCAGCCCCTACAACGTCGCAGAAAGATATTGCGCAGTCGTGATGCTAATTTGCACAGATGCAAGCTGCTGGCGGGGCGTTCCTTACATTCCATAATCTGCTACTGAGTTACATCAAGCTATCGTTGACTTACAGACATTGGACACCTTTCGAGGGGACTACCCAAGATACCCTAGCTGACTTCTGTTGAGCAAACAGCTAACTGAAGTACATTCCCAAAGATGTTACAGCGTTCTTGATGAAGAAAATAGAGAGTGGTCCTTCAGTTCATAGTTCACAGATGTTCCATTGGGGTTTATGAAATCTGTTTATTTCTGTCTTGGCCCTGCTGGGCTGTTTTTCTGCCCTGTTATTCTCAGTAGGAATCCAGCAAAGAGCTGTAAGCTTGACCTCCTATCACTGTTGCGTACTGTTTCTGTTTTTCGGTTCTCGCCTTCTCACTCCTTTAGACTTTGCATACCGCCAGTGCATCTTGGCGTTTGTCACCTGTTTGCTGGCCGGCAAGTCCTTGAATTGGTCCTGATTTTGGCTCGGCTCCCCATCGAAAAGAAAGGGAGCGGTTGTTCATACTAGGTCTTTTTTTGGCTGTTCTTCTATCTCCCATCATTCCAGCTGGAATTTTGGTTCCACTGAGCTCTCCAGTGTCTCTAGACAGTGTCTCCAAAGAGAAGTGATGCAAAAATGGGGGGCGGGGGCGGGCCGGGCCTGGTCTCTCCTTTGGTCCTTCCTTGGCAGGGTCTCGAAGAGGCTGAATGATGTCGAAACAGCTGCTGTGAGAGCTTTCAAAAGAAAGTAGCTTCCCTCTTTTAATAACTGCTTTGTTGCTGCCCAGTTCTTATGTCCCTGTTATAACATAGATGATTAAGCACAATTTGTTCTGGGTGGTTTTTGTTATGTACAGTCAGCAAGCGCTGCCTGCTCTTGTTGTTAGATCGAGAGCCCACACCTTTCTCTCTGGGACAGTTGGGTCGTGGTTCTGCTCACTAGGGCAGCCAGGACGTCACACCCGTAAATATCCAGTTTGTTTTGTCTAACCCTGAATCTGATGAGTTGAAGCTGATAGCTCTGATAGCTCTTTAAACCAAACGCTGACACCCGTCGCACAAATCACAAACTCTCTCATGCCTATCCCTTTGTCTGGCGCACAGCAAGGAGGAGAGACTTGGAGTTGTTGCAGTCAAGACTAATCTGTCTGTGACAAACATGGAACCTGACTTGTTATGGGACATTGTTATACGTTTAGGTGAGGTAAGCCTCCTTTCCCTAAATCGACTTCTACAGGCGGCAGAGTCTCCGTGCAGCCCGTGCATCATTACAAAACAGCTGAATGTTCTTAAACACCACAGCCCTCTAGTGATCTCTGACTGAGCACTGTTATTTTAGCATTATTCACACACGCAGGACTTATTGTGCCCTTTTATGCTCTCAGTACGTATTTATTATATGGCACACAATAAAGATGCGCTTTTTAAGTCTTTGAGGTTAATTATCTGCTCAATTTAATATGATTAATGCAAACTAAATGAAACTCCCAATCAAACTTGTAGCTTTATTATTATGCCCAAGATAGAGCAAGTGTCATTTTGAACAGAGCAACATTTTGAAATTTTAACATTTTGAGATGCAGCTCTATAGGAATTATTAAAAAGCATAATGTTTGTAGCAAAGGATGAACATTAATCAAGGTGTGGTTGGAAAGCACAATGAGCATTGATGCAGGTCTGGATAATTACATTACCCCTTAATTCAGCACCCTGGTAAAGTGTGTTTCTGTACTGGGTAAACTCATTCCCTGGGCTAGTCACAGCAAGACTGGGAGGTGAGCTGGCATACCGTCATTGTTATCTAACCCTCCGTTACACAGAGAAGGACCCGGAGTATAAAAAAGTTGGAAAAAAAGACCCTGTGGTTGCTGCCTTTTCAAATAGCTATTGGAAAGCGAAAGCTTTGCAAAAATTCATAGTGTAGAGATTCTTAGCTTATACAGCGTTTCAATAAACCTCCCTCACCTCATGTCTGCCTAAAAAGATGTTAGTGGTTAATCCACAGTACTTGCCAGCTTGCCTAGCCTACCTACGCAACTGATCCGCCTTGCCCAGACTATATAATGTGAGCCTGTGCATCAGCTCACATCTTCAAAGATACCAAGTCCCCCTTTTTAACCTGTGAGCACCTGCCCAACAAAAAGTTTCTGCGTAGCCCTGGTTACAGGCGTATAGAAAGTACATACGTGGGAGTGACAAGTCTTTGTACTCGCAGTGTATGCTGAGAGTGTTTTTGACTCACACAGGTCTGCTTGACTCACAAATGAGCAAAGGACTTTTTAAATCTGCAGGCCTAGGTTTACATGAATAGTGTAAATGAAGTATATGCAAACTATATTTATATTCACATTTAAGTATGTACATATATATGTAAATACAACCAAGTGGTAACACTTTATATCAAACCCATATTCATTAAGTCTAATAACTGTTCATATATCTCATTGTAACACATTCACAAATAATGGCTATAACAATTTATAAAAAGACAATGCATTATAGTCATGTTATAAATGTTCTATGAAGCTCTATGTAATGCACTATAGATACCTTTATAATGCAGTACAAAGCATCCATAATACTTATACAAGCCATTATAATGCATTATGAAGGTATCTGTAGTGCATTATAGACGAGGGGCTTCATAGAGCATCCATAATGCCTAATACACATGGTTATGTGTTAAGCATTTTGATATTTATAGCCATGTTTAGAATGCTAATGCATTATTATTTGTTATGAATGTGTTTATAAATTACTAAACACATGGCCTTAGGTAAAGTGTTACCAAACAAGTTTTACTGCACCAAAAGGAGCATTTGATTTTAAAGTGATTTAAAACTGATTCATTGCAGTTTGAAATAATATTAACTGTAACCCAGACCCTACTTTGGGTAAGAGGTTATGGAAAATTAATTTGGCAACTGTGAGATCTGAGTAAAAGGGACCTGGCAGGCTCTCTATGTTTGTCTGTGGGCTGTCTGTACCCCCACCATAATGAATGAACATTGAGTAAACCTGAAAGAGCAGTTAAAATGACTGAGAGTACAAACAGGTCTGCAATGCATTACTCCTGTGATGGGAGAGAAGACTGTTTGTGCAAGCAGGAATAGAGCAGCTCCAGGCTCTGTAGGCTTCAGGCCTATCACACATTCCTGCTAATACACTATCTGCAAAAAAACAAGCCATTTCCCACTCTCCATCTGTGTGTCTGAGGAAAATGAGAGTTGCCTTCTTATCTTGTGTTTTTAAAAAATGGACCTGATGAGTTCGCAGGGGCCATTGTAGCACACTCGGCCCTTATTATGCTGTTTGCCTAGGCAGAACGATGGTTCACCGGGGGGCACTGTGACCTTGCACCTTTAGGTCATAAGTTTGAGTCATCAGAATTGAGATTTTATTTTATTCCTCCACAAGGGGAAATTGTCTTTCTGTCTAATCCATCTTGTTCTCCAGGAGATGCACACAGACAGGTGAGTTTGCGAGGGTCACAGCATCAGCCGACTGGGGTTAAAGGCCTTAACTTAGAGCCCATGGGTGGCATCACTCAGCCGGCCTCGGGACTTAAACTGGAAACCTTCCAGGCATGAGCAAAGAGTCCTAAACCACAGAGGTGCACCCTGCCCCAATCTTCCACCAACCCCCCATAGGCATTCACAACAAGTTCAAGTACTTGCACTTCAAGTACTTCAAGTACTTGCACCTCCACTGACTTGCTTATCAAGACTTATATTTCATCTCATCCTTTTCAGTCAGGATGCCAGCTTGTCATCCACACAAAACAAACTCCTGGGTGGCGGAATGAGCTGCCTAACGGAATCCCATACCCCTCAAAAAACACACCAAGAACCATAATTTCATGCAACACCCGCAACAAACTTTGCCATACAAAGTCAAAACACTGCATATTTGATTAAAACTGAGTTATGACCTAAATAGAGTCTCTTATGCTCCACTTTATCTTGTGATAAACTACCATAGCTCAGCTATGCTTGGTTTTAAGTAAGTACACTATCATTTATCTACCTATCACACATACGGGAGCACAGTCAAAACACTCTGAAGCCCCTTTTCTCAGTTTCAGTGTCAGCATAGTTACTTATTTTGTCTTTGTAAGACAGAACTCATCAGATTGGTGATCTGCTCAGTCTTAATTAGCTATCCCTTTTGATCTCCTGGCAACACTATGAGCTCTTGCATTTTACAACAGTATTGTAGGATCCTAGTACTAACGGTGTGTAAGTGAGTAGCTGTCTGTAAACTCCCCTTACCGTCTGCCCTAACAAGGACAAAAATTTTGTACAGGGTGTATCTTGCTAGCCACGATGCAGGAGGCTTCTGGTTTTGGCAAAATTCTACGTGAATGGAACTTTATCAATATTTTCAAGTATAGATTCACCACTGAACCTGTATAGTATACCAGGCTATTGCAAGACACACACACTCACTTACACAAAGTTAATAATGTCCTTTGCCCACACTCATCATGCCCCAGCAGGAAGCTCTTACATCCCTAGCCACATCTCGCTCCCTCTTCCTCTCTCAGATTGACTGTCTGAGCCGCAGTCACATGTTAGCTTGAGAAGAGCGACTCAGCTGACCGTACTATGAGTTGAAGTGTGACAATTCTCAAAGCTTGCTTGGGCTCAGAATAGGCATTTGCTTCATATGGCCTGCAAGAGTTTGAATCAAGACAAATGGCCACAATACAAGAATGCTTGACACTGCTGCCCATGCTGGAATAGCTCTGCTGGGAGCGCATTAGACTGAAAATCTGAAGGTCCCTGGTTCTAATCCTGGGTTCGAGCAACATACAGCACCGATGCTGGAGCCGACAACTGGTGGGGGCTCAGCCTTCATTGGTGAGATGTTTCTCCACGGTGCGATGGTTAGCGATCCGGGCTCAAATTTTGGTGGAACCTAGCTTATGCGCATGGCACACCGTTGCTGAAAAACGCGTCTTCTGTGCTTACCAACCACTAATAATGTCAAGGTCAGGGGCTCAACCCCTGTACTGGCCAAACATTCCCTTCCCAGCTGGTGACCTCAACCTACTGAAAACTGCATCCACGTCCTCAGTCATCCACGTCCTCAGTCATCCACGTCCTCAGTCATCCATGTCCTCAGTCATCCACGTCCTCAGTCATTTAGGAGACAGCCATACTTTCCACATGCTCTATCGGTTGTCCCCATGCTAACAAGACTAACCCTCCTCACTCTCTTCAGCCTCTCTCAGCTGCAGTACAATTCATTCAGTGATGTAACTAGCAAGCAGGACATTTCCACCGTTGGTCTCACTTCATCTATCCAGCAGAAGCACTGTTCCAGCAGCCCATTAAGCACTATCAGCAATATAAAGACAAAGGACATTTTTTGTAATAAAAATGTCCGTGTCCAGGATAAACAAGTGGAAGATGGACCTTAAAAGTACTTAACAGTTGAAACATTTCACAAGTGACTCATTTGTTTGAAAATGTACTTATGTGGTATTATCACATTACACCGACTCCCCTTTTAGAACTGTGCTTGCTCCTTGCTTTAGCAGTGAGCTAGAATGAAGGTGGATGAGAGAATTCCTATAAGCGGACAGTTCTGCAACAGAAACGCATAAAGGGACTGATGTGAGGGATGGAAGGGAGGCCCAATGAATCAGCCCAAGGGATGGGAGAGTCAGCATAGTGCTTCTAGAATGCTGACAGCCATATGCGGCGAATGGCCCTCTAATTCCACCATTATTTACTTCAACGTCTAGAAAATCCGATTTGCTGTGTCACGGTTACGATACATCACCCTTACTGTCACTGCAGTCCACAGTGCTGCGACAAGCAGACTCCGCCTGTCTGGTATATTTTTGGGCCTAGATAAAAAACCATGGACTAATGGAACAGACAAGGCTTCATCCGGGAAGCGGGTAGTGGGCCGCTTTTAAAGCCTTCTGGGTCCACGTTAAAAGAACTGAATTTGTGTTTAAATGCTTGCAGTTTCAAATCAAGTTGGGGAACACCTGCTATACCATTATGTTAAATTGCATCAGTAAAAATCAAGCTGTAAAGTGTGTAAATAATTATCTGAGTAGCATGACATAAAGGTTTGCCACCTTTTTAATTATAGTGGATACTCTGTTTCACCAAAGCCAAAATACAATAAAGCTGCCCCCCCCCACACCATTTGTATTATGGAAGAACCCACAGAGGAAAGTGTAATCCCTTCAGCAGGTACAAAGACTGTGTGTTTGAGACTGGAAAATATATTTCAAATTTCAGATAAGCAGTTCTGAAAGACTGATAATTCATATGACATATGATCAATGCTGCAGTTAAAATATTCAAATTAAAGAATTACAATATCAATTGCTTCTTATACCACCAGCAGAGTCTAGCTAGGAAGAGAAACAGAAAGCAGCAGAATAAAATGAATCGAAAAACACAAGTGAGAATTTAAGGTGTCATGTAGGAATATCTCATCCACTCCAGAAATGAATGTCTGGTCATAGCTGCCTGCCAAAATCCACTGTTAGCATGCTCCAGTCTTCCCGGGAGCATGCATGCTGCCTGCCTGTCTTGCCGCACCCCTGCCTTGATTTCAGGTATGTGGCATTAGCTAGGCGTGTCGACACTAGCCCACCACAGCACATGTGCCCTGCAGCTCGCTGTCTGAGTCACATGATCCAGCCCATGCATCACCCATCATTAACGACTTTATATTCTCTATGACCAAATGCATTCGTACACAGGAGGCCAATATAGGTTTTCAGGGAAACTTTTATGGATGCATACAAACGTAACAATTTGTAATATATTCAGTATAACATGGTACCTAAGATTTAAAGGAGTATGGAATAAACTTCATTGTGGGGATTTCTGTAGTTTTCCTCTTTCATGAAAGATATTAGCTAAGGGAGACTTGGCCAAATATGGCATAGTTAATCTCATAGTCTTATACAGAAGCTGGACATCAATTCAACTTGAGCAATAATTATGTACCACATTCAATTTGTCGTGTAGCTTTTCTTGAAGAAAAACATGCACTCAGTTTATCTTTTATGGTATGCAGGAGGTCTTTTTATTTTCATTTCTAATTTAAGTAAATAAATATGTACAGAAGGTTTCTTGTTTCTCTTGTGATTCAACCCAAAGTATTAATGTTCACAAACAACTCTGCACTATAAATCTCCAACTTACAGCTTGTCCTCCTTCAGATAGAGCAGCCTTGGCCAGTATCTCTGCGGATAACAAAAATAGGAAGTGCAAACTTCGCTCCATCTGTTTGCCGTTTACATAAAAAAGAGATTTGCATAACCATAAGTGTCTTGGGGTATAAGTAAAAATGAATTTAAAGGGCCTGACAGAAGAGTACCATATTATTTAGTATTTTGCTTAATGAAAAAGCACAAAGCACATTAAGCCATTTAAGAAAGCAGTTTATCTCCAGCACTTAAGCTCATGCGATTCAGGTACTGTAGTCCCAAGTCCAGTCCAGTTGCAGCTGTAATGTCCAAACCCGTGTGCAGCTCAACAGGTAGACTTGTCAGATCACTTAGGTTACCACTACAAACTGAGTGAAATCAGTGAGCGCATTACATTTATTTATTTTGCAGTGGACATCCTTTTTTGTCTGAAAATGAATCAGTGCGAAAATATTTCACTCTGGCCGAAAGGTATCGTCGTATCTAAGGAACAATGTACGAGGGACACTGAAGTTTTCACACTTTTATATTTTCGATGGACCATTAGGAATGAAGAAATAACTGTGTGTTCAGCTCTAGGAGGCCAGTGTCTCTGTTGGTGACTTTTGTCATCACGATTATTCCACACGCACGAAAAGTGCATATGTTTTGTGTAACCCAATTGTAAACCATGGAGAAGAAATATTACTTTCAGGTTCCTATGATGTTTACATATGTAAGTTATTACGCATGAATTTCTGTATAACTTACAGACATGCTAGGCTAATTCTGAGCTCAGATTTGGAATCAGCAATTTACCCAATTCACCCGATTTAGCATATAACAGCTCTTTTCACTCTGGTAGCAAAATCTTTGTTGTCCAGTGTTATGACTGAATGTAACCAACATTAGTTTATACTACATTTGTCTGTGAACGCAGTGGTTAAATTGGCTTTTGTAAGGAGGGGGAGCCCTTCTTTACTCACAGTGGTCAATATCTCTCAAAACATCTTTATTTACCTTGCCTCGCACCATTGGCTTAGTACATATTTTATCGACTTAAGACCTACTTATTTATATCTCATATCAATTCACAGTTTAGCAACAGTTCAAGAGCTGGAGTCAAGAACTAACGTTCGGCACTGGACTCACCAACTGTGTGATGTCACGCATTCTCACAGGGCATGTGCATTCAATGATAATTAATTGCGATTAAGAAGAAAAAAAAAAACCATTGGTGGGGGTAATTCACTTTACCTGTAATTTAGCATTGTCTACATCATTATTCACGAAGTCTGATATGATGGTATTTTTTAGAAGGAGATGAAAATGCATAAAAGTATTATATTATTATAAATACTGAGGCAGAGGGAGCTCAGGTAAGGTCATTGGTGCTGAGGTAAGGAGACGGAGCTGAGCTCCAGAGGGCCCAATATAAACTCTGCTTGCGTGCAATAATGACATTCCACCAGACCAGGAGAGGGCAGATGTATTGCAACAAACACAAATGCAGTACAAGCAGTGTAGTGAAAGGTGGGTAGGTAAACTTATTATAAGCAGTTTTAAAGTTGTTACTCAGCGTTGACAGTATTAAAGTAATTTGGCATACCGCAGCATACTAAAATCCTTGCAACAGAATTAGCCAGGGCCCGCCCCCAGCTTGGTGAATTTTATTGCCAAGATTTAAAAATGCTGGAATAGTGTTGCACTTCAAAATACCACATACCACAGTATAATGTCTGGACAGTATGAAAAATTAGATATGCGGGTGCCTCTATATACAGCTGCTCACCATGGCTGTTTATCAATATACATACTTACTTCTATTTGTGAATACAGGTTCTTATCAATGAATGTGATCATTATTTTCACTATGCGTACCGATTCATAAATGATGTACCCATCTGTACAGGGCAAATATGTGTACCATTACAGTTCCAAAAACTCAGATAAAATGTAGCTTCATGCAATAAATGAAAAAAATACTTATATTAATTAACATTATTATTTAGCTGATTATTATCTAGGCAAGTTTCCCATTTGCGCAGGGTCCTCTAGATGGCAAGGCCTGGTGCAGCCACACCTGTTTCACCACCCCAAAAACGGTTCTATCGAAAACCACCACCATGACTAATTTCATGCAATCTCACAAATTAGTTACGCCCATTCTCTACGTATGAAGCACTCATAACGGCTCTCTCAAACCTCCTCAATGCACTATTAGTTTGAAACAAGTCATTGGACGAAATCTCACAGTTTTCAGAAGTTTTACGAACAATACTGCTTTTCAAATTTCTGATGGCTTTGCTCTGACTCATGAACACATCCTACCAGAACTATGCAATATATGAGCATATGGAAACTGCCTAGATGATGAACCATGATATGTGTAGGATTACCAGGGGGCTTGCTGTTGTACTGATGTGCTCTTTTAGAAATCGGTATAAGTGTATTTAATAATGGGGTTAAACTTGAACATGTCGTTGTTTTCCTGTTGACCGGGCCTGAAATAAGACCTGCTGGTTCTACATCAGTTTGGCATCTACAGTGCTTTTTCTAAGATGCATAATATTCAGAGTAATACAGATTTTTGGTGCCAAAATGTGGAGAAGTTTTTGGTCTTCACTTTTTTGTGTGTTGTAAGTTGCTTGCATGGCAGTACAAGTCAGCTTTCATTTCCATCCTTTTAATGAAATTTAATTTAATGAAGATGGCCGCTGGTTGAAGATGCCAAAAGATTTAAGCTGTGTAAATGCATTGTTTGGTCATCGATCTGACAGCGGCAGCTTATAAAAGGCATGAATCATAGTGATCTACAGGCTGATAAGTATATGAAGCTTTACTTATAAAATGAAGTCACGGGGTGGAGAGTTGGCACAGTTTGCCCTAGGAAAAAAGGCATTCAACACTGACTCATTATGGGGAGAACTAGGTGCAGTTAAAAATGGCTGCAGTGCCCATTTATTGAGTGTTCCGGTGAGCCATATCTGCAGGGTACAGGGCATAGAGCAACTGTCAACTCTATGGCAACAGCACGCTCCTTCATCAAGGTGCAGACGACACTTAATTAAGATGCACTTTGGGGGAAACAGTCCCGGAGGATTTGACTGATGCTAAATATGCACAACTCTCCCATCAGCTTCACAGTGGGCCAAGTCATTCTCAGAAAAAAAATTTACTCACAGGTGCATTAAACGGGAAATAAAATTATACATTAATCACAATTTCCCAGTGTATTATGAAATCATGACTGTTTACAGCCTGATTTCATAGATCCAAATTTATTATATTTATGATGTTCCAGGGATTCAAACATCCATTAGTCATTTTCTGTTACATTTTTTAGGTAAGCTTGAACCTCAAATTATTATATAATGATACTAGTTTCTCCGCATATAACAATAGAACATAAGATTTGAGTCTATAAAGGTACCCATTGCTGAGAGGAAGCCTGTAGGCTGGGTTCCTCTAAATGCCATGCGGGCTGTTTTAAAAGCAAACAGTGCGCTATAAATCCATTGATGTTTTATCATGGCATCAGACTGAACAATGACCTTATGAGGTGAGCAGCAAAGAACAGAGTCATGGAAAGGTGGGGGAGGAACAAGACATGAAGGAAGTGAAAGGGTCTATTATGATGCATGCATGTGGCCTGTGTGCTCACGGCCCGAGCCTCGCTCTCCACTGCTGCCCCAGCTCTGCTTAAGCACTTACAGTACAGATAATAATGCCATTCCAGAGATCACATGTCCAGACAGGGAATTCTCTCCATCTCTTTTAAAGCATAAAACTTTAGGGGCTGCTATATACTGGCCACATACAATAGTAGCGACAGGATTAGAAGTGTTAAGAGCAAGAGGGGAAAATGGCCAAAGGTGTCCACCACAAACCAAAGGGTGCCTCATTAAATTCTCAGTTATAAAGACAGAAGGACAACCTTCTTAAAAGGAGGCTGGAAGAAAGCATGTGGTAAATAATAATTATCATGTGCTAGTTAAG
Organism: Petrocephalus schoutedeni; assembly: GCA_026780765.1. Taxonomy (NCBI): domain Eukaryota; kingdom Metazoa; phylum Chordata; class Actinopteri; order Osteoglossiformes; family Mormyridae; genus Petrocephalus; species Petrocephalus schoutedeni. Next base: position 28,001,758 of record JAODKL010000095.1, on the reverse strand, counting down.
GCCAGGATGTATTAATTCCTTTGTCCGGTGGGAAGAGAGTGGTGTTGGCTTACAACAAATACTGGGAAATGGTAGGAAAGCCATATCACTGATTGAATGAACTTTGCACCTGTGTTGTACAAAGAAGGGTGTGTTATTCTTTGGTGGTATGTGCCTTGTGACTGTATGCACCTTCAGAACAGGTGGTATTGTTTTTGTCAGGTACTCCCAGGATGTATCTATGGACATGTGTGTACATTTGTATCATGTCTCTAATCGACAATGTGTACGGCTACCAGTACAGATTATATGCGACACACGGCTTTCATGTCTGTGTGTTGTAATGTCAAAGTACAGTAGCATGAGCAGAAAAGTGAAGGAAAACAAAACCAAAAAAAAAAACATTAAAAACTAGGATAATCCTCAGATAACTTGGATATTAAAAATATATACGATAAGTATTTATTTTTCCCTCTAAATTATGTAAGAGTATGTCTCTACATGTAATGTATATGCTGGCATATTATATGCATACTTACCGATAACTTTTTGGGGGGCTCAAGTTACATAAGCCGAGTGTATCATGTCCCAGAGACCTGATATTGCAGATGAAGGGAGGGTGGTAACAGGTAGGCCTCACAATTCTCACATCTTCACCACTGGAGATCATGTAGCACACGCCGCAGAAGGTGGCTCACCCAGCTGGCTTGTTTTGTCTGAGCATTCAAAGAAACGCAGTCACATCCACTGCTCCATTCCAGAGGTGGGAAATCCAGATCCCGAAAGTAAAAATCCAGACCAAGATTTTGTTTCAACCAACCAGTTCAGTATTAAGAGTCACAGAGTACTCAACTGGGTACTTGAAACAAAACCTTGGTCTGGATTTTTACCTTCTAGCCCTGAAATTTCCACCTCGGCTTCATTCCAGAAACATCCTCACAGGAATATGTATAGCCTGTCAAGTTCAAGGGTTACTTGTGTTACTTGTGTATTTAGAAATCAAAGTAAGGTCTATCAACAGTGCACTACAAGATTGTATTTTTTGACATGTGCAGGTGTGTATGGTGTGTCTGTGTGATGTTGACCAATTATTTTGGCAAACATGAAAAGCAGACTATAATTCTACTCTTGAGGTGACTCTGCTGGTTCCCCTATAGTCTTACAGAGATCACTTTCTTAAGCAGCAGCTCTTAATGAATCCTAAGCTTGCAAGCAGTAAGAATGAGGATGGATTATGGGGCTAAATGGAAGCTTCCATTAAGCAATTCAAGCGTGATCACTGATTAACAATGACAAGAGACTGAAACAAAAAGTTGTGTTCTTTTTGTGGTGATCATTAGTAAGGTAGCTTAATGGCACCTGCTCCCATTCATTTTCATATTGCAAGACCCATGGTGGAAATGGTTAGTGGTTAGTGGCACATGACATTTTCAGCCTATGAATATCCCTGAACGGTCTCAACAGAATAACTACTAGAGAGGGGTCAGTATTGTACATGCCCAAGTTAAAAATACTTCATTTAGTCATTTTAGAAAAGTTATTTAGTGACAAGCAGATGACTAACATACAGCTCACAATGCACTTCCTGTTTCCGTTGCCTAAGTTCACAGGGAGTGGGGGGGGGTCAGGCCTGAGCTGATAAGGCAGGCTGGCTGAATCAAGATAAAATCAGTGCAAAAATCTATCTGCTGTTTGGCGAAATGCCTCTTTACCACATTGTGGATCTTAAACTCCTTGTTATGTTATATAATAAATATTGATAGCAAGGGGAAACAGACTGGACAGCTATAAAGGTGATCATATTATTAAGTGATCATATTTTGTTTTTATGTTTTTATAAGGTGAATGCGTCTAAACATATTACATGGGCAATGTGGTTAAACCACAAGGATTATATTTTAGGGTCCTCTTTGTAAACAGCCTAAAATAAACACTGCAATCTAGAATATTACTTTAAATGTGGGATTATTTGGAGTCTCCAAAATCACAGTTTTTGTTGACTGCTTGCAACAATTGACAGACTGCATATCCACTTTACTCCTTGGCATAGAGAAGTTAAGAAACCATTAGCTACTTTTGTTGTACATAATGGTGAACTACGCATGTGCCATTTCCTCCCCTTGGGGCTGATCCATCCCAAAAGATGGCTATATATGATAGGTCACATTTTTGTCATTTTGCCATTTGATTTATTTTTGCCCTGCTCTTTGGGAGAAGGCTCTGTACAGATGGAGATTAGTGGACCACCTCCTTCCGTTGTTTATAAAATAAACAGTGAGGTCATATGATAAATCTACTATATAGCTAATATTAAAATCACAGAGTCACAAAATTGAGAAGCATGCGCATGAGAAAAGAAAAAAGGATTTTGAAAATGAAAAGGGGATTCGTTATAGGTCACGGAGATGACCCTGAGCCAGAGGGGTAGTCCACTGAGCATCCATAGCGGATCAATTTTTATATGACATTATAACATGTCTCCTTGAACAGCTATGAAGGGGCCTCAACCTCATATGGACTATTCTATGGAGTTGCCCCCATTGATGGTGTGTGTTACGGTGGCTTACTTTCAGAGACAGACACTAGCTAGCCAAAGGCTGTGGGTCGTATTCCCAGCCCAAGCTCTGCCAAGTTTCACATCTCTAATCTGCTTGTTGCAAGAGTGCTACCCGTGCTTCCTGCTCACTGGAATGCTCCACTACACAAAGTAGTACAATTAATGGACAATTAATGGGTGACATGCGTCTGTAAACGTACAGAGGCAGAGCAAACTGAATGTGGGATAACAGTGAGAAGCAATGCTACATAATAAACCCCAGGTTTTCCAAATGAATGACTCCTTTGAACATTTCTTTTCCCATTGTGTTCTGTATGCATGTCTAACAACATAAAAGGGGAGAAAAGGACATGATATTAAAACATCAGTAACCCTTTACTTGTAGGTGTCATCTATAATGCATTATAGATAGCATCATCATGCATTATAAATATTACAGTTGCACCAATACCACTTTTCTCAGTGCCGATATGATCTCAATACCTTAACAGAGGGTATCGTACATCTTGTTTTAAGCAGTGTTGGATAAGTTACTCATAAAAGTAATCCATTACAGGTCCAGAAAGTACAGATCCAGAGCAAGGTTTTATTTCAACCAATCAGTTCAGTACTCTGTGACTGTTAATCTACGCTCAACTGGTTGGTATTTACTATCGTTACCCTCTTAGCGGATGTTCTTAGGCTCCTCCTACTGCAAAGGTCGTGCAAGCAGAACTCACTGAGCTCACACCCACTGAGTGGCTAAAATGGGAAAGAGCTGTAGCGGGATTGATGTTATAAATCAATTTAACAAAATATAGGAACCATCTTTTTTGCAGACTGCCGAAAATTAAACAATAAAATAAAAGTCTCAGATGTAGATCAGTCACATATGGATAATTGGTATGGATCGGTGCCAATACCGATCTTGAACATCAGATTGGTTGATATAAGAATTAATGAATGCACCTTTCCCTTATATAAAATTGGTAATTTAAATAATGAAGCACAGTCGATGTACAGGTAGGTGGTATGACCTGCTTGGCATTGCTGCCTGTCGCACCTCCTCCGGTGCCCATGGGTCAGCTGCAGGGTCTTCAGCTAGGAACCACCATTCACCAACGTTTATAAGTTTGAATGTACTAAGCATAAATGTGTAATTTAAAAAAAGAGTGTATTGTGTGAAGAATCTGTGTGAAGAACAAATAAGTGTTTTAGAAGCTATTTTCGCGGCTTACTAGCAAAATGCCCGGGTCAAGGCAAAGGAATGACCCGAGGGGTTAAGCTGTTGCAAAGAGAAATATAAAATGCATGAATATTACTGACTGAGGAGGCACTTGAGGAGAAAACCGCAAGGGTTGAAAGAAAGTCAAATCAACCTTGATGAACTGATAAGGTGGTCCTGAAAAAGAGGAAGTAACAAGTGATGCTGAGTACTTGCCAGACTCCTGTTCACACTTGTTGCGCAAATAGGCGCCTTTTTCGCTATAAAAGATGTATGTATTTGTTGTTTGGGGGGCAGTGCCCGACAAACATGTTTGTTGCGTGACTGTTCCCACCGAAGCTTCGTGGTAAATTGCAATAAAAGTTTGTCAGACTCTCAAACTATCGACTGAGAAATTTCTTCCACAATTCCACAAAAGAATGAATAAATCCACATATAAAAGGTAGCACAGAGCTACAGGTTCTGACTCTTGCTCTGGCTCTCTGCGAGTGTGCATGTTCTTCCTATGTCTGTGTGTGTTTTTCCTCCTTAATCCAAAATATGTGGGCTGGTGTCTCTAAATTAGCCCATCATGTGGGAGAGTATGTGGCTTGAAATGGTCAGGCAGCACATGCCAGGTGTCATATGTCCTGTGCTTCCTGGGATCATTTCCAGGCTTACCAGTATCCCGGGATAGATAGGTGGTTAGGGATGATAAACGAGAGGATGGATTATATATACCAAGCTGTACGCTTTTCTTTTTTGTACGCACAAGCAGACTGGACTGGTGAGATTTCACTAAAATATTTATGTTAAAAAACATCTCCATGGTAATGGGATAATTAAAAAAAAAGAATGAAATGCATTATCTTTAAAGCCACATTTTGTTTATCATTTGTTCATTATCTTTAAAGCCACATCATGTTTTCACCTTCCAGATGAGCCATCAACTATTTTCTTACAACGTGAACCGCTCTGTACTTTTTAGGTCCTTTGGTCCGCTCGGCCTTTCTCGCGTCAAGTGGGTGTGGAAGACCTACCGATAGGAAGGGCGGGAGCAGCGGTAACAGCGAGTCCTCAAGTTTGCAGGGAGGCTGGGAGCCCTTCCGCCACACGCAGACAGCCACCGCACAGAGCGAACATGGCCTCGGAAGAAACGCGCCCGCCCCGTACGGACTCCTACCTCCTGCTGCTGGCCGTATTCTCTTGCATTCCCACCTGTTTCGGATTTAATCTAGACGTGCGGTTCCCCGTTATAAAAGAAGGAAAGACGAAAGGTAGTTTCTTTGGGTTCTCCGTAGCGCTCCATAACCAGACAGAAGGCTCTAAAAGATATCTGTAAGTACCGCGGCAGGTCACTTTCCTTCCCGCAGCAAGTGGACGGTGTTTGTACTTCTGTGCAGTAGCGGTCCCGGAGACCGGCTTTCCTTATGTAAGCAGTGGTGTGTGAATGCGGAGTCGCGGCCGTTGCGTCCCTTGTACGCTGTGTTTCCTGCACCGTTCCTGCGCTGACAGCTACTGCGTGGTCCGGCTCCGCAGCCTACCTGGGTAACAGCGGCGAGGCGGCGCTGCGCACCGGCGGACGGGCCACCTGATTTCTGCCGCACTGTAACACTGTAATCTACCGAGAACGGCTCGTTACGGAGCAAAGTAAACCTCCCGTCTGCCAACGACGGCGAAAGTAGATAAAGAAAGGAACCCTTATAATATTCCCGAATTTCTGTCTGATTTCATTCATAGCACAATACAAAGTATAAAGTACGGGAATATCCATAATATTCTATTCCGTAGACAGGTACATCTTGGTTACCGTATTTAAAAATATCTGTGAACTCTATGAACAATGGATGTAAAAATCGTTTATTATTTCTCAGGACTTCGGCAAATAACTAATCTTTAGCCGGTACTAGACTAACACCATATGAATACAGCGACTTCTACCGTCGCCGCTTCTTGCCCATTGAAGAATATTTTTTTTCATTTATGACGAGTGTTACAGATTTAGGTATATAGTCTTTATCGCTCCTTTACCCCAAAGTGCATTAAAGTGCCTTTAAATTTCAACACCGACATTTACAACACTGACATTTACTTAAGTTATAACGGAAGCTTTGTTTTTATTACTGTTTGTACGCAGTAATCCACGTCCGTCTGTTCAGCCGTATAATTAGTTAATTATAGTTTGCTTTATAGTTCGCCTCTGTGCCTATCAGTGTATATGTACCGGCGCTTTTTTATGCAACATTTATTCTTGGTGCCAAATCCATTATCTTTAAAGCAATCCCTTTTTGGCGATTAATTCTGCCTTAATTGAATAAGGGCATGAGGTATGACGGCTTACAATAAGTACAAATGCAGCGTGTATGAAATTAATGAGGTCTTTTAGTTATTAGCTATCATGTATAATGGACCAATCACTGCGTAACGTGTCTGCGTAATGGAGTCATTATCATTTTGGTAACTAATCGTAATCTATCTAGTATCATTTCGTTATACTTATTAAATGTTATTAAAATGTCCCATATCTAGAAACAGATTCTGTCCTGCTGAGAACATCCTTTATAACCAGGGCCAACAGTGGATTATGTTTTACTCAGTACAATGAAACTGGAGACGGTATTGGGAACATGTCTAGATAGGGATGGGACCTACATGTCTAAAATGTTACAGCGAGTAAGGCGAGGCAAGATTTTATGGCTTTCATAACTATTTATGTGACATTCAATGCTAAATGGACCGGAAAGCAGAGTAGGAATATGTTAGAACTAAATACATCCGAGGACCTGGCTTAGGGGATTTATTTTCTCGTAAGTTCTGATGTTCAGACAGAGAGCAGAACATCTTGCCCTGTTCCTCTGTCTTGTGGGCTCTTATTAGGTGCAAAAAGCCTATTTCCTTTGTACTGTGATCTTGTTGCGTACGGCGTACACTATTATTCTGGCAGAACGTTGGCTGTAATGGTTTTTTTTTTTTTATGTCATTGTTCGGACCTTTGGTATTGTGGCCCCAGGTCAAACAGGTGGTCCAGGAGCGCTCTGTAGTCAATGGCAGTAATTGTTTTGGATGGGAGTGTTTAGAAATCCCACTGCAGTCTTGAAAAACTGCAAAATATAAAGCACAGGTGTAGGTACGTTGAATGGGGGCCTTTCTGCACTGCACTTTAGCTGTTTTGTTGATGTCCTTCACTGACATATACTGTGCTTTTTGAAATAATGTGGGGGGGGGGCATTACCAGCTGTAGATGTTTTTTTTTTCTTTAATTTTTAAGGGATCTGTCTCAGTACAGTGTAATAAAGTTGAGGCAGCGGAAATGCCTGCAGGTGGTATTTTTGGAGCAGTGACAATAAGATGCCGTTTGGGCTGACATTACAGGGGGTCGCTAAGGAGATCCCATATGTTGGAGCAATGCACTCTTCCTAACTGTGCTTACACTCTTTAATTTCCTGGCATTTGTCCAAATGTAAGACTGTCATGCCTTTGGTTGACCGTGACAGTAACGCATTCTGGTTGTGGCACCTCCTTCTAGAAGCAGGTGGGTTCATGGGCTCATAAACTGAGGACTGAAGTTATTCTTTGCTGTCATACCCTCGAGCAAAGTAATATTAACCAGAATTGCGCTATAAATATTACCTTATGAATAGATTTTTTATTTTTTTTGTAAACAATTTTGATTGAAAATGCTGTTAGTAAAGCAACCAGATATAAAAAGCAGCTAAGCCCATCTTACAAGTCAGTTTTGGTGACAGCTAAAGACGAAGGGCGAAGTCAGTTGTCATTGTGTGGCAGTATTGCTGAGTAACAATAGAAGGAAACGGTAATAAAAGCTATTTAATCTCTGGCTTCTAGTAGCATTGGCAATCTAGCGGCATGGCCCTTTCGGTGCCAGCTCCAAGCTTAGATTGCTAATTGGCTCTGGATACTGCCTGGATAGCTTTCTTTGCAGGAAGCACCGGGCCGTCGCTGGCTGTGTCTTGGGCTTGTGGGGGCGGTGTGGGCGGGAGACTGATGGCTGCTTTCCAGCGATTGCAGTCCAAAAGCTGGGGGCGCGCCGTCCCCTTAATGAGGCTATATGGGGCGTAAGGGGCTTCTCAAAACGTCCTCATTGCAGGCTGAAGACCATCAGCCTCTCTGTGGTGTAACAGTCTGGGGGACAACCTGTCACACGTTCATTGTCAGTGTTTTAGATCTCTAAATGATTATTTGAAATGAGAAACATGTTCTCAACATATTATTGGTTTTTATTGGGTCACATCTAATTTAAAACATCTGCTGCTCCTTGCATTGTTTCTTGAGCATCAACGGAGATTATGTGTGTCATTCTTAAGCGAAATGTTTGTTTTGTTGGTCTCAGTGTATTGTGACCTAGGTTTTGCAATTGCCCCAGGTCAGTCTACATGATTTTCCCACAATAATGTTTTGTCTCCTGTGAGCTTGTTTTCTCAGGACACCATGGCATGGAACATTCAAAGAATGCTGAAAATGGGTTAGAAAGAGCTCTGATGTGCTCGAAACGCAAAGGATATATTTAATTGAAGACATCCCCGTAATATTAGAAACAGCTGAGTTCATCCAAGTCCTTTTTCCCACAGAAGGAATAGGAGAGTCAGGGCTGGATTCAGCAATTACTTAAGCTATCAGAAACAAATGTGGGATTCAGAAGGCTGTTCATCCACCTGCCTGGCTACACACCTGTAAGTTAAACACGGCGGAGGGAGTGCTGCATACCATAGTGCAGATAAGCGCAAGCTACTGAAGACTGGAATGCAGCAGAGCCCTTAGGCAGCTAAGTGCGTTTATTTCACTAGTCCCTTATGTGTTTGCCTCCTTTGCCGCGCCCTCCCCCACAGGCTGGTTTAGGCCATGCCTGAGCTTAGCCCTTCTGCTTATTCCATGGAGATGGTAGCTGAGTGAGCAGAGGGGGATGGCTTATGGCCGTGCTCTGATTGGCCAGTCCAGTCTCACTGACCTTATGGAATCCCTGGAATGCCTGGCCCTCTGCTGTGTGCATTGCCTGCCGAGTGGCAGGTTAGGACAGGCCTGGAGAAGGAGGCAGGTAGTGCAGAAACCAGTGCTAGGTTTCTGAGATGTGTCAGGAAGGCCTTTAAGCAGGCCTATCTGACAGGCTTGCGTATGGGCGCAGAGATCAGCCTATTTATTGGGTTTTTGGCTCTGCAAAGGTCAGTCAGCAGCGCTACCTCTGACCCAAGCACACATTGAGTTATCTATCCAATGCCCACCGCTCTTTGTATTCCATGATTTACAGCTATCAGCTTTCCAATATAGTCAGATCTCTTTCATGCTTCCTTCTTGCTCTGCTGTTTCATGGGATGAAATCTGACTAATGAAGGAATTTCGGTGTGGAAGTTGCACTTTTATGTCCCAGTGAGAACTTCCCATCTAGAGCTGGGTGCTATATCAACATTTTATTATGTATCGCTTTATTATCTAACGTGCAATACGATGAGGTTTATATCAGTATACTTTTACTGTGTGTTAAAATAGAGGCTGTCAATGTTAACGTTAGCATTAATTTAAAAATCATAACACGCTGTTATTGTTAGTAAAGCACCCAGATCTAAAAGCAGCTGACACGCTGGCTGTCTTGAGCTCGTAATGCTAATTCCCTAAGAAATAACACGCTGTTATTTCTTAGGGAATAGTATGAGATATAGGTCAAGACAATGCAGTTTATCGATATACTTTTATTGTGCATTAAAATAGTATGAGCAAAACTTACTAATAAAGGTCAATACTATTGCTTCCCGGTTGCAAACAACTGGGGAGATTTCGTCCCAGAATTCACAGCTAAAATAAAGACATTCCTTTAGCTCTTCTTGGGGAAGCTTTTGGGGGGAAAGTCGATTAAACATTGTTACTTGGTTCCTTTCATAAAAGTTTAAATAATTGACAGATAAAAGATTCATAGTTTGCAATCTTTGTTTTATTTAATTGAAATTGACATTAAAATGAGGATCTTTCCAGTTATTAAGTACATTTTCAAGGGTTGTCAGACTTCTGTGTTTGGAGGTATTTGCCAAATAGGTTTTAGATTCTGATTCATTTCAGCACAACGTCACAAACAGATACAAACAGAGTTGCTTGGTGGACAAAGTGGAGTCAGACACATTGATGACGTAGCTGCTTTGTTTGACGACAACAACACCACTGACATGGGAAAAAAATATTTTTCTTTTATTTAGAGTCTTCAGAATATATAAATTTATTTATCTAATAATTGAAGCTGTATATTTGAAAACGTGAAAAAAGCCCTGGATTTGCATTTCATTTTGTTTGTGACATTTCACATGTGTCTTAGACTGACAAGCTGAACATTTAGTCCACTTCCAAGGAAATACTGAGATATATATTATGTACTGTACCATATATTCTGCCTAAGAATACTGAAATATGGTTTTTGGTCCATATCGCCCTGCCCTAGTCCCACCCCAGTGTCTCAGGTTCTTCCCAAGATAGCCATTACCTTAGACTGGGTGATTCCCGTGGCTCGGAGATGCATTCTGAGATACCTCAGCCTAGTTCCCTGTGCTGCCTGACCAGGATGGGCAGTCAGTAGATGGCTGGATAGATAGATGGACGGGTGAAAGTTTTCTAATAGCTTTTGGGTGCCAGCCACAGATCAACTTTGGCTTGTAATTGTGGTTTTGGAATCCATTGTACAGCTTGCATTTTACCTTCTCTGGCATCCTCTCAAAATGAAGCTTACTGAGAGCTGATACATAGAAATCAGAGAAGGGGAAATGACATTTGTTCCAGATTAAGGCTAACCGTCTGATAAAAACCCCCCCTGGTCTCCTGTGAATTTTCAAAGTGTTTGTTATTATGCTTTAAAATTCCGGTGCCATGTGGGAATCCATTAATATTCTGTAGTGCTTACCCAGTACAGGGGCACAATAAGCTGGGGGGGGGGGGGGTGAGGGTTCCAGGAAGCACAGATCAGATGGCAGTTTACTACCTGTAATAAGTGAGGAACAAGAGGCCTCCTCCTCCATGGCCTGGTATGTTATGGCACCCATGAGTGCATTTCCTGCAGCGTCACAGGATCTTTCACGTTCGAGTCCTTTACCTTCTGCAGCTCTGCATCCTTTGCATTAAGGTCCAGCTTTTGTTATCCGTCTTCATAAAATGAAGCAGTATCAGAAAGAAGAAGCAATACTGAGGCTACATGTCAGAAGAGATGGAGACTTCTAATTTGTTCTTGTATAGTGGTCCATTAATACCAGTATATGTATATTTTTTGACTGCCCTCCAAAGCTGCCATGATCGTTGGGCTGTGCTGTTCTCATTGGTGTACTGCTACTTTAATGTATTGTCATAGTTGATATGACAATAGTCGATAAATTCTAAACAGTAACCTATACTAATTCTATAAAAACTTTTTTGGTTTTTATGACCCTGTGTAAATGCTGGATTCAGATTCCCCGTCTAGTGCTCGCAGTGTGTGTCAGTGCCATTTGAAGGAATTTCAACTTCATCATCCATTAATGTCTCCTCTGCAATTTTAACCTATTACAATGACCTATCTGAACCTATCTACCTAAACTTTCCCTGGTCTGTGGTACATGCCCTAAGATGATGTTAAATTTGCCTGTTGATGCATGCATATGAGCCTCGCTGCCTATAGCACATGCTTCTGATTGCCCACGGCACATGCATGTGATTAAGTTGTTAGGCTTTCTGCAGCTTCCACTTCCCAGGTCCATTTATTCTGATTTGTTAGGAGAGTTAAGCGCCACAGTAGATCCTGCCACTGTAGGTCTGCAGCTGTGGCACAGTCATTGTGTCGTCTCTGATCATGAGAATGCACAGAGCATGCTCACAGCCTGTCTTATAAAAAGCACGCAGTCATTGGTGCCCGACAGCTCTGTGCATCTTGTCGACTATAAATTCCGTAAATGCTATCTCTGGCCCATCTCTCCCCGGTGAGCCACAAAAGGCCCCCATGCACGCTTGTGGCTCTTGTATTTTCCGCCGGCTCCTTCCTGATTGCCGAGCTTTGACCATAAACATGGTCCTATCATTCATCTCCATGGCGACTGCCGCACCAGGCAGGTGGCCAGTCGCACGGGTGCCGCGTTTCGAGCCATTGTCCTTGTCGCTCTGTGAGACCTTCAAAGTCATTTCTCTGCATATTAAACAACGGTGTGAGACTGACTTATTTATGCAGGGTATCACAGGTGTCTCAATCATGCTTAATAATGGAATCAAATGAAGTATTTAGCTGCCACCTGTTTTATGATACATATGATGCATATGATACTGTTTTATGATACATATCGTACCTGGTATTTGCTTTTTTCTAACAAGTACTGAATTGAGATAGTTAATGTACAACTAAATGTTACTGGTTATTTAAAGGTCAGGGTCATGAGCACACTGTTGCTGTAGTCTCTCTCCCTAGATGTCTAATTGATTGCATTTAAATAACTAAATGATTGCATTTAAATCCGGTAAAAACCACAGTACCTGCTGTGATACTGATGAGTAAGGCTCCCAACTTGAGTTGCATCTAGGAACTAGAAAAGTTAAGTGTGTTGATCCAGAGTAGTATTTAATACACTATGCTAATTTAACACAGTTTTTAGCGGGCCCTTTGTGTCAGTATGGGTCCCTGTGCTAGCACCTAGCAGCATAATTTGGCCAGTTCTTTACTTCTGTATTTGGGCATCTGCTAAAGTTGCCGTTATGCATGAAACCGTTAAATAACACTAATGTACATACATGATTTTATGTGATCCAAGTAATTTTCAGTATTGTGCTTATATATTTTTTTTTTTTGCCAAAATGCGGATAACCGAAACCGTGAATATCAAAATCATGTCTCTCAAGGGGTGCCTGTATTTGGTTCAACTCACATGCCTCTTTATACCTGAGCAATTTATGTACTGGCGGATGATTCTACAGTGTATGAAGTCCTCAGCTTTAGGGTAAATATTACAGTTCAAGTTAAGCACAGCATGGTTTCTATCATTACATTATGCTATTTAACTGACGGCTCTGTGTGTCTAATGGATAATGATTTGAAGCAGTCCAGGTTAAACACCTTCAGGTCTCACATCCATGACATCCAGCTCTGCACTGCTTACCAAACGACAAACATGTGCTCCGTCGACGTTGATGTTTGTGCTGTGCTTTGTTTACAGCGCGCACGACGGATCAGGGGGGTATTCCACATAGCAGGATTTCTTCATTAGCCAGAAACCTTAAGACAAATGTAGGGATTGTCCAGTAGGATTGTCACTCACTAAGCTGCCTATTGGACGGTTTTCACATTTGACTGAACTCATTCAGCTAACTGAGAAACCCTGCTTTGTAGAACACCCCCCCACACACAGATACGGTTTCTGAAACTTTGTAGTAATTCTTTTATCATCTATGGGCTTTGTGCTGCTATAACATTTAAGGACACATGGCGAGGAACAAACTGGAAGGGAAGCCAGTCCATCAGTGGGTGCCTACACTCATACACTTGATAAACAATCACAAAATTCTGCCAAAAGTCTACCTGGAGGTAACCCATACACAACCTCTGAGGGGAGAGGTAACACTGTTGCCTATTGAGGTGCCGCCATTCAGGATGTCAGGCATTGGAGTTGTCTAAGAGGACTACCAATGCTGGCTTTTTGCAGATGAGCTCCCTTTAGTTAATCCCCTTTCCTTACTTTCAGAAGCTGTGGGAACACCGTAATCACAGGCCACAGTATTCTTAGATATACACATGCTCCAATTAAGTAGGTGGTCCTCCTTCTTCTTCAAATGTTTGCCTTCGGCTCTCTTTCCTCATCGGCCCTCCTCCACTTCATTCCCACCACCCCCCCTCCCCCCAAGCTCTGAACATCTGTACAATCTCAGATGCTGCCTTTCACTAAGTGATCACAACCCCAGCATCTCTCCCCCGTTCTTTTTAGAGGTAATTGCATTACTCAATAAGAGGCTGAGCTACAGCACACGAGGATGTCTGGTCCCGCTCCTTGGAGGACTGGATTAATTGGTAATGTTGTCCATGAGGTAGCTTCCCTGCTGTATTGTATCTGATTAGCAGTTCTGAGTGGAAGGGAGGCTCTCGTTTCTCCTCACTCCTAGGCAGTTACAGCTGTGTTTGAGAAATGTTGGGTAATACTAACTTAAATTTTTTTTAGTTCATACATTTCTCCTCCACAGGATGTAAGCCTCCAGTGTTGCCCTGTGTTTCATGTGGTTAGATTTGCCACAATGTGTCTAGCATAGATATTGGTGCCTCCTCTCCACTGCTAGTGCCAGCAGGATACATGGCACTAAAACCATCTCTACTGTCTAAACACATCAAGTGCCTGATACAGGCTTTCTCCAGGAATGCAGTAGGAGTTTTTCCCCAACCTCGTTTCTGTGGAGTATATTTTCTGTAAAACCCTCAGAATTAATTTTTGTAAAGCTTAGCTGTTTCTTCGTGAGTTGAATTGATTGTGCCAGATTCCCGTTTTGACAGCATTTTGGTAAATACTGAAATAACACACCTGTTGTAAATGTATAATGTAATAATGGGCATTGCATAGCTTACTCTTGGGGCATATAACACCTGGTAAGAAAGCATATACCTTCAGGCTACAAAGTAGTCTGTCTTGCTCAGGTGACGTAACCCTGCTTTCAGTGTGCACTCTCCCGCGCTCTGGTATTTCACAGCCTCAGGACAGGGAATTGAAACATCAAGCCCACTTAGAACAAGTTGTTTGGCAATAGCAGCTCCGAATTCACTGAATCATCTTTGCTTTGTACTAAGTTTTGTACGTTTCTTGCTCTGCAGTTGGACAGATGGCAACATGGATGTTGCTTTAGAGTAAGTGGTGTTGAATAGAGGCATGGTCAAGTGACCCAAAAAGAACAAACACACGCAACAATAAACACATAAAGTAGACTTTGCAGCTTTGTGAGAACTGAAAACGCAGTGCTGGAATCCGCCGGGTTTCTGTCTGCTGGTGTCAGGTTCAGACACGCAGATGCTCCTTCACCCTCCATTTGACGTCCCCACGTACACATTCCATCCATGCCAGATCTGATTTGTAGTCACATGACTCCCCGAGGAAAGAGCAGGCATGTGGGTATGAGGTGGTGTGTGGGTGCTGAGATTAGGCACATCTGAAGGCAGTAAATTGTTTCTTTTATCCTGTTTCTACTTCTCACCTTACTTAGTGTCTGTTTTGTTGCCTTTCGTCTTCTCAGTCTTCTTATAACAGCCGGCCATTATTGTCAGCCCTCTAGTTCTGTTATCAGTTGCACACATGTGCAAAACAACAAAGACAAGCAGATAAACACAAAGACACTCTGTTCTCTGACACTGATATATGGTGGCCTGCTATGTCACAACAGGTCGGCCTTCTGAGCGCGAAATATGCCAGTGATCCTTTGTTCCTTTCCCCCGTGTGAGTGATTGATGCTACTTTTTTCAAAAGTTGCACTAGCATAAAGCTTTAGTGACCTCAGAATGTCCCGCACTGAGGTTCTGATCTTCCTGTTCTGCTTTGTCACCGTTTGCCGGAATATCTGAAATATTGACCTTCTCAAGCTTTTGGTCCATTGCGGATTTTTGCCTTCAGTGTGTTAATTGTGTTCATTGTAACAGAAAGAGGCTGTGTTGTACTTCTCCAGGCTTCTGACCGGTGCACCGAAGGAGAAAGCCCTACCACAGCTAAAGGTCAATGAGACAGGCGCTGTTTATTCCTGTCCGATCACCACAGACACCTCTGACTGCACCAGGATGGATCTGGTCAGCTCAGGTAGGCAACCACTTTCCGATTTCTTTCCCAAATGTCTTCTGCTGGGTAAGAATGTATTAGGAAGTCAACTAATCCAAAACTACGAACTAATCCAAAACTAATGGATAATCTACACTTTGTTTAATATTGTGTTGTTTATTGTTCCATAGACTCAGGTTGTAATCACTTACTAACATTCGATCATGAGTTCTTGGTGATAATGAAGTACAGCATAAAATAGTAATTTTTTGTCTTATATTAAGTAATTTGCTTTTAGATGGCTAATTAGAACAATTAGCAATGTAGTGAGGTATCATACCACAATACATTTATGATCCTTCTAAGCTGGATCCATCTATATTTGCTAACATCTGTGCTTGTCTTGGCTATATAAGGTCAATGCTATGCTGTGCAGTAAGGCTATAAAAGGTGAAGTGGTTTGAGGTTAAGAATAGAGGCTTCTTCTAAATCCTACAGCTCGTATTTCTGCTTTTGCTTTTTAAACGTACTGCCTTACAAAGGAAAAAAAAAAGCTCAACAGGGTAAAGTTACAGCCTCATAGAACAGTACTTGCGAAGGACATCTGTGCATCCATAACTGCTTATCCAGCGCAGGATTATTGTGAGTATGGAGCCTTTTCCAGGAAGCACAAGACGGGAGGAAGAGGTCCATAGAGCCAGGAACTGGAATGAAACCCATAGCAAGTTAACAACTGCTTAACCGCCATACCACCTTTTGACTAGCATCCCAAAAGTTATAAGCATTGAAGTTGAATTTCACCCTTTACATGGGCTTCCAGACCAAGCCTTTATCCATTGGCTCACCACTACCTAAGCATTACAAACAGTAATGTCTATGCCCTGGAACTGCATAAACCAAGACTCAAAAGAATCAAGAATGAAAGATTTGAACATGCAGAAAAGTAAGGCCGAGATTTAGTCATCAAATGCAATGCAATGCAATGTGCACAGAGCAATGTGCAAAGCAAAGCAATGTGCACAGAGTTTGTGCAAGAGTTTGTCTTCTCTCTGCATTCATCAGCCTGTCCCCTGGGTTCACTAGTTTCCTGCTGTGGTCTAGAACCGTGCATCTGGGTGATTTGAACTATAAATTATGGTTAGTGTGTGCCCTGTGACAGGCTCACCATGACCCTGCTGTTGTTTAAGCACTTGTGGACGGCGCGTGTAAAAAGTTTGCTTCCCCGATCTGTTTGACCCTTTATAGCGACCTCCTCGGAGATCGTGGAAGGCATGTGGCTGGGCGTCACTGTGGCCAGTCAGAGCGCAGAGGCAGGGGGCCACGTGCTGGTCAGTATCCCTGCTCTATGTGCATGCACCCTGAGCCACAGAGCCGGCCCCTCACTCACAATCTGGAAACTTTATTTGGATAGTCCGCCTACAAAGGGTTAACAGAGCATTTAACATATAGCATTTCAACAACTTGGTTGAGATTCAACAATTCATCTGTTTCGCCGTGTCTTTAGAGGTTTAACAGAATATACAGTATATTGAGTATATGTAATGATTCATGAACATACCTACATATTTTTAGAATAATTGAATTTGACTACTCACCCAGCTGATGTTATATGAATTGTTGAATCTTAACTAATAAGTTCTTGAAATGTTGCAAATGCTCTGCATACCCTCTGCAGGCAGACTATCCAAATGTCATTGTTGCACTGCTGTGCAGTCAGGTCACTGCTTCGGGAAATAGTGTTTGCACTTATAATTGTGATGTGACTGTGATACGATTGTGATAGATTCTTGTAGACGTGGCCTTCATAAAAAGTGTAACCAAAACTTCTAATATATGAATGAATGTTTTCCTTTAAGTCATTATACTGTGCTTTTGCCGCTTATGGTACCTCACAGTTTACTTGTGTTTTTCTGTAATTACCATCAGATTATTCATTTGTAGCATTAATAAAAAGCATCATATTATAAAGGTTTATTGGCCCAACATCAATGAATGTCCTAGAATATAGTAATGATTTTTGTGTCTTTTGCACACTCCAAGCATGTGACTTTATACTGTATGTGACAGGAAATAACTTGGTAAACGCATATCTGCTGATGGTGTTCACAGGCTTGTGGTCACCGCTACATCAGCTTGCCGAAGGGAGCCTCAGACCAGCTCAGAATGATTGGCAAGTGCTACGTGCGGGGGAACGACTTGACCTTTGACCCCAACGACGAGTGGCAGTCCTTCAGTTATGAGGGCTGCAACCCCAACTATTACATGGACGAGGAGGGCCTGTGCAATATGGGCATCTCGGCTGGCATTACAAAGACAGACGTCTACACTGGGTCTCCGGGCAGCTTTAACTGGCAAGGTGGCGCAAATCGACACAGCGGGTGGTGCTTCATCTCTGGCTGCTTCCTGGAGCCCTGGGTCCTAATGTCTGTTGTCTTTGTTCTTTCCACCGCTAGGCAACGTCCATGTCACATGGAGGGATCCCACACCTGGAAACTCCTGGGACTACATTAGCAGGAGCATGGACAAAATCAGCAAGCACTACAGCTACATAGGTAGGGCAGTGCCACCTACTGTGTGTTAATGCCATGTGTCATGTATGTCAGGACACACACTTTTTCATAAGAGCTGTGCTGTTGGCTGCAGATCAAGACTCCTTCCTTTGAAGTTTAGTAATTTGTAAATTCTGATGGCACAAATTAAACATATTTGTAATATATTTGCTAAGAGTGCTAGGCAGTATGGATCAAAAAACTTCAGTATTTTCAGGCAGACAAACGATACACAATATATAATCTCGGCCTTGTCCTTGAAGTGGGCTGAATGTTCAGTTGCGAGTCTCAAAGTAAATGATGCGTGTGGCGTGTGTTGTAGTCACATTTTGTTGTGTCGTTCATGTTTAGCCAGTGCATGTTGATTTGCATGGGTTATACAGTCACACCAAGTGACACCTGTTGCCTGTCACAGGTTATTCTGTGCTGGAGGGGAAGAAAGTGCTCAGCAAAGACGCGTACACTGTGGTGACGGGGGCTCCCCGCTACAATCACACGGGCTCCGTCTTCCTGCTGACGACTGGGGATAAGCTCGCTGTTAACCGCATCCTGGATGGAACGCAGGTGGGCTCCTACTTCGGAAACAGCGTCGCCATCGCCGACCTCAATAACGACGAGTAAGTACATGTCTTTCCGTTATACCCCGGGCCTAGTGCTGTGATATTCCCGGGCGAGTCATGAAATTAAATACCAAAGGACGACACTTTAAAAATGAACCTAAATGATTCCTGCTGCTTTGTCCTGTTTCCTGCTTCGTGTGTTGGAGACATTTCAGGCGTTCGTCTGAACTGCAGTGAAGCACATTTTTTTAGCTATTAGCTAGATAGTTGAGTGAATGCAGAAGACCAATGAAAAGTACATGTCATCTTGAAAACTCAGCAAGCAACCCAGTTTAAACCCAACAAATTAATCAGCCTGGCTGGATTTATGATGGCTTTCCTACGAAATACATCAGTAGGCATGAGACTTGCCATCAGTTGCCATGGTAATGCAAGAGATCACCCAGATGTAGTATTTTTCCCTAACTCTACCTCAAGCCTCTTGAAAAACAAAGCATGCAATTCCATAATACTAATTTCCCTGTTTATTCAGATTTTACAGGGTGTTGCTAAAATGGTTTTACTGTGAGTCAGGGAGTGCTTTTAAAACATCCTGTCTAGTTGTTCTCACCAAATGCACTTTAACAAAGAAATCCATTTGTGTTTCAAACACAGCAGAGATTGAGTGAAATGAGTTGTCTCTTATGCTCTTAGCCAACATACTGATTACTTAGCTATCAAAGGCTTGCAGTTACTGTATTCTGCCATGATTCAGGACTGCATGAAAGATGCCTTGCTGCCAACTGCTATCTGTAGCCTTCTCCTAAATGTCGCACCAGGTTTTAAGAACCGGTGCACACAGGTCACACACCACCGACCAGCAATGCATGACAAGCAAAACATGCCTGTCTTTCATTCACAGAGATCTTATATTTAATCGATCATGAAGTACCATCACTGATGCAATCCAGAGTCCTGTCCTGTACCTGTACCTGTACTTGTAATGGCAATAAAGTCTGTCTGTCTGTCTATATAGCTGTGTCTGTCTGTCTGTCTATATAGCTGTGTCTGTCTGTCTATATAGCTGTCTGTCTGTCTATATAGCTGTCTGTCTGTCTATATAGCTGTCTGTCTGTCTGTCTGTCTGTCTTGTCTATCTATCTATCTACCAAATTAACTAAGATAGAAAGTCAATGAAACATCGGTGTGCCTCTCTTTATGTGTTCTGTGAAACAGTTGGAATGACTTGATCGTCGGGGCCCCGTTTTACTTTGACCGCAAGGAGGAGGTGGGCGGGGCAGTCTATGTCTACATGAACGAGAACGGCTCCTTCCAGGAGAAAGCTGGCGTTGTGCTGTGGGGATCCGCGGGTTCGGGATTCGGCATGGCTGTTACCGCCATTGGCGACATCAACCAGGACGGCTTCCCAGGTAATGGCGCGGCTGATGTCAGCAAAGAAACGTAAACAAACCCAGAAACTCTGACTCAAAAGATGTCAAAGGCAGATTAAAACTGTCAGAATGGTGACAATTGAACAGGCACTAATGCATAAGTCATTTTGTACCCACACTCTGTACTTAATTCTATAGTGTGTCCTCTATCCCTCATCCATACTGCTTTTCTGAAAGCCTCATGTTTCCCATTGTTAGGTTCTCATCATGTTTTGTGCAGTTTTACAATTTTGCTGATCCCATCAGAATTTACAGAACAACCTAATAAGAAAATGACTGATGGCATTCATTACTTTCTTCTTTGTACATACGAATCTTTATTATTGTCTATATACTTGATTATATATAACGAACAGATGGATGACTCATAATGAGCTAGTATAGCTGCAGAGGAGAGATTCCTGCCTGGCAACCTTCCCTTCTGCAGCCCTGTTTCACCACTAATGAAACTCCCTCGAGACGTGTAGTGTGCTGATTCCATCACTCCCCTGCCCTATTCTGCATCACCAGCACTACTCTACTGCCACCTAGTGGTACCATGCAGGACCATGCAGTATCTGGGCCACATTTAACACCATGCTTTTAACCAATGAATTTAATGATCTTAGTGGTTTCAGATGCTTAAGCCTTCTCAGTTGGTGTTTCAGCTGGAATATGACTTATGGCTCCTGGAAAATTGCATTTGATGGTTCCTTTCAATTAGTTTCAGTCCACCGATGCAAAGATTCAATTTGTCGTGTCACCTTACACAAGTGTAAAATGAAGGAAAGGTTCTTACATGCTGTCTGGGGCTGCATATTACATCCTGTGGCAGTGCAAAGTGTCCAGGGAGCGAGGCGGGACAGCACACGTTGTGATGTAATACAGAAGGGGGGGGCCTGTGACATAAAAGGACAGAACAATAAGACAGCAGTGCGAGGCAGTGATTGGCTGGGACGGATAGGCTAGAATTGTCAGTGATTGGCTGGGGCAGATAGGCTAGAATTGTCAGTGATTGGCTGGGGTGGATTGGCTAGAATTCAGGTACTGAGAAGGGTGTGGAGATCCATAAATTGATGAGGACAGTTAAGCTGTAGTCCTGTATAGGTCAGTGGAGTGTGCATGGGGTGGTAATACACTGAATGTTTCAGCACAACGTGCCAGACAGCAGTGGAACAAAAAGTCTGCCTTTGGTGGGTGTTATCACTCACATTGCTGAGAGCTTTCCTCTCACTCGCACATTGTAAAGTCTCACGTCCAGCCAGGTTTCCAAACAGATTAACAAGCTTTGATTTTTAATGTTCTTCTAGAATTATACTCTGCTAAAATGGGTCGTTGTGGCTGTCATTGTAAAACCATTGTCTTTATTTAAGACTGAGATTCTTGATGTACAATTGTAGTTTCCCAAAGGGTTTACTGGTTAGAGGTCATTATGGTGGCAATGTTAAGGTTGAAAAAACGTTTTATAATAGCATGAAAATACAGTGATGGAGCCGGTGGTGACCTGTGCGGCTCCCTTACCACGCAGTGATTGCTTGTGCTCTCCGCCACTCAGATTTTGCAGTGGGCGCCCCTTTCGACGATACCGGCAGGGTCTACATCTGGATGGGAAGCGAGCAGCTCATCTCCCAAGAGCCCAGTCAGGTGACACCACCTGCAGAACTTTCACTCAGCCACCTCAGTTTCATAACGCTTGTGACTTTGAGATACTTTAGTAGACCTTTATTCTTATTATAGGAAAAAGTAATTTAACGTATCCCCTGGCTCTTTAACTTTCTGAGATCGCAATTTACATTTAGCCATTAGTGTTTCTTAACCATCTATTCAGTACAGGGGTCTGGTGAGCCTGGAGCCTAACCCAGGAAGCATGGAGCATGAAACATGGGATGATGTAGCTCTCTTCTGACATTCCTGTCATGTCCTGTCATCGTCACAGGTGATCGCCGGACGTGATCTCACCAACGGTGGTTTCCAGACCTTTGGATACTCGATCCACGGTGGCATGGACATGGATGAGAACAGTTACCCTGATGTGTTGGTGGGCTCCCTTGACGACCGCATCGCTTTGCTGAGGTGGATGCTTTTTCAATCTGGTCACCATCAGTGTAGTAGTTCAGGCAACAAGGCAATAAATGTGGCAGCAAGTGTGTTACTGTGTAAACTATTTGTGGGGAAACCCTTATGACTTCTTGTGTGGAACGAAAATGAATGTAAAAGAGGAATTAAAAGAATAATAATAATACTGTATTTCCCCAAGGGTAGCCCATTAATTTAATTTTACAAAACTGCTTATGGAGCAGAATTCATACCACCTTGAAATGCAAACACGACTTCGACATAGAAGGAAAAACAATCGACGGGACG
>JAODKL010000095.1:27951101-27979331 GCA_026780765.1 Petrocephalus schoutedeni | reverse complement strand
GCTTATGGAGCAGAATTCATACCACCTTGAAATGCAAACACGACTTCGACATAGAAGGAAAAACAATCGACGGGACGTATTGCTTTACAGTGTGAAGCACGCAGAAACCGTGCCATGTGGCAATGCAATGCACAACAGGCATCGCTTTTCAGTGACTGTTGCAAAGCGAACGTGACACAATGAAAAGCAAAACCCTCATTCCATCATTCCACCTCATCGATTAGATCTTAAGCGATTGTCCCAGCCCGTTTTTTGCGACCATGCCCCCTACTTCCTGGAAAGCTGTGATTGGACTGTGATCACATTTCGTGGTGGCATAATTTCAGCATGTACTTTTCGAAAATGAAAATGAGCTGATGCAGCAGAGCAAAGGTGGTCATTACATTTCAGTGCGATGCGGCACGATTTCTTTGTTTAATTGTGTATAATGCTAACCCTTCTAATTGTTTTTCTGGATGGTAGTTAAATAAGATGCAAAGCAATGGAACGATGGTTTTGCTTTTCATTATGACACATTCTCTTCGTGACACTCACTGAAAAGCAATGACTTTAGTGCATTGCATCTCCACATGGCACGGTTTCTGCGTGCTGCGCACTGTAAAACAATACGTTGCGTTGATTGTTTTTCCATGTACTGTATGCCGAAGTCATGTTTGCATTTCAAAGTGGCACGAATTCCACTCCGTAGTAGCTTGCTTAAGTGGGATGGCCTATCTAAAAGCATCTTAGAGTTTTGAAACATAAATGAGCATTTTCTGCAGCTTATAGAATGGGGCGGCCTATAATGTGGGGCGGCTTATCATTGGGGAAATATGGTAATATGGATGTTTTGGGGAGGTGTCAGCAGACAGGCACCTCTGCTCACATATGACACATTGTTGAAGCGAGTTGCCCAGCTTGAGAGTGTGTGAGGAGGGCTTCAGTTTCTGGGGGCTCCCTGCTTTGTTTGTTTTTGATTATAGATCAAAGTGACCATTTGTTCCATATAGTGGTAAAGCGTGTTGCTATTGTCATGTTGCATATTCCTAAGTGGAAAGTTAAATTGTCCTTTATGTACCGCTGTTCTTAGGGCGCGGCCTGTCATTCACCTTGATAAAACATTCACAGTGAACCCCACGACCATCAACACGACCATGTGCTCCCCTGGTGAGCAGCCCTGGTGAGAAACATCTAACAGTGAATTAGACCCAACCTGCAGAGAGCCATTACCGAGCTGCTCTTAGCCCTAAAGGAGAATCAGTACAATCCATAGTGGGCAGCGTCTACTAGTGTCTACTATCTCCTGGGTCATTTGGATCTTCTTGGATCAGTTTTCCATTTAAATACAGGGTATCGAATAACTATGAGCACCTAAATGTAAAAGAGTAGCAGTTAAATGTAAAAGGGGCTCATTTACACAACAATGTGCTATTTTCCTGGGAGTCATTTAACCTAACAATGGGAAACAAGCATTTTTTAGTCTTCTACATTAGGCATTGAAACCAACATGATCCTCTAGATTATCAAAATGCACGATGCATACATTAAAGTTTTTAGAGTAGTATCCTTTGTGACTATAATTGTGATTTATTTTTTTCCAGTGTGACTGTGCAGGTATGTTTCACATATACCCTCAGCACTGGCAACGAAGACTTTAAGAGGAACATCAGTGAGTGGCACTTATGTGAAGATTTCCAATTTCTGCTGCATTCACAAGTGCTATCTCTAACTCTGGGCTCCTCCCCGATCACTGCAGCGGTGAAGTACACAGTGATGGCAGACTGGGGGCGCCGTAGCACCCGCCTCCGCTTCCTGGAGAACAAACAGGACAGCTACACCGGCTATCTGTCCATGCCATCCACCAAGTGCCAGGTCCTGAAGCTCAGCTTGGTGGTAAGAATCCATCTCAAAGATGTATCCCAAACTAGTGGACCTGAACAGGCTAATTGCCTGATTGGAAAGGAGTTTAGAGTGTACTAAGGCCATCCAAAAAGTCAGCCCTGCCCCCTTAAGTGTAGGAAGAATCTCATGTGTAGGCTGCTGACACACAGGGCCTCCCCCAGAGAGCACAGGGTATGAGGTAGTTCACCACAGAGCTCACTAACACAAGCACACGCAGAGGCATTGCATGTACAATATAGACACTAATTCGTCTGAGCCACATGTTTTTGGTGTGTTAGAGGAGCCCTGGAGAAATCCTTCTCCATATTAACACACGCAGGCAGGAATCGAACCCAAAACCCAGGATGCGAGAGGCTACAGTGCTGGCCACTGAGTCACCCTACTGCCTACCAAAAGCAGCTTGGGATCAAATGTCTTCATGATCCCCATGAACTCCCTAGTTTAAAGAAATGGGCTGGTCTACATCGACATTGAGGAAGGACAAGCTGCTAGTACAGTGGACAGTGAGGGATTGTCATTCTCCCATATGAGCCAGGTCCTGTTTCCCCCCCCCCGCAGGACCACATCAAGGACAAGCTCGCTCCTGTCATGTTCCGGCTGAACGTGAGCCTTCATGAACCGGTTGCCAGAGCCCGCAAGAGTCTTCAAAACCTTGACGCCTTCCCAGTGTTTAGTGACAAGCAGAGTCGCTCGGAGAGTGCCCAGGTATGCACAACGACCCTTTCAGTGGCTCTTATTGGACCTCAGCGTGGAAATGTGGCACTTTAGTGACTTAAGGATTGACCCAATACACCTTGTTGTATATCTTGTTGACTGTAAATTGTAATAAAAAAAATCTCAATTGCTGCCATTATGTTGTTTTAACTTTTGAAGTTAAATAAGGAAGCATAAGGAATGCTTAAATACGTTTAAGATTCAGTGGCACTTCCAGAGACTCTGCATTTTTTTGCAAAAAATATTATGGCTTCTTCCTGCTGAAGTATGCATATTCCTGTGGGCCCTTCTGCCCTCTTCCAGATTAATTTCCAGAAAGCTTGTGGTACAGATGACAAATGCACAAGCAACCTGCAGCTGACGGCAGAGTTTGCTGACGAGCACCACAACCCGTATCCCAGGTGAGCCTTCATCTTCTCTGCCAGTGCAGGGAAGCCTTGCAAAGCAGCTGTGGAGGTGCATGCATTGTAACTGATGAAGTCACGCTTTACAGTCTTTATGCCTCTCTGCAGCCAGAAGGGTGTACAGGTGATGCAGTACAACACAACCGTGAAGAAGGTGATCCTGATGGTCAATGTGACCAATAAGCCGGCTCCAGGAAAACTGGCCGAAGATGCCCACCAGGCCGTGTTAAACATTACTATCCCGTCGTCTCTTACCTATTCTGCAATTCGCAACACGGTAGGTAGCGTAGGGGGCGACGCTTCACACTTTGAAATGAGCCATAATTGCAGACCAAAGCAGTGTGTGATGAGCATTATTAGCCGTTATGTTCCATACTTCCATGCAGGCTCGCTTTGCGATCAGGCCGTGTCTGTTTGAAGATGTACTGCATGCTGATGATATGTTAATATGTGAGAGGGACGGAGTCAGATGATCAGAGTGCAATTCCATTAACCTGCGCTATCCTCCCTGTAATTATATGACTGTATAACTTACTATGAGTTTTCTGTCACCCTCAGTTGTGGCCCTTTCTACTGCCTAATGCACAACCCATCGTTTTGTGTTTCCCTTTGTGTTTATGCGGATACAATTGTCTCTGGTTTTCATTCCTGCCTGATGCTTTACTTGAACCCATCTCCACTCCCATGCTCAAGGACTCAGTTCTTCCTCACATTCACATGGTTTTGTTTGCCACTCTACCCAGAATTAGCCTTACAATGTTGTTTTGTGAGATCAAATACCCTAGCATGGATAGAGAAGAAAGCTTTTTTGGGAAAAAAAGGTTAATGGCAAAAAGATTCAAATATATCCTCCTGTTATTTATTGACCTGCTTCCACCGTCGGGGCCCTGAGCAAGGCTTTTAACCATCAATTGTTCCAGGCTTGCCTTGTCATTCGGACATCACTTTGGATAAAAGCCTCTGCTAAATAAATAAATAACATAATGCTGGTTATGCCATTGAAGAGGCGATGAGAAAACAACTTGAATAAGTCATCATGGGCTGCAAGGTTTAACCTAGCTATTGTCTTTGCCCTCTCTGTAAATGCCTTTGAAATATCTGTGTAATAGCTGTTAGATCAATGAGCACAATGTGGCTATGAAAGAATCTGTAGTGAGACTGGAGAAATTTCAAATTTTATTTAAAAAAAGTGACTTGATAATTTCATACCACCTTGCTCTTGTGTTAAAAATAATGACTTTCTGCAAGAAATGGCTGAAGTTTCTGCATTAATCTCAGATTGCTGGCATATCAAAATCACGGCCTTATGAGCTTGGGGCTGTCCTCCCGGGATCTGTGCCATATTGCACTGTGAAAGTCACCATCATTAATGTCTCTTTCTATGAATATATTAAGTGTGAAAAATGTTTAATATGGTAAAATGTCTTGAGAAGATAGTGAAATGTTAGGCCTATCTATTCATTTTTATCTATTGCTATTATGATGTGATGAAGTATATTATGTTGAGGTTTACTGTTAATTTGATTGTATATTTTGTAGACGCAGGATAGACCTCCCTCAGACATCGAGTGCAAGTTTGAAGGGACACTGCTGTGTGATTTGGGGAACCCTTTCATTGGTGGCAAGATGGTAATCCTTATCTAAGTGAATTAGCTCACTATAGTCCTGTGAGGCTTCAGTTCGATCCCACATTCTTTTCTCTGCCCTGCAGGTTTCCTTCCTGATCATCTTTGAGACGCGAATCACTCTGTACACACGGGAGGTGGTGTCCCAGCTACAGCTATCCACGTGAGTCACTGTGATGCACTGTGTGCCAGAATGAGGGTGAAACTTCTGCTGGTACTGCATGCTAGTGCTTCAATACTTTATACGCTTTCACTTACAACATTATAACTTGAGGAATAGTCATATTTCAGTAATGAATGCCTGAATGTTATTAAATGCAAACGTGATGATTGGAAAAGCTTTTGTTGGGCACAATGGCCAATGAAAAGCCAGCAGCCCAGGATTTTGCACACAAGGTTTGTTTACTGATATTATTATAATACAATATAGTATTTTTAGTTGTGTGTAATAACTGTGGCTTTGAATAATGCATTTCTCATGTAGAAAAATGATTAAAGATGGTGTGTTCAATAATCTTGGTTCATTTTACCTGAGTACCTAGTTATTCCTAGCTTGTCTACCTCATCTCTATCCCTGTGATCTGGATGGTTGGTATGTGATGCCACAGCTGGCCTGATGCCCTGTAAATGTTTTTTGCAGGATCAGCGAGCAGAGTGACTTGACCCCTGTGCCCGTGGCCCTGCAGGTGGAGTTCACCATACAGACCACCTTTTTCAGGTAGGCCTGATCTTTCACATGATTCTTTTCAACAGTCAGCCTCGCTTTGGGTTTGCAGGGCAGACTGTCCCTTTAACGCCTCCCCTTCCCCCACTTCCACTCTTCTCCAGAACCTCTCCACAGATCCAGACCTACTTCAGCGGCAAAGTGGTGGGTGAGTCGGCCATGAATTCCACAAATGACGTGGGAAGTCCGGTGGCGTTCAGCTTCACGGTGAGAGATGCCATGATAGTTCTGTAAAATCAAATAAATAAGCAATAATGTTCACAGGGCATGTATGACATTTGACTTTCTATATTCACTTGTTTAATTCCCACTACATGGTGAAATGTATTGGTACACCTGGCCATTACATCTACAGGAACTTTTATGACATACCTTTCTAAATCCATAGGCATTAGCCACTCTTTTGGGAAGGCTATCCACAAGATTTAGATTTAGGAGTGTGTCTGTGGGAATTTTTGCCCATATATTCCAAGGTCAGACATTCATGTTGGACGTGAAGGCCTGACTTGCAATAGTTTATACCAGAGGTGTTTGATGGGGCTGAGGTCAGGGCTCTGTGTGGGCCAGTCAAGTTTCCATACCTAACTCACCCAACCATGTCTTTATGGACCTTGCTTTGTGCACTGGGTTACAGTCATGCTAGGACAGAAATGGGCCTTCCTAAAACTGTTCCTACAAAGTTGGAAGCATAGATTTGTCCAAAATGTTTCGGCATGCTGAAGCATTAACAATTTCCTTCACTGGATCTAAGGGGCTTAGCCCAATCCCTGGAAAACAACCCCATACCATTATTCCACCTCAACCAAACTTTACAGCTGGTACAATGCAGACTCAGACCCAGACTCGTCCATCAGACTGCCAGACAGAGAAGTGCACAGAACATATATCCACTGCTCCAGAGTCCAGTGTAGGTGTGCTTTACACCGCTCCATCCGACACATGGCATTGCACTTAGCGATGTGCGGCTTGCATGCAGCTGCTCGGCCATGGAAGCCCATTCCATGAAGCTCCCGGTGCACAGATTATGTCTGGGGTTTGGAACTCTCCAGTTTTTGAGTCAGAGCGTTGGTGACATACTATTGCACCGTTACTGTTCCTAGCATAACACTGAGTGTCTGTTGTCCCAAAACACTTCCACTTTGCATTAGTGCCACTTATAGTTGACCATGGAGTATCTAGCAGGGGAGAAATTTCACAAACGGACTTATTGCAAAGGCATACAATGACAGTACGACGCTTGAATTCACAAAACTCTTCAGAATCACCCATTCTTTCAAAGTTTGTACATCTGACTACATGGCTAGGTGCTTGATTTTATACACCTGTGACTACGGGTCTGAATGAAGCACCTGAATTCAATGATTAAGAGGTGTGCCCCAATACCTTTGTGCATGTAGTGTATGATAGTAATAATTGTGCTGTCTTCACCCTGAAACGGCCTGTTTGGCCCAGTTCATTAACCAGTGTGTTGGCTGCTGCTGATGCTAATCTGGCCAGGAGGAAATTGGAGTAGCAGCAGTAGAGAGTGGTGCTAAGAATTTGCATCTTTTGATGGAAACGTATTAAATATGCACAGATTCTTCAATTAATAATTAAAGAGACTGACAACAATTCTGAAGCAATTCAATCAGGTCCTTCTTGCTGGAAATGGGGATGAAGCTAGCAGCCTTTTTCTCATAATGTCATGGACTTTCCCTGTGCTCTCAGGTGGAGATGCAGGGCGAAGCTCTGGGGCCAATGGGGACCATCTCGGTGGAGTTTGATTGGCCATACGAGGTGGCTAATGGCAAGTGGCTGCTGTACATCTCAGAGATCATCACTGAAGGGACTTCAGAGTCGCGCTGCGTGCCTCCTGGAAACATTGTCAATAGGCTGAACCTCATAGTAAGTGCTGAGGGCATCTAAAGTCATGTGGGGAAACACATGGCAGTTGCCATTCCTGCTGTGTTGAAAAATATCAGTTACCTTCATGCCAGTGACAGGCTTGTGGATGGCAGTCCTGCAGAGGCTTGCTCTGATCTCTGACTTTGTATGGAGCCCATCCACACAAAGCAAACATTCTGTGTCAGCATGACAGGCAGAGCTTCAGTGCATGCCAAGCTCCCCCTGCTGGTGAACTTTGCAAGCTCGGGGCCCTGAAGCTGTTATGCAGGCTATGAAAGGAATCGTGTAATTTCTACAAAATATACATCACATTGCATTTGAGGGCATTGTGTGGATCAGCGGGCTAAGCCTCGCTCCCTGTGATTGGATGGTCACCGATATATATATATATATCGAAGTAGTGTTTAAGGGGCTGCATGTCTCAGGCGGCTGAGTGTGGCTCAGTGGGTTGAGCCTGGGTGCATGTGCTCGGAAGGTCGCCAGTTCAAGCCCACCCTCAGCACCTCTGTGGGCCCTTGGGCAAGGTCACTTAACCGCCACCTTCCTAGGCACCTTTCATGGCCAGGCTTGCTCGCATGGAGGTGAGATGAGAGTTTCCCCATACTTCCCCTACGTAAAGTATCGATTGCTATTATACAGACACAATATTTAAGACATTAATTCCAATATTTAATGTACAATGACCGCATGTATAATGTGCAAAAGCTGCAGACTGCAACTATGCAGTTGACATAAGGATTAATATTGACCCCCATGCCTGCTCTTACCTGCATATGCGTCTGTCTCATGGAGATGGGCTAGGCAAAAAGCATCATTCCAATGTACCTGTACTTATGCACATGGGAAATAATTCTATTGTTTTGTATAATAATAAACTCAGTTTTCACATGGTTTTTACCAATTTTCTTTTCCTCTCTAGGTGTCTGAAACGCATTCGGGACGGCAGAAGCGAGAGGCATCAACCACAGCACCCGTGAAGGTTGAGCCGCTGCAAGTTCAGCGCAGTGAGATTATTAGGCTGGTCAGTGACGGGGGCGACGCTACTTGGCTTGTTCCATTTGACTGTCATGCCAGTAAAGACACATCAGCAGCAGGAGTCAGCATCAGCATTAGAGAGGATCAATGGCGGAGGGCCAATGGCTGAAAGCACTGCACACTAAGCGCATTAACAGTGTCATGTTTTCACTGGGTCACTTGTGGATAGTGCAATAACCTAGTCTCATACATATGAGCTTTCTTGCCCACTGCATTACGTCAGACTGTAATGGTTAACTTTGGAAATCGTACTAGAACGCTTAATTGGAACTTGATGTTGTAAGATCACCAGCAAGTTTGATTGTAGCCTACAGTGGATGCAAACTGCCCCTACGTTCGAGTTTACGTACTACTAAAAGAAGTATTGGTTGCACCTTGAAAAGTAACACAATGTTATAACTTAAATTATGCACTTTCTTATCATTAGGTGTAAGGTCCATCGTAAGAAAGATGCTTAAAAGTAGTGAAAATGGTGCAGATGTAACTAACCCAACCAACTTTTTTTTAAGATGCAATAGTATAACTTTACCAGAGATCGTTTTCATAACTTGTTACCTTTTCAGCTGATTTATGATACAACATGGTCACCAACTTCATATGTCAACCTTAGCTTAGCTAACATAGCTTAGCTAACATTAGCTGGCAAGCTAGAAAAATGTGCTGCCCTGTGTTATTTGTTTCATGTGAACTCTGATCGTATTCCTTGAGCTGGAGCATCTCATGTAGCAGAAGAAATGTCAAGCACACAAATTAATGCCAAATTTTACCACTGTGAAATTACCAAAAATTAGATGAACGTAATAGTGGTGCAATAGACCGTGATCCGTACAGAACCCACCCATGGTTCAGCATGCTTGTGATTTTATTATTTTTTTGCTGGTCTAAAAAATGATCAGATCCTTGACTAAAATACCATGATACTATCTGAATTGCAAGTTGAACTGCATCTATTGCACCACTAAAACATATCTAGCGAGCTACCTAGAGAACACACTTCTTACATTGCACTGCTGATGGTAGCATATTTTATGGGTTTCCATTAAAGCTGTCCATTCTGTATTTCTGTCTCCCTGTTCCTCTCTCTCCATCTCTCTCTCCCTGTCTCTATCTCTCTCTATCTCTATCTCCCTGTCTCTCTCTATCTCCCTGTCTCTCTTTATCTCTGTGTCCCTGTCTCTCTCTCTCTCTCTGTCTCTTTCTCTGTTTCTCTCTTCGTCTCCCTTTCTCTCTCTTTCTCTATCCCCCTGTCTCTCTCTATCTCTCTGTGTCCCTGCCTCTCTCTCTTTCTCTCTTTCTCTCTCTCTCTCTCTCTGTCTCCCTGTCTCCATGCAGGATTGTGTGCATGGCACGGCTCAGTGTGTGACCTTCAGCTGCCCCATGCATAACATGAGCACTTTAGCCAAAGTCACGGTGCGGGCGCGGGTGTGGAACAGCACCATGCTGGAGGTAGGAGGGGTCGCGGGGCGCGTGGTCTGGCTGCTAGCCTCGGCTGTTTGCCCACCGCATGCGGAGGCTGCATTTCTGTTTGTTCTTCCCAGGACTATCCCAAAGCGTCCCGGGTCACGGTCAAAGGCAGGGCATCGCTGAGGCTGATCACCAAAATCCCCACTCTCAGGATGAACTCTGAAACTGTGGAGGTCAGTATGTCGCACGTGATGCAGCTGTGTTTCATTTAAAAGGCCCCACAGCATTCACACACAAACGCAACTTAAATCATATCTGCTAACTTAGCTCTGAACGTAGGATATAATTAAGCAAAGTCAGGGTTTCAGTAATCGAATAGGCATTTGTATTTATGAGTCGCCCCTTAAATTATTTTAGTAATACGTTCAGTATAACTACTTATACTGCTTCAATGTAATTTGCTTACAAAGTAAATGACACCAGTGCCTGTGGTGGGCCTCATAGTTTTCATCAGTGCTAATGTTTATAGGCAGAACACCCACTGGACTGAATCAGTGTGGTAAACAATAAGACAGTGTCCCGGCCTGTACCCCACAATGGACGGGCGCTCCCTGAGATAGACGTCAGCCCCCCACCCCCATCCTGCTTTGCCCATGCCTGATTTCCATTATTCGTTTCACGTTACCGTGCGCTGAATAAAAGCCACCCCCCACCCTCGGCTCGCACACCTCAGCCAATAAGCAATTACTTAACAAAATTCTGTGTAGTGACGTGGTTGCCTTGCTAAATTAACACCATAAACGCCATCACCCAGGCTACGTTGTTGTTGTTGTTGTTTTTGTTGTTGTTGTTGTGTCCTGCATGCCTAATTATCTTCATGCACCTGTGGACTCAGTTTTCCGTGGACATCGACCCTGAGCTAGCAGAGGAGAAGCTGTACAGAGCCCCGCTGTGGGTCATCGTCCTGGCTGTGGTGGCTGGTGTTTTGCTCCTGAGCCTGATTGTCCTCATACTCTGGAAGGTAGGTCTCCTGTCCGTGCCCGTCGCTGCACGCCTCGGCCTCTGCTGCCGCAGGTGCCCTGCGCACATCATTTCTCTATCTGGTCCAGATAATGGTGATCATTCTGCAGACGCCTTGTCTCGGGAGCGTAATAACAGTCACCGTGCACTCCTTCCCAAAGTCTTCGCAGGATCGGCATGGCGACACTGACAGAAACTTCTTCCTTTCCCCTAGATCCTTAAGCGTTTCATTTGTTTCCTTTATTAGATACATTGATCATTAATTAGAGGCAATCGTGACAGCATTGCTGAGTAGCATGAGTCTGTCTGGGTAAACTAACTAAAACCTGCAGTTGATCTTTGCAGCAGAACAGCTCTTTAGCACTGCTGAGTTTTGGCCAGCGTGTTCGTGGCACGTGTAGAGGATTGCACAGTACCATACTGCACTTGTGCACACTATACTCCTGGCATGTGTGTGTCCTGTCCCTGCCACTCAGCTGTATCCGCCATGTCTGACCTTTGATCACTGAAGGACATCCGGAGAACAGCAGTCACCCGGAGACATTCGATTGGCTCTTATGTGGCGTCATGGCAACCGCCACATGTTCTCCAAACACTGTTCACGTGAAGTTGATCTTCGGTGCCTGACTGCCTCACCGAGATGTAGATTAGCCTTGTCTGACTGTGCTCTCCGGTCCTTCCCCATCCCCCACCCCCAGTGTGGCTTCTTCAAGCGGGCAAGCAGGAGGCAGATGTACGAGGCTAAGGCCCAGAAGGCCGAGATGAAGATCCAGCCCTCTGAGACTGAAAGACTAACCGATGAATGCTGATACAGGGTGCCCCAGGGGGCCGCTGGCTCGCATCACTGGGGCTCCTCGGTAATATTCTCTCCACAAAGCTCGCTGAAGCCTCTTCTAAGGATCTTCTCTTTTACAGCCTAACAAATTTTCGTACTTCTCTCTTACAGATTCCTCTGTTCTTTCATACTTAGAAGTTGCCTTCAGAAATAACGCCTCTTTGTCTTCCCTTTGGAAATGTTGAGCGATGTAACCCTTTTCGCCTTGCTGACTTCTCTCTCTCTCTATTTCTCTCTGCAGCTTCTTGTCTAGCTACTATAAGTTTTCATAGCTTAAAAAAGTATGACTTGATAATACTCAGGTGTCTAGTTCTTCATCTTGAACCTAAAATGTTGTCCGGGGCCTGACTTCTGTAGAGCTGGAGAATAACAAAGCCTGGATGTAAACATACTGGACGGGCACATTAGCTTGGATTTCCGCTCGGCTGTAACTGTGCCAGAACGCCTCCGGCTTCAGGTACCGACTGATATGCCTTCTCTCCTTCCCTCCCCCGGCAACAGCTCGGCTTCTTTGGAAGGGCCAGTTACTACAGGATAATGCCGAAATATCACGGGGTGAAAATTCCCCGGGAGGAGCGATACCGGTCGAATGACGCCTTTCTGACTGAGGACCCGCAGAAAAGAAGCTGGATCACCAGCTGGACTGAAATGCAGTGGTACTACTGCTGACGGTCAGTGGCCAGCTCCATGTGCCCCGCGGAGCTCCCAGGGCTGGGAGCCGCCTGGGTGCGCTCTGCCTTCTGGTACATTGCCATTATCCTCCATTATTTTTTATTTTTTTTTAGTTTCAATGAATTGTTATTTTTTTTATCTAGTGCAATAATGACAGCTCTTCTGTTCTACACTGAGATTACGTGGCAAAGTACTCTGATTCGATTTTCTTTTGTCGCTTTTTTTTTTTTTTGCAAAGATGTTGTGGGGCGATGCCGGCTTTGCGACTGTTTATTTTAAGATGTACATATTTTATTTTGTTTTTACCAGTTCCTTCTATACATATGTATTTAGTTTCATTTGCATCAGGACTTTTTATGATTTGCAGTGGTCAGCGATTTGTAATTATCTGGTGACTGAATTTAAAAGAAATGCATTTTTAAGCAACAGTGGCATAATGGCTCTCATCCCCAACTCGGTGTGCATGGACTGCTCTGGGTATTCCAGCTTTTGCTCACAGTCCAGAAAGAGGTGCAGTGGTGTCGCCAAATGGCCTGTGGTGTGTGAATATGTCCCCTGAGATGAACTCGTGCCCTGCGAATCGGCTCCAGGCTCCAGGCTCACTGTGATCCAGTACTTGGTTAGCGACCACCCAGGCTGGGCAGATTGGTGGATTATGTTGCTTAGCTGTAATCCTGTCACATTTAAGCCTTATACTTAACATTTGTAGTGTCAGAAATATCATACGGAATCTGACACATAGCCCAACACCAACTGACCTTACCAGGTTACATTTTAGCTGTGCCTTGTCTGTTTTTTAGTGGTTGACATTGATTGATCACTGACCTACGAAATGGTAAAATTGTATCGAAAATATGTACATTTTCGTATCCCTGTGCATTTCTGCAAGTTTTGCATCGCTGTACAGTCATGTAAATTAGTTTTATGTCATTGGCTGCCAGAGGTGTCAATTTCAGGTCCAGAAAATAAAAATCCAAACCAGGATTTTGTTTCAACCAACCAGTTGAGCATAAAGAGTCAGTCATAGAGTGTGCAACTAGTCGGTTGAAACAAAATCCTGGCTTGGATTTTTACTTTCTGGACCTGAAATTGACACCTCTGTCGGCTGCCTAAGGACAGCAACTGGGAATTAGAATGATTATTGTACAGTCTCATGGCGCTATGAGGTCAGCAGCATTTCGGGAGGTGAGTCACACAGTCATTGAGCAAAGTGCTTTTGGGCAGATTTTATACCTGAGGCTTTTTTTTTTTCTTCCTGTCTGCACTGTGACTGCGCTGGACAACTGCACTGTGCCGAACAAGAAGTATAAATAAATGCATTTGCTACTCCTGCTATAAAGGGGATCTTTCCATAATATGCAGCAGAATAGGTGCGTGACCCACAGGACCGAGGATCCGTAGGCTCGCCGCTTGACTGTCTGTGATGCATGGTGCTAGAGGCTGGTTGCCTGTACAGGTCCCTTTGGCGAATGGGACAGCATCAGTACCAAGTAACAGGTCTTGACGGAATATTTCGGATGAAGCACACCAATTGTTCCTCACTAAATCCCACTGAGGTGTCGTCTATTGGCCATAATGATCAAACACACTTTGGGAGCAATCGTACACAAACAAGGGCGCAGATCTGTGTATGTAGAGTAGGGACATGTCCTTGTACAGAAAGCAATGCACGATCCTCAGGTACATCATAACAATCATGTCCTGATTGTAGGTGTAGGTAAAACACTGGACAATCCCACGAGAAAGGGGAGATGTGGCAGAGTCACGGCTTCAGTATTTATTTCGCAGAACTGTACCATTTATTCTGGTCAGCTTTCAAGCTTGTTGTGTCTGAGTAAGTGGACACATCTTAACACTGGACACTGGAAGCAGACTCTGCCTGCAGGGGACTCTGTTCTGTACTGTCCAGTCCCTCTGGCAGTCCTAACTCGTTTGACAAAAATTTGTCAAATCTAAGAGATTTGGATGCATTTGATCTGGAAATCATCATAGCAGCCAAATTTTATAGCCGATTCTGGGCATTTTGATGCCCCCCTCCTGGCATTGAATGAATGTAAGCAACTGATTTACTGAGAATTATGAGCAGTGAAGACATGCCTGTTTTTATTGTTGATGCGGGTTTAATGTTTGTGATGTATTACACACGATATCCGGGCCCGTACCTTTATTGTCCACGGTAGGAGGTCACATGACAACATTGTAAGCATCCAAGAAAATTGTCAAACACACTTCATACGTTACATCAGCTGGAATTCCCAGGACTAGCGTTTGTAAATGTAATTTTGCGGTATGCTGTAATACAGTACACTCGTTGGTGTGTTTGATTGCTTGCTGTTTGGTTGTAACCTCCATGCCTAAAGAATCTTATCAATGACATGCAGACATGTCATCTGTTAGTGGGGGGGGGGGCATTGAAATAGGGTTCTGTGAGGAACATGCTTAATGTTTTTGTCATTGTGGAGGGGGGGGGGGGAGAAGGGGTTAAATGGTGCACTATGTACATATGTACTCTTGCACAAGCTCACCAAGTTTTATATAAAAACAGACTGCTTATATTGTCTTCTTTTATACTGTGCTATTGTAGTATTAATAAAATATTTTTAAATGAGCTATTCATGTTAGTGGTTTTTTTGGAATGCTTTGAAAATATATCACAGGTGTGTCAGTACTCAGCTGCGTGCATATTTAAATATAAATGCAAATCTGATGACAGGATCGTTCTCAAATGTGTCCACTGTTCATTTGAGGACGTTTCTTATAAATGTTGGACAATGATAAATCGGTCATCGCTGGCAAAAGAACTTACAATATTATGCCACAGAAATGCACACGAAGACCTATAACTTTCAGTTTTCCTCATACAGCTGTGGGCAGTATTACAGCGTTATAAACAAGATGGTGCCCCAAACCCCCATATTCATAACTGACACAGACACTCCTCCTACAGCTGTGGGCAGTATTACAGCTTTGTAAACAAGACGGCGCCCAAAACCCCCATATTCATAACTGACACAGACACTCCTCATACAGCTGTGGGCAGTATTACAGCGTTATAAACAAGACGGTGCCCCAAACCCCCATATTCATAACTGACGCAGACACTCCTCATACAGCTGTGGGCAGTATTACAGTGTTATAAACAAGACGGCACCCCAAACCCCCATATTCATAACTGACACAGACACTCAACATACATAGGTTTTTATTCTATAAAGGCACAAGATTTTTGAATAGAATTTTTTTAAATGGTCACACCATTTTCTGACTTTACACACAAACATTTGCATTTCTATCATTCATATATAACAAATAAATTATAAAAACAGCTTATTTGCATAGTCAAAATGTTTTGACCTGAATTTATAAAGGACATTCAAAAATTATACATGACATTCAACAATGAAGCAGATAGAAATAAGCATTTACAGGGGGTGCTGGGTAAAAAGGGGCCTATAACTGATTCCCTTTGTCTGTTGAATCCAGCTTAATCATAGATGCAGATTTCTCTGATTTCTTAGCAGTACCATACTTATACCCCAGGAAGATAGTGCAGAGCAGAAAACCCAGCCCCAGGAAGAGGAGGACCCACTGCCCTGCCTCGGCTGACGCACTTTCCACATTCAACCCAAGGAAGGCCACCCTCTCCTCCTTGGCTCCTGTGAATGGACATCAAGACTGGGTTATTAGAAGGACGCGTGGTGACTTGACCCAATTCGGGGTCAGCAGGCTGAAAGAAAGCACTACGGTTGTTCATACAGATAAGACTACAGCACTGACGTATGTGTAGGATTATGTGTGTGTGTGTAGAATAAATGATTAATGTGCCATTTTTCTGCATGCCCTTCTTTTGATGCGTGATGGCGAATATGCATTGGTCAGAATGAAATGCATAAATTCAGACTCATGCATATTATTGAGTATAAATTGCTTTTTTTCCCCACTCATAGGGGAAGGAATAATGGATGTTGTCATCTCATGTCTAATAAGGAATAAATAATATTTAACCCTGGAGAGGCAGGGAAGATTCTAAAATTATTAAGCCTTAAATTGTTTATTTTAATGGATTTTAGTAATGATAATCTTCCAGTCCGGGATCTTTAGAATGGACCGAAGCACAATACAACAGTTCAAACCATGCCCATTGCTGTGGGATGTCCGGCAAGCATACTGATCAGTCCCCCCCCCCCCCCCCGGTAGATTTGCTGACCCATGGATGGAGGGGTTCAGACCCAGTTTTATTATCGGTCTGTATGCCGGGTCCAAGCTTACCGGCACCAGGTCTCCAGTCATAGTCGGGCCAGCCCCGGACGTCTCCGTTCTTCTTGTTTTCCTCCTCCAGCCAAACGATGAGCGGTTGGAAGTACTCGATCAGGGGCAGGGCAGACATGTTTGGCTGCCCTGTGATCATGGTCATCGCCTCGGGCCAGGGCTTGCTGAAGCCGAGCTTCATAACGTCCCTGCAAGACCCACTCCACGTTAAAGGTCTTCCCTCATGGCTGACCCACACCCAATGAAATTGTTTCCAGAAAATATGTCCCTTATGTAAATGCATTACTTTGACCAACATGGCAATCCTTGTACATATTCAGTGTCTTAAACTATTCTGCTACCTTCTACCTGAACTTGAAACAGTATAGATTCTCATGCAATTCAATGAAATTGTTTCCCTGTAAAACGTATGTAGTGGCAATGTAGTATGTGTTCATGTTACTTGTTTTGACGGTGCGTTGCCAAGTGATAGTGAGTTGAGATGCTCACCCCAGCAGCTTCCCAGCCGCGTGGGACTGGTAGATGTCACATGTGTGGAGGGGGCCTACGTGGTTGGCGGCCTTGCACAAAGCCTGGTGGAACTGGAACTGGATGACGAAGCTCACAAAGTACCTATTTATCAATGAAGAGTAATCATTTCTTTTGACCATCTCACAGCCTGACACTGAAATTCATGACTGCTTTTATGGAGTGAATAATTCAACCAAAAATTCAACAGTCAAAAACTAAGAAACTAAGTTTGCTGTCCATATACTGTATATGCCTGACACAGAGATAGTAATTTAAATCAGTGGTATAATTAATAAACCTAATGGACATTTAATATATGCAATTACAATAAAGAGCAACTTTTATAACGTATTACTCAAGTACTGTTAAATCCTATACCTTAATGGAGAGCTTTAGTATGGAGGATGAAGCATGACTCAAAAATAAAGAAACAGACAGATAAATAGATAAATAAATTGATAGATAGATAGATAAAACTTTGGCATCAACAAACAAATAGTTGGTAGAAATAAAAAAATCAATAATAAAAAAAAAATCTATTCAATTTTGCTCTATTCTAAATTGTTGGCTTCCCTGTCTGTACCACTGCTAGTATTGACCAAGAATGGCTGTAGGAAAGTTCCATTTAAAAAAAAGCTGTCATCTCCTTTATTAAAATGTCCCACAATGCATTTATTTACACTCTGTATGCAGGTCTGCTGCATGGGAAACATGTTGTTTTTGTTCGTTTTTGTTTGTTTTGGTGTTTGAAGTATGGAGCTGCTAGCAATGGGTAAAATGATTCTTTTTAGTGATTTGATTCATTTCCTTCAGTTCACCAAAATGATCCAAATCTCTGAATTACTGATTTGTTCACTTCAAAAAGAACAGTACTGTATGCCTAGTTAAAAAACTAGAATACTGTCATAACATAGTAACAAGTTTAGTCACCAAATACTATGAACAATATAAAAAGAAAGCAACAAAATAAATTGTTAGCATATACTGGAGTTAAACTGTAGCCTAACAAAGTTGTATTGTCCATCCATCCATTTTCCAAACCGCTTATCCATTCAGGGTCGCGGGGAAAGTTGTATTGTTCATGTTATAATTTTTCATGTATAAATGTCACTAGGTACAAATACTAAGTAATTCCAGTAGATGGCAGCCTAGGGTGTGCTCCTGTGAGTGAACTCATTTTGAATGTACTGCTTGAGTATGGCATGCCAAACTGTCCTTTAATAATATAACATATATAACAATATAATATTATTTGTCATAACTTGTTTCTTACTAGTAAAAATGATCCCTCATACTAGTAAAAGTTTGGTTATCACTAGTAACAAAATGAATTCAAGACATCCACAATTCAATTTTTACTAGAATTCTCTCTTATTAGTAAGAACTTTATTTGTATTAGTAAAAATTCACAAAAGCCTATGTATTAAGAATGGGATGTCATTAAAATTCAGGTGTGTAAAGGCAGGCGTCCCAATACTTTTTGCAATATAGTATAATATGGTTATTGGTCAACGTCAATTATCAATCAATGTCGCTCTGACACGTTGTTCATTTTTGTTCAGACAGCAGAGACATCAGTGTCTTTAACGGAAGTTGTTTTAGTTTTTTCTGCCGACTGTCATTAGCCAACAACACTAGCTAGCATTTCTTTTCAGCCAAGCTAATGGAGCACAAATCAGCACAGCCCACCTGACCAATAGTGCTTTAGAAAAAGTTTAGGGCTGCCCATCACATTAACATACATATGAAGAGATCCATAGATCTGGAAATAAATAAATTAATTAACATAAATAAATGTTTGGCACACATTTTTCTTATGTTTTATAATAATTTCTTTATAGTATTTGTTTATTATTTACTACTATTGTTTGCTGTTGTTGTTCAGTTTCTTTGCTTGTTGGTTTATGCCGAATATTTATTTGGTTGGTTGATTTATTTATTTCTTTATTTTCATTCTCCATACTATAGTATTCCATAAAAAGAAATGTAACAACGATAAGCACACTTCCTTTTTCAGTGCTTTCCAACCAAGATTTCAATAAAAATGAGCTATATTATGAGCTTCCATTTATGATTAATTGCTACTGTAACATGCTGTAGTTTGTACTGGCCTCTGCTTACGATATTTGCATAAATCAGTATGTTATATAATGGCAGTAATAAAGACCTCATACCTGACATAGGGGACATTAGCAGGGATGTGGAATTTTGCCCCAGGGTCAAAGTCCTCCTCGGTGCGGGGCACAGGAGGGCACAGTCCCTGGTACTTCAGTCTGAAAGAGAGATGCAGTGAAGGTCAGCACTCTGTCCCCCTGAGTGACTGGCAGAGCAGTGGGGGTGTTTTGTGTGAGAGAACGCCCTCTCACCTGAGGTTCCACCACTCTTTGTTGTACTCTTTGTCAGAGATCCGTCCATCAAACACCTTCCACCGCCACTGATCCATGAGGTAGCCGAAAGGTAGGAAGGCGATTTTGTCCAGTGCGATGCTCATCAGGTAGTTAATGTCACTCTCTGTTTAACAGCCACATGCAATTAAGACGACTGCAGCTATTCCAAACACCCCCCCCCCACCCCCGAAATTCTCCAGGGGCACCGGATAAATGGCCTGACCCTGCACTCAGACCCCCAGCTTCACTCCCAGCTGTAAGTGTGTGTGTATACGTCTCAAAGGAGTGAGGGGGATATGTGAAAAGAGTATACGAAGATACCTGTAGGCATACGTGTGCATAGAGAATCATTTCAATACATGTCAGTTTTGTCACACGCCTGCAAGAACTTACCTTTGTTGCTCTCTGCTTTGTCCAGAAGTCCAATACTTTTCAGGTGCTTTGGAGTGGAGACTGATAAGGCCATCACATCGCCAATAGCCTCATGAAAGCCTGGGTTGGCCCCATCCCTGAAGGAGATTGGCTGGTCTTTGTACTGCAGGAAGTACTGAACGTGGCCCATTTCATGATGCACTGTGATGAGTTCGTCCATGGTCACCACGGTGCACTGTTTGACCCTGAACAAGAAAAAAATTACGAAAGGAAAATGCTTTATTTTTGATGTTTCTTAGTATAAATTAACAGTTATACAAAAAAAATTACCCTGAATATTTTATTCAGGAAATACTTTTGGGTACCCTGTTTGGATGTTCTAAAAAAGTGTGGTGCTTTCTGGTACTTAGACTATTAGCCTTTTAAAATGGTTCCTTCCACTACAGTTGCCTGCCATAGCTGAATACTTTAATGCAGTGTAATGCAGACGGTCCATGAAGCAGAAACATGGAGTGGCAGGGAGCTGGGAGGGAGCTCGGAGGGAGCAGAAATATGGACTGTCTGGCAGGGAGCTGGAAGGGAGCAAAAATGTGGCCAGGCAGGGAGCAAAAACATAGGGAACATAAACATGGGCCGTCTGGAAGTCCCAGAGGACCAGGTTGAGAAATACCGCTTTAATGTAACCTAACCAGACTACTGCCACCGCTGATTGAAGGAGTTCAAAGGGTATTGTTTTGAAATGGTAACCAATGCAAAATGGACAACAGGGGGTTAATCCTCCAATCAGAAGCCAACACTTGGCAAGCTAGAGAGGATACACCCCCTGTAAGACTAAACTGAGGTTATAAAAATGGTGGTCTTGAAAATACTTGATCATCCTCTGAAGAAGCAGTACAACTGTGAAACTTTAGAAAACAAAACCGAAATAAAAAGTGGTCTTATTTCTTGTTTTCTCAAAACCTAACCTGAAGTCCTTGCGATTGTAGAAGTCCCAGGCCGATGCATGGCACACCACTTTGCGGCCATCCGTGGGTTTCTCCAGCATGGACTTCTCCCAGAACTCAGGGGGCATGGGCAGCAAACCCAAGGAGGTGAAGAACTTGTCAGACTCTTGAAACATCTTTCGCGCATCCCATTTCTGGAAAGAAAAAAAAAAAAACAAAATAACTAATATGAACCAAATACGAACTGAAATCAGGATTGGACACTATTGCTGTTTTCTGAAGCGGTTCACCTGGGCTATCATTGCGGGAGTGGCGTCCACTTGAGCAGCATTGGGGTAGGGGATCACCAGGTCCATGATGGCGGACCAAGTCTGGGCCCA
This sequence comes from Petrocephalus schoutedeni, assembly GCA_026780765.1. Taxonomy (NCBI): domain Eukaryota; kingdom Metazoa; phylum Chordata; class Actinopteri; order Osteoglossiformes; family Mormyridae; genus Petrocephalus; species Petrocephalus schoutedeni. The sequence goes on along the minus strand of JAODKL010000095.1, from coordinate 27,958,271 downwards.
CATGTTACCTGTTGGAAAAGTAGAGGCTTTGGCGTCGAGAGACACGGTGTCTGTAAGTGTGATTTAGAGTTTTTGCATTTTGTTCAGTCATGACGTCCTTCCAACCTGCCCATCTTTGTCCCTGTGGTGTCTCTCCTGCTTGCCCCACTGCTGTACCACTGTTCCTCCTGATATCAGAAGTAGCACCATCACCTGTCTCCCATTATCTGCCTAGCCGCCACATTTAGACTCAAATTCCTTGGTAAGACCACACCTAGAATATTGTGTGCAGGTTTGGTCACCATATCTTAAAAAGGATATTGCGGCCTTAGAAAAGGTGCAGCGTAGGGCTACAAGAATGATTCCTGGTCTTAGAGGAATGTCATATGAGGAAAGGTTAGCTGAGCTCAATCTGTTCAGCCTCGAGCAAAGGAGACTGAGGGGGGACATGATCCAGGTCTATAAGATTCGAACAGGTCTGGATGCTGTTCAACCAAATAGTTACTTCAGCATTATTTCAAACACAAGAACTCGTGGCCATAGGTAGAAATTAGCGGGAGAACATTTCAAACTGGACTGGAGGAAGCACTTCTTCACACAGTGTGTAGTTAGAGTATGGAATAGTCTTCCTGATAACGTAGTGCAAGCTAAAACCTTGGGTTCCTTTAAATCAGAGCTACAGTAGATTTTAACAACTCTGAGCTATTAGTTACTGTAAGTTCTCCCCGAACAAGCTTGATGGGCCGAATGGCCTCCTCTCATTTGTATATTTCTTATGTTCTTATGTTCTTAAATCTTAAAACTTGGACTGTGTAAATTATGATTTTGTTATCATGACATCCTCTGCCCCTGGAGGATGGGCTCCCCCTTTGGGTCTGCATCCTTCCAAGGTTTCTGTTTCTAGGAAGTTTTTCCTTGCCACCATCACCCTGGCTTGTTCACTGGGGGCTTTGGGCAGCAGTAAAGTAAAGCTCTTTGAGACAATGTAATGTTGCGAAAACGCGCGCTGTACAAATTAAATTGAATTGAATTGAAAGATTCCAGCAGGGTGACTTTTAGTGTCATATCTGTCAAGGGTGCTGGTTTGATTCCTGCAGCCAGCTGTGTGTATGGTCATGTATATATTACATTGTGGTGACAGTAATGTAATAATCTGTTATTATGACCATGTAGGGACATTTTTTCAGTTTTGTCAAAATTTGTGACTGCAATCAAAAAAGCAGAAATCCCAGAAGTCCAGTTTTTGTTTTGGTTACTTATGCTTGAAGTTAGAGCTGGGTAGGAGTTAAGGCTGTCAGTGTGTATTAGGGTTGTGCCTAAAGAAATTAATGGAGGGTACGAGATACCTAATCTGCATGTGTGTGTGTGTGTTTGTGTGTGTGCGTGTCTGTCTCTTTCTGCATCTGTCTGTATTTGTGTGTGTCTGTGCATTTGTGTGTATACAGTATGAGTTTCTGTGTGTCTGTGCATTTCTGTGTGTGTGTGTGTCTGTCTGTCTGTTATAATACATATTATCGTGGGGACCAAATGTTTTTTTGACATTGTGACCACATTTTCGGTACCTACAAGGGGAAACTCAATTTTATAAAAACATTTGTGACTGCAATCAAAAAACAAAGAAATGCCAAAAGATGGGAATACAAACATCTGTGTGTGTCGGAAGGAGATTGTATGATGGATGGATCAGACAAGATAGGAATTTGTTTCCTTACCCAAAAGGTGGGCTGGAATGGGTCCGTTTAAGTTGATCAGGTTGCCTCCATACTTTTTATAGAGGCCTCGGCGGACATAAGCGTGCAGGTTGAGGTAGAGGGGCTCCAGTTCCTTCCAGAGGCGCTCGAGGTCTTGCTCGAACGTGGGCATCTCATACAGAGAGCGCCAGAAGGCCCCATTGTCAGAGTGACCTGTCACACCAAGTGATCAAAGTGAGCAATAGCTGTGATACCACCCGCAGAATTCAAATCATGGTGACAATGAGGAGGATGGTGTTTATTAGTTCTTGGACGGGAGTTTCTGGTACATCTACAAGCTTGAAACCCCCCAAAGGACAATTTTCATCTGCTGCAGTTTATTCATGTCAGCACACCGCTTCCTGCCCTCCCCCAGCCTAAAGAGCCCTGACTGATGCACTTGCACGGCCTCACCGTTCAGTTCGGCAGCCTTATTGGCGAGCTCCACATATCTCTTGTAGTCTTCCCGGATCGATCGACCTGAGGCATTGCGCCAGCCCTGCCAGGCAAACAGCAGCTCATTGTAATCCCTGGACTCCGCCATTATCTTAGTGAGGTCTGCAGAAACAATACAGATGTACAGACATTACCGTGGGCTAACGAAAGTACAATCAAATTTAAGATATGGCCGCAAGTCCAACGACATGACCACAAAGTCGATCATCGGAATGCGACCTAGGGTGTCCTGGTGCCAAGTGCACATATGGACACCCTTGTGTTTGAACATGGTGTTCATTATGGACAATCCGTGACTAGCACAGAAATCCAACAACAAAACACTGCTCGGCTTCAGATCGTGGGGGCTGTTCTTCACAATCACTCCACTCCAGGTCTCACTGTCATTGCCCAACGTGAGCATTGAAGTCCCCCAGCAGAACAAGTGAGTCCCCAGGAGGAGCGCTCTCCAACACCCCTTCAAAGGACCCCAAAAAGGGTGGGTATTCTGAACTGCTGTTTGGCGCAAACAACAGTCAGGACCCGTCCCCCCACCCGATGGTGACGGGAGGCTCTTGTCTACCGGGGTAAACCCCAATGTACAAGCGCCCAGCCAGGGGGCAATAAGTATGCCCACTCCTGCTCGGCGCCTCTCCCCGCGAGCAACTCCAGAGTGGAAGAGGGTCCAGCCCCCCTCAAGGAGACTGGTACCATGCGTCGAGGTGAGCCCGACTATATCTAGTCAGAACCTCACAACCTCGCGCACCAGCTCAGGCTCCTTCCCCGCCAGAGAGGTGACATTCCATGTCCCTAGAGCTAGCTTCTGCAGCCGAGGATCAGACCGCCAAGGTCCCCGCCTTCGGCCACTGCCCAGCTCACACTGCACCTGACCCCCATGGCCCCTCCTACAGGTGGTGAGCCCATTGGCGGGGGGACCCACGTTCCTTCTTCGGGCTGTGTCCGGCCAGGCCCCATGAGTGCAGGCCTGGCCTCCAGGCGCTCGCCATTGAGCCCCACCCCCAGGCCTGGCTCCAGAGGGGGGTCCCAGTGACCCGCGTCCGGGCGAGGGAAAACATGAATCTCTGTTTTTACTCATCATTTTTATTCAGGAAGAATTGATAAAGTTTAAGGAAAATTAATTATAATGTCCACATTTCAAAAAAAATTAAATATGCATGGAAAAACCACAAACTGCTTTATAAATGCATGAAACGCCAGTGACCATTTTGGAGGGTTACACCAATCAGATGACAGAACAAACAGCCAAACAGATGACAGAACAAACAGAACAAAATGTGAGACCAAATTTGGGTCAACAGGATCTGTGCCACTAACAAAAATTCAGTACCTTTCCCCTACAGCTGACTTGGACTGGAAGGTTTGAAATCGTATAGCACTGGATATAGTACATGATATTCTGCAAGAAGAGGTGGATAGTTCAGGTCCAGAATGTAAAAATCCTGAACAAGATTTTGTTTTAACCAACCAGTTGAGCATAAAGAGTCACAGTCACAGAGTACTCAACTGGTTGGTTGAAACAAAATCTTGGTCTGGATCTTTTTTACCTTCTGGGCCTTTTAGAGTGACCCCGATCCCACAGCGCTCCACCAAAGTGAGTGAAGAACCACCTGACCAACCCATAGTTTAATTTGTAGGTGTCACCAATTTGTCTGGTGAACTCACCTGGGTCCAGAGGGAGGCAAGTTCCATCTTTCCGGCAAACTTCAGCCACACTGTACTTAGTTTCCATGGTTGCCAGCAAGTTGTTGTACTGGATGAAAAAAATTTAAGACTTTTAAAGAACCCTTGTAATCTTGTCAATTCATATGTATTATTTTTGTAAGGAGGCCGAGGTAATATTTCATTTCAAATAATGCATGTTGCTTTGCTTATTCCTACTAAGATGCAGGTTGGGACGCCATCGCATGCCCACCTCCTTTAGTTGCGCCTCGGGAAGCCCTGCTCTTTCTATGTCACTCAGCTTCTTCAGGATTCGCTTAACTGATGCATCCTGAAAGTCCGTGGGGTCATAATTGCGTGCCTCCAACCCATAGGTCAATGTGTGGTTGGACATTTCCAAGTTCTTCTGCAGCTGTATTGAAAATAACATGAAAAGTACACTTTAAAGCACAAAATAACCCTACTCCTCAAGGTCTCAAGACGGGTCTGGTGTCCCATTCATTCCTAATGAGGCCCTTCTAATGCATTCCTCCTTGTCATTACAAGGTGGTACTTTATATTCATAGCATTATTACACTGGACTGCTCCGTAACAGCTGCTATCTTTCAAAATGCATTGGACCATTTTGATCTCAATTACACCTCAATAATCCCTCTTAGGAATTCACATCTTAAGCTTATTGCATTCCATGCAAACGTGACTGAACTTCAAGAAAAGTAAGGTTCACAAGGGACCCAGCGGCGATGGTGGTTTGGCCATTACCATCGTCTGCTTGTTCTGCTCATTTATGTCGGTGTTGTAGGCCCAGGATGCCTCAGTGTAGGCATTCCACACCATCTCTGCAGTACTGTTGTATTGGCCAAGGAATTTCTTGGCTTGGTTTTCATCGGAAATCTTATCTGAAGGAGCATAACCATAAAGTACTTACTGAAGTGAAAAGAACCATTTCAAGAGTGCTCTGTCGGGAGAAGCCCATTTGCTTTACCACACATCTGCCCATGTTTAAATCAGTAGATTTAGTTTGCTGTTTATTTGATATAATCTGATGAACCAAACTATTTCATTTTGAAATTCTGAAATGTCGTTCTGATATTGAAGCTGACGGAGAAGACATTGTTCATCAGTTTAAAATCCATAATCATGTTATTCAAGTGCTTATAAACTGCATTTACAACATCAAGAAAATCCGGTCCAGAGCCTTTTTTGGAAGCTATGGGTTGCAAGGCAGGGAGTAACCCAGGATAGGGTGCCAACCCATCACAGGGCAGACTTACACACCATTTGCTCACAGAGGCACACCCACAGGCAATTTGGCAACTCTGATATATTGTGATTTTGCTACAACTATTTTATGATTAGTCGCTCAGTAACATGTTTTCAGTTCTGTTTGTTAATAAATTGTAGTGGTTGGGGGGTTGTGGCCCCACTCATTGCTTTTTACAACACATTTTCATCTTATTTTTATCAAGTTGACTCTCAACCCTTTTTAAAAACATTAAATAGTGAAGATTGCAGTACTTGAATCTTCATACTAAGCAAACTCTGAATATAATATGTCTACTAGGAGTTAAAATGGTATTGGACTCCCAGATGATAAACAAAAGAAACACATAGCTGCCTTTATATAGTGCATGTGGTAAAGGTGCTCAGGATTTTACAGAAATGTAGTCAACAAAGTGTGGCCCATGTCAGCAACTCACTGATGTCCCCGGGGTAGCCCTCTGGCATGGGTGGCATCCAGTTGAATTCAGGCCAGCCCAGTGTTTCATTCTTGTTCTGCTCCTGTAGCCACTTGATGACGGGTTCGAAATATTTCATTAGAGCACTGGCATCCATCTTGTTTGTCCCAAGTGCATCCATCAAAATATCAGGCCATGGCCTGGATGAACCTGCACTCAGGACCTTCCTGTGTCAAATGAGAGAAGAGCAAAGCTCACTGCATACCCAGGGGGCACAGATTTCTGCTGAATGGTCAATAAATAATGAAGAAGAATGAATCATTTGCACTGAATTTATTCCAAACGGGCCTTGTCATGCAGAATATTTGAAGGCTTTAAAACACTGGAATAGGTGAAACCTAATCCAAATCTAGTAACAGTTTAGTGGGTTAGCTGGCAACATGAATAATTTACTTATTTATACAGCTAGACTTAAGAAGACAAATGCTTTGGCATCAGGTTATAACAGCATTCATAACCCGACCATGCTGTCTTTAAATCTAACACTTGGACTGATGCTTATTTCCTGCTACCTGCTGCCCTGTTAAATTACTAAACAGTCAATGGGAAAGTGTCTACTGGAAATTAGAAGAGCCAGGAACCAGTGTAATCCCCTTCTCCACCTGTGTTTTGCACTTACCTCAGAATGTTCCCCGCCTCCTTGGACTTGTAGATATCACAACGGTGTAGAGGGCCCTCATGCTGGGCTGCCTGGCACAGTTTCTCATGGAACTGAAACTGCAGGATAAAGCTGACAAAGTATCTGTGAGGGAAGAAGAAGCAAATGTTAAACAGTCTGAGCAATTTATTCCACATTTTGCTGGGCTGTGAACCAACAGCTGTGACATGGACAGGCTACACTCCCTGACCAGACATACCTGATATATGGCGTGTTTCCAGGTATGTGATACTTTGCCGCTGCATCAAATTGGCTCTCAGTGCGTTGGGTTGGAGGACAGACCCCCTGGTACTTTGTCCTTGAAAGATTAAAAAAATGACCGTAGTCAGGACGTTACGCAGCAAAGTCCATGTTCTCCTCTGAATGCCCACATTGGACTTTGGCAGCAGTTTCTCAGAATGACAGGTGCAGTGCTACAGTTTTTAGAATGTGATTTCTTTGATGAGGACACTACCTTAGATACCACCAATCTGCATTGTAGCGATCAGGGGGGGTCTTTCCGCTGAACACCCCCCACCGCCACTGATCAATAAGATACCCGAAGGGCAGGAAAGCAATCTTCTCCAGAGCCATCTTTAAGAGGTAGTTAATGTCGCTCTCTGAAAGAGGGGCCCAGGTGTAAGTCTGGTTAACAACAACTGAAGTGTAACTGTGGAAGATGGGGGAAGATTGGGGGAGGATTGGGAGAGGATTTTGATTGGGGATTGGATTGGGGGAGTATGGGGGGGGTTTGGGGAAGATTAGGGGAAGATTGTGGAAGGATTGGAGGTAGATTGGGGGTAGATTGGGAGAGGACTGGGGGAAGATTGTGGGTAGATTGGGTTGAGGATTGGGGGTAGATTGGGGGAAGATTGGGGGAAGATTAGGGGAAGATTGTGGAAGGATTGGGGGTAGATTGGGGGAGGATTGGGGGTAGATTGGGGGAGGCCTGGGGGAAGATTGGGGGAGG
>JAODKL010000095.1:27928727-27950729 GCA_026780765.1 Petrocephalus schoutedeni | reverse complement strand
GGGAGGATTGGGGGAAGATGTGGGAGGATTGGGGGAAGATTGGGAAGGATTGGGGGAAGATTGGGGAAGAATGTGGAAGGATTGGGGGTAGATTGGGGGAGGATTGAGGGAAGATGTGGGAGGATTGGGGGAAGATTCGGAAGGATTGGGGAAGATTAGGGGAAGATTGCGGAAGGATTGGGGGTAGATTGAGGAGGATTAGGGGAAGATTGGGGGAAGATTGCGGAAGGATTGAGGGTAGATTGGGGGAGGATTGGGGGAAGATTAGGGGAGGATTGGCACAATAGCAAGCAAATAAAACGCATATTTTTTGTTTCGTTTTGTGAGTACAAATTAGACAATAGTGGATCTGTAGGTGACAGTTACATGTGATAAGTAACAGTTAAGGTTAAACATTAATAACTGCAAAAGTTATTAGCAATAAATCAGAGAACATAAAGTACAGTCCCAAAGTCCACTTTTTCTGCAACGGAAAATTCAGGCACAAATCCACCATTTACACTCAGTGGCTGCTTTCTTAGTTATACCTAGTTAGCTAGCACTGGGAAAGATTCACTTCTGCCTTCAGAATGCATCAACTGCATTCAGAGAAGCCTTTCGCTGTTGCACTTAACTATTATTTTTGCATTTCTGGCCTACCGGTTACCTTCAAAACGCCTGGACATTTTCCCATAACCTCTTTCATTAACAAGGTCTGTTTCATCCAAAGAAATGCTATCGATTGGATATTTTTTGCTCAACACATTCTCTGTAAACTCTAGCTTCTGTACACCACGTTTTGGCCTCTCGATAATTTCAAAGTGCACTATATAGTGAACATTACCTGACCCAAACCCACCCAACGCACCATCGACCCGAGCATCATTACTGCCCAGATAATTGCTAATGTGGATTTTTTTAGCACCCTGCTAGAATATAAAAATATATTAATGATTCCCCATATTTGTAATTCCTCATTGAAATGGCATCTCTTCTGTAAGCTTCTGTCTGTTTTCCGTTTTATACTGTTATTGTAAGGGAGTGCACACTGAAAAAAACACCTTTTAAGAATCACAGTCAACTCATGGGTCCCTGACTGAATATTCAAATCATTGACTTTCAGGAGCCAGCACTATTGTTAATTATGGCAATACTACCTTCATCGTTTGTCACACTATCCAGCAGGCCGATGATGTTCAGGTGCTTTGGCGTGGACACTGACAGGGATAGCACGTCACCGACGGCTTCGTGAAAGCCAGGGTTGGCTCCGCTACGGAAGCTGACCGGCAGGTCTTTGTACTGTAGGTAGTACTCAATGTGGCCCATCTCATGGTGGACAGTGAAGAGCTGCTCCATGGTCACCGTGGTGCACTGTTTGATCCTACAGGGATGAGCATGAGCAGCACATGAGACCACGACTTTTTACACATTCCTGCTTCCTCTTAACGGACATAGACCTCCAATGGTACGAAGGAAGAGCTTGAAGACAAACACGAGAGTTGCCTCCCGCTGCTCACCGGAAGTCCTTCCGGTTGTAGAAGTCCCAAGCAGAAGCGTGGCACACCACCTCACGCCCATCTGAAGGCTTTTCCAGCATAGACCCTTCCCAGAACTCCGGGGGCATTTCTATTAGGCCTAAAGATGTGAAGAACTCCTCTGAGACGTTGAACATGCGGAGGGCATCCCAGTTCTACAAAGACAGAGAGAAAATACCTTCCTACATATTACTAGCCACAGAAAGACTCCTCCACCTTGAAAATGACGTGAAACAACTGAAAACAACCCAGGCATTTGTAATTTGAGTTTGGGTTTTTATCTACTTAAGAATTATCGAAAGTCTGGGTGAATGTCAATATAAAACAGCACAATCCAAAGTTTTATAGTACATTTAGAAATAGTTTTAAATTGTTCCTTGTACAGATAATATAATAACCTCCCTGCTAGTTATTTATTTTACATTTTGACACTTATATAGTTGATAATGTTGCCGAAGCCAGTCCGGTCCTTTGCTCACTTGACGCCAGAGAGATACAAGTACAAGTTCTTACATGTAGCTACTATGCTTCTCGCTAGCTCAAAGCCATGCATACACTTACTTGTTTAATCATAGCATCAGTCACATCCACATTGGGTTTTCCAGGGAAGGGGATCATCATGTCATAGATGTTGTTCCAAGTCTGTGCCCACATGTTTCCTAAATTAACAAAATGACGATCACACAGATGCTTCTAAGTACCTTCTTTTTACAATTTATAGTACGACATCGATGGCGAATTAAATTCTCGCAGTTTCGAATTTGTTTGGCATTGATTGGCGTGATCTGTTTCCATCAGGCAGTTTACTACACCACCCAGCATGGCCTACCTAACAGGTGGGCTGGAATGGGTCCTCTGAGGTTGATGTACTTTGAGCCATATTGATTGTGAAGCTTGCGGCGCACATAGGCATGTAGGTTCAGGTAGAGTGGCTCTAGCTGCTTGTAAAGATCCTCAAGGTCCTGTTCAAATGTTGGTGTGTCGTACCAAGACCGCCAGTAGGCCCCAGTGTCAGAAAAGCCTGACGATAATGGGATGTGGGGGACAAAAACATGTGTAGACCTTAGACTCACTGATCTTATAAGATAAACATGCATGGTGGTCACATTAGCAATGTATATTATAATATTATCTGCAGTTATGTGACTATTAGTATTACTGCAAGAGTGATGCTAGTAGAATATGTAGAAGTAATAGTACTATTACAAGAGTATTGATTCTACTGCCATGCATCTCCTAACTGGCGGATTTCAAACTCCATCACTTTTGGTGCTTTTCCACTGGCATACAGGAACCGACCTGTGCCTAAGCCGTACCACGAAGAGAGACTAGGTACAGCGCGGTTCCAGCCTGCTTCAGTTTTCCACTGCAGAAGGGTCGGCTCGGTTAAGGTGTTGTTGGGTTTTGGAGGAAGACAATGACGTAAAACCGAAGAGTCACATGTATACTGTCCACATGGTGTACGTGTATCATGAATTTTTATTTTTTTTTACTGTGCCCTAGCAAGCCTGTCAGAATCCCCGTGTTATGTTTCCACCAAACGCTACCATCAAACATTAGCATTCGCTTGTGTAAATTTGCATCCCGAATCCATTCCATTCAACTGATTTATAGTATTTTTTTAAGTAGTACGGTGGAAATTTTCGAGTTCAGATTTATGCATTAATACAGTGCGTTTTGCAAAACTAACTAGCATAATTATAGTTATGCTATTAATTAACGAGCATATAGAATATGGCATTTTTTCCTTCAGATAATCCATGCTTATCCACATACTGTAGATCATTGGTATCTCTGTGCTTTCGACCAATCAGATGGTGGTGACGTGACCAGCTCGGTTTGGTCACGCTTTCAGCCCTGCTAGTAGGCGGGGCCATGTCAGTGCAGGTATGGTTCAGGTGCGGCTCACATAAATTACAATGGAAGAGTGCCAGTTCGCGGTATGGCTCAGGTCGGCTTGGTTCTTGGTGGCAGTGGAAAAGCACCAAATGACAGTAGCTTACTGTTGCTGTTAGTTAATACCCCAGAGAGTGGCAGTCCCTGAGCAGTTCTTACCATCCATGCGAGAGGCTTTGTTGCTGAGGTTAACAAATACTGGGTATACTTCTTTCTGGGGAACCCCAGAGTTGTTGTGCCAGCCCTCCCACGCGTAAAGCAGCTTCTTGTAGCTCCTCGAAGTTGCCATGATATCGGTCAGCTCTGTGGGCATGCGTCATGGAGGTCACACACGGAAGGAAAGCACACATGACCTGTGTGTCACATTGACTCAACCAACACTGACTTTTCCTTCCCCTTCATAAGACACAAACACAATTTTTCAACTCGAAGAATGATCCATTTCACTGACACAAAAATTCACACATGCCATAAGGTGTCATCTCTGGTTATTTAAACACATTTGCTCTGATCTGCCTGCAGGACATTGTCTCATCGGGATAACCAGACCTAAAGCCAGTGTCACATCATGAGTATTGCAGGTGTCACACTACGGCAGAATAAACCGGCTCCGGAGCCCATGTTTATACACTGCCAAAAGAAAACAAAGCAACACAAGTACAGTGTTGTGGAGATAACGACAACATGTAAATGCTGTTGACTTTATAAGTGGCTTCACAAGTCATTGCAGGATATACCAGAAAGAGCAGGAAGTGTATCTGCAACTTAAGGTGACACTGTCGACACAGAAGAGCAAAGCAAGGCTATAGAACAGACATCTTAAAATCCAAAAACGTCCAAGGTCAGATAATCAAATAAAGGGGATTTTTATGGAGTCATCTTCTGAACATAAAAGACTTCCTTCCGCTACACACAACAAACAACACAGCCGGTTGTAAATATCAAAGGCAAATATTCCCACAACACTGTTGTGTCAGCAGTCTGCCCACCAGGAACAGGAGTAATGCGCATAGGGTGTGATAGGTATATAATGTCAGCATTGTGCTCTAGGCATCCTTGAGTTACCCTGCAGAACAATGTACAATGCTACAAAGGACTGGCCATAGGAAGCAAGGCAGAGGCAGAGAAAAAGTCCAATTCTTGGAAAAACATATTCCCCAGCAGGGATCTTTGTTTGTTATTGTTATAGTTTCATATGCTATTTACTGGCCGCAGTGAGTGGCTGGTACTAAGACCCAGTGATGGAAGAAGTGCTGGGTGGGATCACTGTGTGCTGTCAGTCACTGGCTTTTTTTTTTAACCCCAAGGGGTCCAGCAATCTAACCAATGAGAAGTGGCCTTTGACCAGTCAGGGACTGAAAGTACAAGATAATCGTGCTGCATTTTTCCAGTCACCGCAAAGACCCTGGGGGGCTCCCTGTTTACTCTGGCACAATTTCAAAGGAGGAAAAAAAACACATATGCAGTGACGTTAAATTTGCAGTATTTGGTTCAGATGAATCAGTTTGTTCGAAGTAACTTTGTTTTATATTTATAAATGGGCTATCATAAGAAATCCTGCTAAAGGTATTCTCGTTTATTATACGCTATATCCTAAATTTTTGCAAAATCTTGTGACATCATATTTGAACAACAAATATAGTCCTTAAAGTAATTCATGGCAGAAAGTATCGAAATAATGACCCTTAGCTGTACCTAATGTTCTTTTTGTGTCCTTTGTGTTCACTCTGCATTTCAAATCCTTTCTCCTGGGGAACCAAAGCAATTTTCTTTTTCCTGTTTTTTTCTTCAGTGTAGATTCAACCTTCCTGGTCTGCTGGCATTTAAGGGCTTTAAACTCTAATTATCACTTCTAATCTACTTCTCCTCTGGGGTTGTCCCATTTGCTGTTAGATTGTAGAAACATTCCTCCCATAGAAGAAACCACTTCACACATATACCCAAAGAAGCAGACAGGCGTTTTAATGCATCATTTGAGCAAACGTCAGGTCATAAAATGCCTCATAAATATTATTATTCACAAAATGGTTTTCTCCTTATATCAGATACTAGGGTAAATTACTGAACATGATGGTATTATTACAATAACCTCTATCCTTAATAATCTCTATTCTTAGATTCCCTCACAACGATGATTAAATCATGAGCACACTTCTGCACACTTAGGATGAATGGTCAAGATGTGATACAGATGGGGTAAGTAAGAAAAAAATGGTTTGAATGTGTGCTGTTGTTTCAGTTATCGGCAGACCCAGATCCAGGGTGGGCCCGTGAAGCCGGGTCCAGTTATCGGGTTTAGTATTATGTGACCAAAAGGTATCCAACATATGTACATATGCGGCAGTAACATTTTGTATTTATCCATGATATGATAAGTTAATGCAATTTTTTTCTGCTTTTTTTCGCTTCTGCTTGCAATGACACAGTAAGGCTATCCCGGTTAAGGTAATAAGGCTATCCCGGTTAAGTTAATAAGGCTATCCCGGTTAAGGTAATAAGGCTACCCCGGTTAAGTTAATAAGGCTATCCCGGTTAAGGTAATAAGGCTACCCCGGTTAAGTTAATAAGGCTATCCCAGTTAAGGTAATAAGGCTATCCCGGTTAAGGTAATAAGGTTATCCCGGTTAAGTTAATAAGGCTATCCCGGTTAAGGTAATAAGGCTATCCCGGGTAAGGTAATAAGGCTATCCCGGTTAAGGTAATAAGGCTATCCCGGAGCTGCAGAAGCTGGCAAGGCTCACCTGGCTCCAGAGACCAGCATTTAGACTCCCCAGGTGGGCAGACTTTGGCCGTCGAATATGTGTTGTCCATCTTGCTCAGAATGCTATTGTACTGAAAAATATTAGGTGTTAATCAGTATATTTACATATAATGAGCGATGTCATGAAAATAGCACCCCCTGACTAAGCATGTAACAAGCTTAAAAAAACACAAAATCCTGTGGGAATGTATGAGAGATGTGTAAGACTTTTCATTTTCGGGAAGAGCTGAGTTTTGCTATATACACAGACTAACCTGCTCTCTCTCGTTTTCGGGCAGATTAGCAGGTCCCAGAACACTGATTCCCTTGATAATTTTCTTCAGCTGTGCCTCGAACGATTCCACGACAGTGTCATTAAATAGTTCTTTAGCCTTCTTCCCCCAGGCCTCCGTGAAGGCCTGCTCCTCCATGGCTGCTTCGACCTGCGGGGAGAGCGCAGGTTATAATGTACACATACATACCTCACAAGGGGAGAGCTTTACAAAACGCCAGTCTGTCAAACCTGAGGCCATTTGTAAGACCAGGGAACTGAACTCCGAGTAAGAACTGACTGGTCCATGTAACAACACATTATGTAGTTATACCACATTATGTTGTAGCTCAACAAAATGTATCAAAATTTTCACCTCATTATGTAATAGCACCCGCATTTTGTAATAATCTGTCGCATTTTGAAATAGACAGCTTAAACTCAATATGTAATAAAGTTCCCTGCATTTTGTAATAAGTTATTATATGTTGTGGTGGTTATTATACAACGCATTGTTACATGTCCTGTATATAAGAATCAAACGGCTTTTGTGTTGTTCCCAAACCTTGGAACAACCATATTTTTCACAAAAAATGGTGTTTGGCAAACGATATTCGAATGAACCCACAAAATTCATCATCCCTTATGTAAAGACTGACACCACAAATACTAGGATCGTCATCGTTATCTGCTGTCAGCACGGATGCTGAAGTGGACCAGCTGTCAGGCGCATAATAAGCAGAACAGAACAAAATGCCTGGCAGTTCATGCAGAAATTCTCCTGCGGCAGCGTGGCTCACCCTGGACTGTGTTTGGGAGGTGTGCCTGTGCGGCGGATGGCCGAGACCACAGCTCAAGGACTGCAGACCTCAGCGAATTCGGCTCTTACGCCATCCTGGCTTAACAAGCACAGCGTGTGCATTCATTTGCTGTCAGTGTCTAGGAAAGTGATGCACTGTAATTAGAAGTCTGCCACCCAATCAGCAGAGTATCAGTTTTCGGGCCAGGAATGGGTCTGTTCTTTATGGTCAACTTGAATTCGTGTTTTATGCATGATTTTAGCTCATTTGCACTTTCCAAACTTCCCCCAACACCCATCCAAGACCCCCACCCTCCCTTAAACTCTCATTTGCCCTTTACTTAGCAAGCATTCAACTAGCGATGGAAGAAATATGGAACAATATTGCAAATGTTCTTCATATACATAATGTAGGACTGGTGTACGGGCCAGGCTTGCGCATTAATCGTATAGGATTTTACCTGTAATACAAGTAAGTAAGTACGCAAGTAAACAGAGTAAAGGCAGGTTTAAATGGATCACTTGTGTAGTTATTGAACCCCAGCCCCATTAATAAAGAGGCCTCAAGTGGTACAGCCCTCCCCTGTTTCTGGCCCCTCCACAGTGTGAGAAGGCCCTTGCTGGGCAGTCATGAGGCCCCTGGTCGGGACCCGATAAGGCAGAGAGGCCATGTGCCCCCATCAGAGGCTCCCCTAACACATCTCAGGAACTGTCAGTCAGAAAACAACGCCTGGTGCCCCTTTCCCTGGCAGGTCGGCACCTTCTGGGCCACCATATGTTTGTTCAGACACCTTATCTGCTCACTTTCCTGAGAGACATAGGAAGTTAGTGACGCATTTTCACAGCAACTATGACCCTCTCTAGCAGCAGAGAAGATAGGAAGACTACTGTAATGAAAGTGATGTATTATACCGGCTACACGCCCAGGTTCTCAAAGCTGCCACCCTGGGGCCACATCTAAACACATTCTGTCTGTGCTTCCTGACTGATTTCACACTCACATTGATCCCATCTGAACTCACGTCCTAAAGGAGATATAAGACAGTTTTCTTTTCTGGGTTCACATAAATATTTACACAGAGGATTAACCATGATGTCCTTGGAATTAATCTTCCTTAGCCATGTTTATGTAATGTTAGATTCATAACAACAAAAATGTCCATTCAAGGAGTGGTGCTGTTCATTTGGTTAGTGAAAAAAGCACTATATGCAAAAAATATATAGTATAGGATAGCTTACAACAACAAGCTGTATAGCAGATCTTCATCGGGTTCCTTGACAGAGCTCTGTTCTTACATGCTGATCATGTTGTTCATAATGAATATCTAAAAAAAGATTTCTCGGTTGAGGAGACCCAGTCAATCACAATAAATGTCCCCAGATGAGTTGAAGGTATACATTTTATCGTACTGATATTTTTTCACAAATCCTGTTAATTTGGCTAGTTAATGGAGAGGCATATTGCTGCAGCCAGGAGCTGAACGTCAAGTGGGAGGAGCACTGTCAAATAGGAGGGGCACTGTGGGAGGGGTTTATTTGTGGGACCTGTTATCATCCTAACACTAACCCTCGTTATAAACCTCTCCTCCCCCTCATGATTAACCCCTCCCACTCGACATTGCCCCTCCCACTCGACATTGCCCCTCCCACTCGACACTTTGCCCCGCATCGATATATACTTGACTTAATGGGCGGGTTTATTGTGTTGCCTTTCAAAACTGATTTGTGGGATCTGACTTGTGGGACCTGACACAGAATCACATGATGCAGCGGAAATTACTTTTCTGGGTACTGGGCTGTAGACTGGTTTATCAAAATAGTGTGGAGGAATGAAAACAACTGACAGCTGTCTCACCACAAAGGAAAATATGGGGCATTCTGAGCTAGAACTAGGTACAGGCTCAGACATGGGGGGCTGGGTGAGTTTCCTCTTGTAGAATGTCTTACAGGGCTGTCAATAAGGTCCAGGTGAAGCAGGTGAGATGTGATAAAATCTGATATCTGAAACGTCTGAATGCTTGTGTAGTGATGCTGGGACCGACATGAGTTTAGCTCTGCTGCCAACACTCCAGTACGCTGCGCAAATGCTGCGTCGGTAGATCTACTCTGCAGGTCACATCTGTAAGAAGCAGCTCCTAATGGGCAGATGCAGTCAGTCTCTGATGCATCATCTGAGTATCCCTGTGCCCATTTCTGCTTCGGAAATCTACATTACCTAGGAATCAGAATCTGCAAACCCAGCCCAAGCAGTTGTGCCCTCAGGCCAGGGCAAGTAATGTGCACCATTGGCAGTGGCTGTGCTGCCTTTTCAGAGTCCCAAACACTGGTAGGTCTGAATCTACATTTCACACATGAGAACCGCAGCACTGACTGCGTCGCGCAGTCCCGACATCGAGGCCGTCTACGTCACACGTCGCGCCACCTGTCCGCAGTCAGTCACTTTTTGCTCCAAGAGTTCTGCCGCGCTGCCCGACCGCCTGCACAAACAAACGCTCGCTGGTCCTCACACCTCACCAGCTGAGCTGCTGCCTGGGGGGAGATTTGGAAGTGCACAAGCCACATTACTCTGGGACGACTAGGCTCAGCCTGAGGAATGTCATAGCGCTACGATGCACAAACCTCAGCGCGCGTGATCGGGGGGCCAGCTGTCTGGATCACTGACTCACTGGCCGCTGAGGATGATCCCAGTTTATCAAACGAGTATCCGCTCATGGAGTAATACAAGCGTTCATAGGGGCGACAACAGAGACCCCGCATGTGAATATGCTGTGAGCGGTCTTGCCATCCTTACCTGCTTTCTGGAGTTGTAGTCTGTCAGGTTAGTGTTGTATGTCCAGCTGGCACTGGTGCTGTAGAACAGGACCTCCTCTGCGGTGGAATTGTATTCATCTGTAAATTGCATCGCTCCCTCCTCTGTGCTGTTGTATGTCCCTGGCATCCAGTTGTTGGGCAGGCTGAGTGTCACTCCAAGGAGGGGTGCTAACGCCGCTAGCCAGAGCATGCTGGCCCGAGTCTGTCCCACCAGGAGGGCAAGAAAGTACTGCAAAAACTCAATAAAGAGGGACTTTTGAGAAGAGTGCCGCTGAATTGCCCTCTGCCAGTTCCTCTGCTTCCTTCCTTCTCCCGTGTCTCAGAAATGCTGATTAGTCACTGCAAGCTTCTTTTTAAGTGCCAGTCTAACCCAGCCCAGTTTCTGCAGCCTTCCCCTCACAAGTTTACAGCATAACCAATGCACATTTTACAGTATTTCTCCCCCCCCTTTCTCTCTGTCCTGCTCTCCCTCACGCTTTACCTGGTCACCACTACGCTCATTCTAGGTTTCTCAGTAGTAGAACAAAAACAGCCGGTAAATGATCGCTTCCTTTTTGGCCAGCAGCAGAAACTGTTGCAGGGAAAGCTTTACAAACCACCAGTCGCCAAGGGACTGGCGTCTAGTCCGCCTCACACGCCGCGGGCTGGAGGAGACGAACGAGACACAACCGGTGTGAAAAGGAAGGATCAGAGAGTGAGGGGAGATTGAGGGAGGGGAGGGAGAGAGAGAGAGACAGGGAGAAAGAGAGAGAGAGGTAATTTGTGGGAAAGGGGATTCAGGGGAACAAAAATGAACAAACTCTCCATCTATCACACTTTTTTTTATCAATCAGTGGACATGAAAGATCTTATCAAAATGAGCGCAACTGCACTCTGTTCTGAAGCCGCACTGAGAGTAAAATCAGTATAACAGGTTTATAGAAATAATACATTTTTAAATCTCTAAGGCAGGGACCCTTAAAGCAGGTGCACAATGAATTGTTGTAATTAATTAATTATTGTTTAAAGGCAGCCACAGCCAATAAGAGTAAAATGATGCTGTAATCAAAAGGGATCCTGCAGTGTTAGGTTTGGACCGTTGGGTCGGGTTGCCTGAAAGCTGCAGTCTCACACAGCAGGAAACAGACCTTTCGGTATCCGCAGCTACAGGGCTCTCGCAGAGCAAAAGCGAGGAGACACATTCAGGCCGAGCGTACCGCCAGCCTCCCGCCGATCCCCTCCGCGCAGGGTACGATCTCTCCATGGAGAGCCTTCCCAGAATCCTTCAGTGTCACTCAGGGGGAACAAGAGGCCTGCACCAGGTGGCCAAAGGCGCTGGAGGGTTCAGTGAAAAGCATGGGGCTCACCTAGATATTTTCAGTGGAAGCAACGGAGGGGACACTGGTAAGGAGAGAAAGGAGAAAGAAACAGAGAAAAAGAGAGAGAGAAGAGAGGAAAAGTTAAATTACAAACAAGGTTAAACCCCTAGGGACAGCAGGAGCATTTTGTAACAGCCAATAATGTAATAGCTATCAATGATGTAATAACATGCCAATTGCATAATACATTTTTCACTTATAAATACTGCAAGTACTAAATGTTGATAATGTCATAACTGACAACGAATGTAAATAAGTAGTACTTTACCAGCCAAAGATTCTAATGTTTTAGGTTCGAAAAATGTATTATATTATCGGCCAGTGGCTATATTATCGACTTTTATTACATAAGCATGGAAAAATGATCACATTACTATTGGTAGTTATTACATTTTTGGCTGCTGCAACTGTAACCGTGTTGTTTGTGTGTTTGACAGCTGCAGGTTATTGATTATTTTCTTTACATAAGCAAACGTGTTTTTAGTCAGTACATAACTGCTTTTGCATGCTGATTTTTATCTTTTTGTATTTTATGTATTTATATTTCCATTAAAATTGCCCGTCTTGTGTGTACTGTACTTATGAGCGGTATAATCAGAAACAGAATATACTCTCTTGAGCCTGGTCTCCATATAAACATGCTTAAGCAAAGCAATTTTTTCCTTTTTTTATTTTAATGGTGTACATGAGACCACGTGAAGTCAATATCCAGTGCTGAGCTGATGTCAATATCAGACTTAATTAGAAACACTTTCCAAAAAAGAAATGGATCACATGTGTGGGTGTCTCTGTATAGCTGTGGCTCACACTTTGGCTGTACTTTGGCTCGGAGCTGGGGTACAGAGAGTCATCATGGGCATCAAGTCCAAGACCTCCTCTATGAACTGTGCGACTCTTTTCTTGCAGCTTGAGCTGTCCAAACGTCTGTAAACACTGGGGTCCACACTTTCACCATCGCGGGATGCTCCACCCCTGCTCTCCTTTACCCTCAAAACACAAAAACATCCATTCTTCAAAAGACGGCAGGCTTGGGTCAGAATCAGTCCATTTGCATTATACTTTTTTTTTTTCCAGTGTGACACTTTATAACATCCAGAGGAAGAGGGGTTTACAGGCAAAATATTTACAATTAATATAAATGTTTATAAATAAATGTTGATCACAATAATGTGGGTCACGGATACAAACGCTGGAAAGTACCGGAAGATTGCGGAGCAGCTGCTGTCTGTTACGGAAAACTTCTTCCCGTTTGAATATTACTGGCAATCAAGAATTCCCAAAACACCAAAACTGAGAAACATGAAATTGATTTTTTAATTTGATTTATTTTCGGCTTTCTTATGAACATAAACAATCATTTAAAAAAAAATTCTTTTAAAATAATAATGAAAGAGGTGTCTTTTGGGGACAAATGGTGGCTGCAGCATCTGAGAAATAGCTGCCGTCTAAGGACTGGCATATCCTCCTGTGTCTAGAGGATCTATTTCAGCCTCCAGGACAATTCCAATGCGTGATTGTGCTATGCATTCTGGGATACCTTTCTGCAGGCTACTGACATACGGCCCTTTTATTTCTGCACTTGTGGCTTTAACTGTACCTTCAATCAGTCTGGCTGTTCTCCTCTGATCTCTCTCCTTAATGTAGTGTTTTCTCCAACAGAATAAACATTAATGGTTTAGGGTACAATGCACAAAAGACACCCAGCCAGCTGCAGTTCTGTAGGAGAAAACACTTTGTTAATGAGAGAGGTCGGGTATAAATGAAGGGTACAAATTCTGTTTTTCGTCCCCTTGTAACCTGGAGGAAGCCGCACCCCCAAACCCCGAAACCCCTCGGGCCTGACAAGCCCCGGCTTTGTCTGTCTCCACTGGCCCGGCTTGCTTGGCTTTTCAGTTCCCACCAAAAGCAGAGTTCGCTTTCCCCTCTTGTGTGCTGCCATTCACATGGCTACCCCGCCCGGTCCCCCGAACGCTGTTTTCCCTGAATAAGAAACCCCTTCCAGGCCCAGCCTGGTGTCACGTGGCTATGCCCCGAACAGATACAGAGGCGTGGAATCAAAAAAGCATATGCTTCCAAACTCATCTGCAGCCAAAATAATAATGTAATTTATGTTTTTTAATCATCTGTGACCTTGTATTGGATAAGTGGTTACAGAAAATGAATGCATGACCATTTATAATAAAAACAAATCTCAAATCCGTCATAAGGTATTACACAATCCATCCATTTTCTGTAACTTCTTGTCCTATTCTGGGTTGTGGGGGTCCAGGCTTATGCCGGAGGCTATGTGCACAAAGAAGGAACAACCCAGGACGGGGCGCCAACCCATCACAGGGCACACACACACCATCCAGTCACACATGCACAGCTACGGCCAATTTGACAACTGTTCTTGCACAGTGTGGGGAAACCGGAGTAACCGGAGGAAACCCCACAACGATATGGGGCTAACATGCAAAACCATCATACAGTTATTCGGTAAATTACAATTCATAGTTGTTTTCTAATTGCAAATCTAGTGCTTGTAAAGGTAGCATAAATATTTGTGGGCTGTAAACTATTTGTTATGCCAGTTATGAAGTCACTGGATGTAAATTGGCCCTACAACATGGCACACTTGAAACGTAGCTGGAGAGTTAATGATTACACTGTTGGCTTTCATACTTGCTGAGTATACATGTGACCTGTTGTTTGGACCAAGAGCTTTGCTTTTATCTACGGTACAAAGGTGCGTAAATAATTACAAAGGATATCTTAATCTAAATATTTTACAGCTAGGAATTATTTTGTTGAAGATTGCAGACCTGCTTGGACGTGGGAGCTGAGAGAATCCTGTGGAAGGGAGATGTTCTCCACCGTTGTGGAGAAAAGTGATATGAACAGCTTCTGTGATCAGTTCCCTATCTGTCTTTTATAGAGCCATGTTGACAACAAGCTTCCATTGCGTCTCAGGCTTTAAAATCAGTGGTGATAAAATGGAATGATCGTTGATAGCAGGAGAAGGTATTCATTTTATAATCTACTTTACTTGGTAAAAGGTGACATGGTGATTCAGTGGTGCCTCACATGAATACTGGCCCTCTTTTCTGTGTGTGTGTGTGGGTAGGTTTAGACCAAAATGTCCCCAAACTTCCTTTCTTTTGGGGATATTTTTTCAGGTCCCCATTTGGATAACCTCAATTTTATAAAAATCTATGAATGCAATCAAAAAAGTAAGAATGCCAAAAGTCTTGTATTTGGGTTGGTTACTTATGGTTAAGGTTAGGGCTGGATAGGGGTTAAAGTTGTCCTGATTGGGATTAGGGTTTCTCCCATAGAAATGAGGTACGTTAGTCTGTGTGCGTGCGTGTTTTCATGATATTTTCATGTTATGCAGGTATAAAGACTTGGGACTAGGCAAGCTGAGATCTTTAAATTGACCATAGCACGTCTTGCAGTGGAGTAGCATCTTAGTGTGTTCCCCTGCCTGGTGCCCTATGCTGCATGAGATAGCTTTGTATAAAATCATGGCTGGTTAACCAGGGTTCTTTGGACTGCCAACACATTACTATTTGTTTCCTCTCCTGCATTCCGGCTTTCCTTCTCCACACAGAATTTGAATCGATGGATGCGTGGATGGATGGTTGAATGCAGGGTTCTCTCTAGCGTTTCAAAATTATTAGCCACTGTGGCTAACTGTACTGGAGGACACACATGAATCAGGACTGCTTCTACAGATGCAAATATGCCAAATCTGTATGCCTGTGATACTATGTGTCTGTAGACAAGTAGCCTGGCATTGCCTAGCAATGTTTCCATTGGCAGAATTTATTATTTTGTCCAAGGTTTCTTCATCATGCAAATTTCTCCAATGTGCCCCATACTTTTTAATTAACTTAGAGAGACCACTTACACCATGAACAGTTTGGTATCAAATCTAGAATGCATGGGTTGAAATTTTATATTTTGCACCCTTTGTCTCATAATCGCACTCTCTAGCATGCTAACCTGCCTTGCAGCTGCTACCTGGCGAGTAGGATCTGTGCTTATCAGTAGGAGTCATGTTGTCAAACTACTGAAGCTTTTTGAACCCTGTCTCTCAGAGAAGCCTTTATGTCCTTCATCATACAGTCATGGAATGGCTGGTTTTCCTCTGCTTTCCTGCTTAGAATAACATGCAGTACATCGGATTAAGAGCGTGGTGGTACTTTCTAAATTCCTAATCCTCAAGAATTGAAAAGGGCTGGAAATCTTTGGCAGTCATTGATCTATTGTGCTTTGCTTTGCGAGGGTCATGGTCTTCAGTATGAAGTAGACCGGTGTTTCTCAATCCTGCTCCTAGAGTACCACCTGCCAGAAGGTTTTCAGTCAAACCAATACTGCTTACAACCTACCACCTTCATTATTAAGCCATTAAGAAACACTTGATGCTAATTAAGGTCAGGCTGGCGTGAAAACATCCTGGTAGGTGGTCCTCCAGGAACAGTATTGAGAAACACTGAAGTACATTATAAAGCTATAGTTTTTCTATATTTATATTATATATTATATATATATATATATATATATTTTTTTTTTTTTTTTTTAAGACATGCATCTTCCTCCATCCGTCCATCGTGTCTCTTTGGATTCCACATGTGCTCAACAATGTAACTTGTTTGCATGAGCTTTAGAGAAACGGCGCTTCAGTGAGCGAGCCAGTTCCCATTGTTCTGACGTTTCTGTACAAGACCTGCCTCTTAGAGCCAACTAGCTGGCGAACGGCCCATCACTAGTTCTGACCCACTTGTCTAAGAGATGGTTGGGATGGAATTAGAATGTTTTCGCGAAAACTTGGAAACATCATATCACCAAAACATATTTTGCGTAATGCAAAAAATAAGCCTGCTAAGGTCAGCATTGTGAGTTTGGTCTTCACCAGTGCGGCGTAATGGTTAAAATAAACTCGCCACATTCGCATCTTAATCGCCAATGGTGATGTGATGGATGGCTGGCGAGAACCTAGCGATGGATGGATGGATGGATGGATGGATAGATGGATGGATGGATCGATGGATCGATGGATGGATGCAAGTGACCCTAAATCACACAGAAGTTGATTTCTAAACAAAAACACCCTGAGTGAATTCATCCACTAAATTAAATGACTTACATCAGAGAGAACTGACATTTGTACCGAAGACAGAAGAATCTCTGCCACACTTCTACTAAAATAGATGCATCAATAAAGTGTTCACCTTCTAGACAGCCTTTGAATACATGCTGCTCCACCCACTGTAACATCTGTTACTCGCTCCTGTGATTTGCTCCATTTAACTTTGGGCTCCCCCTTGGAAAATGCATCTGCAAATGCAATAAGTATTTGGGGATGAAAAGCATGAAAAATAGATGCTCATCATTTCATCAAGAATGCTAGTGCCCCCTTTAGTATCTATGGTGCATCTATATGCTGCTTCCCATCTTCAGTGCCAGATGCAGGTCCTTAGGGTTGGCTTAATTCACACACAGCATCATTTACACATCTGACCAAAGAGCTTATCAAACTAACAGATAATATTAGTGTTGTATTCCACTGTGTTTACATTAGAATAAAAAATCCAAAAAAATCACAATGCTGTGTAATGTTTATGATACTGTATAATTTATATAATATTAATGTGTTTGTAAAATGTGTTTGAAATTGACATTTCATTGTTACAGATTGTGGATAAACAAGTGTAGACACCAGGCCTATGTGCATCTATACAACATGCAGTCAGTATCTTTTTATAGCCTAGCCTTGAGTATTTATAAGCTTTGGTATTATGGCATTGGGTTTTATGGTCCAGTGTGGCTATATTGGGAAACCTGGGTTTGTTGGATGGCATGTGTTTGCCTGGATTCACTTGGCAACAAGCTCCCCGGATCCTGCTATATCCTGCAGGACCCATCAAAGATCCACAGTGGACAGGAGGTCATGCTCTCATCACCATGATGCGGTGGAAGAGGCCCAGACTGTGACATAAAATACAAACACTGTAGAAAAAAGAGCAGATAGTTCAGTCAGGGTTAAGACCAGCCTGTCTCAGGAGCACCAACAACAATAATTATGACCAAAGCATCAAAATGATGATGGCCTCAATGTTCAGTCCACAAGATCTTCTTCTAAGTTCTCTGATGCCATTCCCACAGTCCCAAAATATGACGATCTAACTGACCACTGGTGTCATTTGCAGTGTTTATTCCCCTTTTAAAACGAGTGGTCAGGATAGATGGAACTATGTTAACTCACTGACATTGCTGTGAGTCATTCGGCAGCCGGACAGCAAACTAACCGTCACGGCATTTTCCGGGGAGATTTCTCCATTACTATCTAAATACTAATGACTCCTTATACATCATGATGTCATGCTTATTGTTCCTGTGCACTGTCCTTTTGGCAAGTCAAAGTGATGTGTTACAGATGAACGCATCACTATCAGAGGAACATCTGAGCTTCTCCTGTAAAGATGTCCGAGCTGCTCTGCCAGGATATACTGCTGCCCCACTCCGTCCTTCACGGGGGGGTCCTGCACTGGCATGACCCAGAGTGTTGAAATTATTTCCAGGCTTAACATATAACTATGCTGGGGAAAAAACGGAACTGTGCGACTCAGATCAATGTCAAACGCAAGCAACCTTTTTCATTTGAAAAATGACATCAGAAGTGTCATGTTTTGCTTACTCTCAGAAACAACATACCATTTCTATCTTACTACAGTTGCAACCTTCAGGATTTTCAGCAGTGTTTGATGATTAATTGAACTGGCAATAAGTATTTCTAAGCCTGGTACAGCATCATCACAGTACTGGAAGGACTATTGTCATGGGCTTATAGGTCAGCCTGAGAAACACTTATAGGTCAGCCTGAGAAATCCCTCTTGTCTTGCTTGGACGTTAATTCAGCCTGATACAGGAACCAAAAATACCCCAGCAAAGTTTCTGCTTGGTACCCCATGCTGAAACCATGCAGAGCGTTGGGGTCGTGCTAAGAGACACAGGGTAAAGTTCCAAAACTGCAGAACATGTGATCTTCATAGGCACTACTAAATGTCCCCACAATGTGATAAAAACCCGTTATTGTTATTTTTCCCGAATGGGAATACTTTTCTGGTCCCCACGATGGGAAACTCAGTTTTATAAAAATCTGTCAATGCAATCTAAAATCTAAAGTCAAAAGTCTTGTACTTTGTTTGCCTAGTTATGGCCCCCAGCATCCCATAAATGTGGTACCAGATGGCACATAACGTGTATGTGCATTTGTGCACTACACCAGCTTTGGCAGCTGTCTACTGCACACAGGGTGACATCTCAAATAAAATCCCAGAGACTAACAAGAGGCCAGCTGCAGATGATGCATATGGACACAGCTTCCTAATATACTGGCAAAAACATTGTTTCTCAACACGCTCGGCAGGTGTTTTGATTTTTATATCTCCCTTTGTCTATAAACCATCTTAATAAAGTAGCATTTGAACCCCATAGTTTCTAAAGCTTACTGTTACAATAGTTACTGCATTGTCTTTTAACTCAGTGTTTTTCCACCCAGTCCTCCACATTTTTGCTCCCTCCCAGCCCCCAGCACACTTAAACCAAACAATCACGAATACCCAATACCGTGCACAGGTGCTTTGGGAGTTGGGAGCGATCAAAAATGTAGATTGTCTGGGAGTCCCTGAGGACTGGGTCGAAAAACACTGATTTACCAGATGCAAGGTGCCTAACTGGCTGTGATGAAAGGCAATGCCAGCTTTCCCGCGAAAAAAAACACACTGTAAAAGCCTACAATTAAACCTTCAGGTTTGGGTTATTTCATTTGTTCCCATAGGTACATTTAGTTTACAGGAGAAGAGTCAGCATCCACATAACCAGTAAACAACCCCACGCACACACCCACACAGACAAGTAAATCAATAGCTAAATAAGTAAATCAAACCACACAAGACTTAAGTACCGAAGACTCAAGCTGTATGGGGGGGCAGAGTGTGGCTCAGTGGGTGAAGCCTCTGTGCTTGTGATCTGAAGGTCGCGGGGTCAAGCCCAGCCTCCGCACATCTGTGGGCCCTTGAGCAGGGCCCTTTACCCCACCCCCCTCAGTGCCCCAGGTGGCTGCCAAGCTTGGTTGGGAGCAGTGGGAAGAGAATTTCCCCACTGATCAATTAAGGTTCTATTATATTCATCTCATCGCCTGTGTAAAATAATATTTGATAAAATATAAAGATCACGTGTATAAAATTATATTGCTAAAATACATGAGTGCATGTGTGAAATAATATTTCATAAAATACATAAGATGACATGAAAAACACTATTAAAAAAATAGATAAGATTATCCCTTGCCCAACCATGGTCTCATTGTTCTGCTGAATGACTGCCACAAACAAAACTATTTCTGTACCTCTGCTCTTTGGAACTATAAATCTTCATCCTGAGGGAAGAAGTTGGAACTTTATCATTTGAAACTGAGGTGGTTATTCGCTGTACCTGTCTAGTATACAGTGATGTTAGGTTGTGCTGTTGCTCCCCAGTCACTCTACTTCGGTGAATTTCTGCTTTTTAAGGACAGGTTTCCAAACCATGCATCCAAAGAAAAGAGTAAAACTGATTCTATAAAAGCACGATAAACTACGGTCAATTTGGTTCTGTCAATATGTAAATAAGAGAGGTTCCTCTGTCAATACAAATGTTGCTGGCCCTTCTTACACATGGTCTCAGCTTTGAGTTGGTAGTTGTCCCTAGGTATTTATATGCTTCCACACATTCCACAGTCTGACCTTAGACAGATGTAACTCATGTGTGCAAGCCTGTCTTCAAAAATCAACTATCATATCTTTAGTCTTAGATATGTGTTAGATGTGTGATATGTAAACCTTAATTATTCATAGTTTTGGTTCAACAATAACACTTCATAGTACAACTGCAAACTCTTGTTTTACTTTGAAGGTCATAATCACCTCTTCTGGTGTTTAATAATTCTGACAGTGAAGTTTAAAGTCAATTATGAATATTTTTATGTACTATGAACTTTCATCATTTCCACCATGGAAGAGTTGACGGTAATAATAATCATTTTAAGTGATGTTTTCTGTTCATTTTTTACAGATCATTTAGGGTTTGTTTTAAGGCATCCAGCCCATCACCAAGTACATAGTAAAACTGTCAAACAAGTATACAGTTTTCTTACAAGTTTCACAGTGTATTTCTTCCTGGGTTTGCACAAACCAAGCTAATGAGTACGCTAAACTGAAAGCCTGCTAACTTGAGTAGCACTTGAATTTTTCCTAATTGCGATCTCACACATATTGTTCCAAAGGCAATTTGTGAGTCACACATGACGCAAATTATGTATCGAAATCACCAGGTGTTACCAAGCCCGAAAGCACATTCTCAGCTTTTTGCCGGTGTAGCATTGCAGATAAAAATGTGTCCCCCCTTTCTTTTAGAGCACCAACAAAGGCCTTCTTTGTCTTTCCCAGACAGCCTTCCCGGCCTGACAATTTTGACAAACACCTGTGTCGTTTTTCAGCGGACGTGCTACCCTACACCAGGTGGTTGTTCTACTGCTGATTATGTCAGCGGGTTCTGTGGTAGCTGGCTAACAGTTTGGCTAGATGAATGAACCGTGGAGCGATGTTGCAAAGGCTTGTGGTGAGCATCATTGCCCGAGGTGCGGTGGGCGCAGCACCACGGGGCTGCTTACACGTGCATCACGTCGGGGACAGGGTTAGCCATTAAAATTCTACTGCTGTCCTTTGCCTCCAAGCTCAGCAAGAACAGCTGGCAAATGGTGCTCTCTCTGCACTTTGATAACAGCAGCAGCAGTGATAATTTTTCTGTGCGTGCACGCCAAAACGGAACAGTCGGAGCGTCTGTGCAGACGTGGAATGGTTAGTGTGTATGTGTGCAGCCTCCTCACAGCATTTCCCTGCACAATGTCTCCTGGATCTGTAGCAAACAGTAACATGGCAGAGAGGAGCCTCACCGACAGCCAACCAACACAGCTATTGCTCCAAGAACAAACTTCCTGCCATTAGAAAACCTCTGTGAATTTAGCAATTTTCCTGGAATTTTTCCTCCAAGCGCAAACAGTAAAATACTTGTTCTTGACTTCCCCTGATGCTGATCTTTTATTACATACCCATATCTCAGCTGCCCAGTAAAGTGTGAATTTAACAGGCTCATAAGGCCGCTCTACATGACTGCGTATCCTGTGTTGCTGCCAGATTTAGATGGTAAAGCAAATGTCTGTAATTTGTCTTTTTGGTGTTTGGTAGGTAATAGCCATGAAAACCAGTTCAGACACTTATATAGCAGAGTCCTGAGTAAGCAGCATAGCTATGGAGAGAACGAGCAGACCGGGTGACAGCAGGGAGACCCTGCAGCCCCCCGGCTCTCTCCAAGCCGGCGATGAGGAGGGCTGGGTCCTTGGGGAGATGGCAGAAGCAGGAGCAGGAGCATGAGAGACGCTGAGGGAGACGGAGGATACAGCCTCACACACCGTTGCTCATGAGCACCCCAGCACACGCCTGTGCTCTGTTCCTCATGAGCACCCCAGCACACGCCTGTGCTCTGTTCCTCATGAGCACCCCAGCACACGCCTGTGCTCTGTTCCTCAT
>JAODKL010000095.1:27894794-27923675 GCA_026780765.1 Petrocephalus schoutedeni | reverse complement strand
TCCTGGGTTGTTCCCCGCCTCGTTCCCGTAGCTTCCGGGATAGGCTCCGGACCCCCCGCGACCCCGATAGGGAAAAATGGGTTGGAAAATGGATGGATGTATTATAAGGATCCTTTCTAAACAGTGCTTTGATAAAAATTTTTACTTTTGACTGAAATCTGTTTTTCAGATCCTGTTGTACCACTGTTAACCACTGTCTACCATATTAGTCCTTTGACTGAAATGCACTTTATTTCACAGCAATTAATGAATTGTGTAAACCTGACCTCTTGTGGCCAATGGTATAAACACCCAGAAGCATGAGTTTATAGAAAATGACATGTTTTCACTTTACAGCTTTCAGTGGGGAAGTTGAGCCCTTGACCCGCCTCCATCCTCCAGTGTATGCAGGCCTTTTTAAGCCAATCACTATTTTTAAAGGATCCATTATTAGATTCAGCCGAAATCATTATTAATTCACAAGTTGTCCTACAAAAAGGATTGCTATTGAGGTCACTGCTGTGTAAAAACCTCCCATAAGAGACCAAAAACATGACCATTTTCTGTAGCCGTCCATCTGCTCCCCCTGGGCCGGGCCCTGAGTTTATCACAGGCAGCACAGAGCACAGGACTAGGGTATACCAGTCCGCCTCACGGCATATACCATGTGGGGTACTTAGAGATGCCAATTAGTGTGCATGTTTTGGGATTACAGGAAGTGTCCGGAGGAAAGACATCCGACCCAGGGGGAACATGCAAATTCCCTCTCAGAGAGCAGAAGCGGAATACATCCCCCCCATCCCTGGAGGCGTGAAGCAGCAGTGTTACCCGCTGAGCCACTTCCCCAGACCTCAGACACCAATCAGCCACCCTCTGCTAATGACTTACCCCCTGCAGTGCACCGCTGAGCCTGGAGGGTCTCCCGGGAAACACAGCGTACGGGTCAGTGGACACCCTGGGTGGGATGCCAGTCTATTGCAGGGTTCACACACACACACACACACACACACACACACACACACACACACACTATTGGCAGCTAACACCACGCTGTGGAACTGTGACAGTAAGCCCAAGCAAACATAAGAAGAACACACATGTTCCGTGGCCACACTGCTAAACCATGTCATTTTGCTTATTTCAGTTGTATTAGATTATCTATTCTAACGTGAATAGAATGGTATGCTATATGTTGTCTCCTCCTGCAAAACTAATTCCATACTCATCCTCTGTTTGGAAAAGAACAAATTCAGATTGTGATGATTTAGAGTAAACTGATGTAATTGTCATCAGTAGGGGGCAGTGTTGGGCTCAGCGGCTTAGGACTCAGTGCCCATGATTGGAAGACCGGCGGTTCATACCCGGGGGCCAGCTGAGTGATTCTGCCCTTGGACCCTTAAGCAAGCCCCTTAATCCCCACCTCCACACTGACTGAGCCTGTGCTGTGAACCCCAAACTTGCTGTCTATATGTCTGTCTATGAGAATTTTCCCCTAAGGATGAATCACTATCCTACTGAATTATTCAGTTCGATCAGTGATGTTTCATTGCTTTTTGTTAAGTCTAATAAATTCGAGTGCTAGTACATTTCAATCAGTGATAGCTGTTCAGTTAATTGTTCCACGGCCTCTTGCAGTTTGTAGCCTTGAAACATTTTGGAGTTGCGCGTGTTCTGAGAGCTTCCCGTGGTCTAAAGCGAAAGGGGAAGCTGACAGCAACAAACAACCTGTGGTTTCTCAGTCTGCTGACAAGGATAAGTTCTTTATTTTCACATCATGTTCAGTGGTGAGATGGGAGGCTCTCCAGAGGCAGATGAGGCACTTCATTAACAAAAACATATAGGGAATGTCTTTGTGGGCGGTGCTTGGGCCCTGGGGCGTAGCCTTGTTGTGCAAGCGGGGGTGGGTCCAACCACCGGCAGCAGTCTTCAGGCAGAGTTCCTCCTTTCCTCCTCCCCCTCCTTGCCCCCGTGACCTCCCGCAGCTACTGCCACGTGACAGGTGGGGTTCCCGTCTGGAACTGCCAAGCACAACAGCAGCAGTGCAGGGGCCTGCAAATCGACCAGTGGTGTGAACGTAGCAGAGAGGTCAGCCAAAGTGCCCTGCTCCAAATTACAGTAGCAGTCTTCATTTTGTACCATCAGACGCAGAGAAACCTGTTGTTTCTGCACCAAAGTAGAGACCTAAACAAATTCTGAGAAGATCCAAAATCCCGATTGGATTCATTTTTGCACCTTTGACTCTGACTGTCCTGGAAAGCATTTGGAGGATAGATGGATGGATGGATGGATGGCTATTTTTGGTTGTTTCTTTTTCTTTTTAAAGCTAAGAGTGTAGATAAGCTAAGATTAGATTAATTTTGTAATGGCTAGCTTTTAACATTTTCTTTATTTAAAATATGTACTTGTGTATGATGGCTGTTACATTTTGTTTGATAAGACAGCAACCAATGACATTGTCTTTGAATTCCAAGTTTAAAGGTTCAGGACAGCAAATATTTGCATGGGTAATGACAAAAAGTCCTTTCCCGTTACTCTGTTACTCAGCGACTTGTTACAAATTCAGCAGTGGAAGAATGCAATGTGCCACCCCATGTAAAAATAATAAAAATAAAATATGCATTAGTTTGTTTTCTAAACGGAACTACAGAACAGACACAGTGCGGTTGCAGCCACCCCCAAAAATATAACTGGTCTGTGATGGGCATATTAATTCTCGATTTAGACCAGGGTAACTTTTCATTAGTAGCTTATCCTAGCTCTTAGACAATTCCTAAAATATATACTGCGAAATAATTGGTGCGTGTGATGCAAGGTTGGCAACACCAAGAATGACACTGAAAATATGGGGCTGTAATATGTCTCAAGCCGCATACCCCACGCCGTAGCCTGGTATATGCAGTCACATTTCTGTGGAGGGGACGGCACAGGGCACACTGTAGAGTACGGCGGCTACGGTGATACTAACGGTGTAGATTTTACACTGAAGTATAATAACTTTAAGCATCCAGCGTCTCTGCTGAGATATTACAGAGGGCCACAGTATGTAATGGTGCAGGATGCTGCAGGAGAGGAGGGTGTCCTGATGGAGCAGCATGTGTGAGTGGCCAGTACGAAACACACTGGAGTAAGACAGCAGTGACCCTTTTTCATAAATTTACATACCATCCAGTCTGGCCTAGAAGGATAGCATTTTATAACCATATCTGTGTATCTTATTATTCTATTCTGACTTCTGAAGGGCAAGAAGTCACTTAACAGACTTTTTTGCAACTTCAAAGTATGACCAAACTTTGGATATTATATAGGAAATATTAGAAATATAGTAAAAGTTAATCAAACCCCCAAAAGACTGCAGTATACCCTGGATGGGATACTAGCCCAGCATGAGACACACACACACAGACTCGCATACCTATCCAAATGGGGACCTTCCATTCATTTTTATGGGAAAAACCCTAATCCCAATCATGACACCCTTAACCCCTACCCAGCCCTTACCTTAACCATAAGTAATCAACTACAAATACAAGACTTTTGGCCTTTTTACTTTTTTGATTACATTCACAGATTTTTATAAAATTGAGGTTATCCAATTGGGGACCTGGAAAGATGTCCCCAAAAATATGGAAATTTAAGATTTTACCACACTGTGGGGACGTTTTGGTCCTCAAATGTGATCTATGCAAACCCACACAAACACACACACATGCCCACACATACATGTGATTCATATTCAATAAATATGAATGTGTAATGTTCAAGTATTCATACCTTTTTGTAATGACCGTCCATAAATTTCTACGGGGAAAACCCTATTCCCAGCAATAACAACCCTCACCCCTACCCAGCCCTAACATAAGCATAAGTCTGCAAACAAAATGTAAGACTTCTGGCATTTTTAATTATTTTATTACAGTCACAGATTTTTATTTATTTATTTTGTATTTAATTGAGTTTATCCTTGGGGGGATTAAAGAAATAAAAAATAACAGGTTCTTATCACATTGTGGGGCATTTGGTCCCCACAATGTAATAGATACATTACCATACACACACAGACACATATACACACACACACACAATCAACAAAGCACTGACAAGCTATAAATTCCAACATCTCAATCATCACTAGAAAACTCCACCACCACCCAATAGCTGGTATCCTCCCCCCTACCACCCCAGTGCATGGAAGGTACATGTCCCATTTAGGTCCTCCATTATATACTGTGTGTTTGCGTGCGTGTGTGTGTGTATATATATATAAATTTGTGATGTAAAAAAGGGATCACAATAGATAAATAATTTGCATCAACATCTCCTGTGCATAGCCCTCTTCAGGTCACCTCACACCTGGATTTTTGTTTGGGCTCTGGTCGGGCTCAGCTTATAGTATGTTTTTTTTATTATTAATTCATCTATCTTAAAAGCAGGTTGGGTGGCAAAAGTAGGTCCTAGGTGGTGGCCACTGAGTGTATATTGGGCTGAGACCTTGACCAGGATAAGCGTGGACAAATGGAAACATGTATAAGTGTTGATCAGATATTGATCAGAAAGCCAAGATACCAGTTTTCCCAGACATACTGCATTTTTCACCAGCTGAAACAGCAGTTCTGCAAATAGGTGACTTTTAGAGGGTGAGATGGCAAGGAAGAGCACCTTGTCTGCTTCTTAACTTTTTTTAGACCGGTAAGCTGGCAGTGCTGGTACTGGGTCAGTGAGAGAGGAACGGGCCGCACCATCTGCAGGTGCTGAAGCACAGAAAAAAAAACAACTTCAAAATCAAGCCAATCCCTCCCATTTCATATTTCCCTAACTGTGCATGAGGAAGCTTTTGCTAAGTAAAGACTTGCATGTATTTAAAGATATTAATTATGCTCATAGATATGCTGCATTTTCTGTAACTACCTTGAGGAGTCAAAACATAAAGCTAGAGAGAACAGGAAACTAGCCTTGCCATTAAAATTAGCTACAGAGATCTGCTAAATTTTAAAGGCGAACAGGTACCTTGGCACAGTGGCACAGTTACCGGCACTGTCAGCCACACCTGCAGGTTTGGGCCATTGAATCCGGTGCTGCTGTTCACAGTCCAAAGTGTGTGTCTTGAGGTAGACTGACATCCTGTGCTAGGTTCCAGGCCCCTAAGACTTTTTATTGAGCGGGAGGTTGGTGGAAGAGGTTAAAATTATGGTGTGCCATTACAATTTGCAACAGAAGAGTACCGACACACACATGGATTTAATTGACAGTTATGGCAATTTCTTTCTAATAGACTGTAAAATTCACAGGGCAGAAAAAAATCGAAATTGTATCTCAGTTTTACCTCTGGTTCTGGAAAGACATCTAATGCCTGAGAGTGGTGCAGTTTAGCATTCAGTACCAATGTGAACCGGCTTTTAAGCCTGAATACTATCCTTTGTGTGCCAGGCAGTGATAACACCTTCCTTCATTATTACCCTGTAAGGTAAAGAAAGGAAACATTGTGACTCAACTGAGGGACACTGACACCACATACCTCCAGGGTTGGCGGTTTGCTCCTCGCTCTGTACTGTGTGCTTAAGGAGTTTGTATGTTCTCTGCATTACATGAGTTTCCCAGTCTGAAACACGCATGGTGTTGCCCATAGTGACTGTGTTTCCTCACCCCTGGCTTGCTCACTGGGGGCTTTGGGCAGAGATAATGTAAAGTGCTTTGAGACAATTTAATGTTGTGAAAATGTGTGATACAAATACAATTGCAGTGCATTCTGGGCGTTCCCCCTCCAAGCGCCCTGGGCGCCCCAGGATAGGTTGAAGCCCCCATAAGCCAGTAATTGCTCGGAAGGTGGATGGCCACAAAACAAACATAAGCTAGTAAGAGGGTGTGGGTATCAGGGCAGGGTACTCTATGATGACAGGCCACACACACGCCAGAGAACAGCCCCCACTGCCTGCTGCACTGTGTCCCTGTGTAAAAGCACCAAGGCCACCTAGGACAGAGCAGGCCTCTCGGGACAGAATACCCTGCTTGTTAACATTACACCCACAAAACAATTTAACACCTGACATTAAAATTGATAAAAATACAAAATAAATATTAAGAAATCACATTTTAAAGTCCATAACTGGTCCTCTAGACGTCCTTTAAGGGACGTCCTAAGGACGTCTAGAGGACCAGTTATGGACATTTTAAGGACATTCCGTGAACATGTAATGGACATTAAACCCATGTAAATCCCTTTTTCTAAAGGACGCCCTTTGAGGACGTGATTCGGACCAAAAGAGGACCTCCTAAGGACGATCTAAGGACGTCTTGCTGTTTACTGGGTATTAACTCGATCAGTTACTACTGAAGTACAAATCAGGAACAAATATAATAGCTACTGGTGAAAAAAGATGCGACAGTATTGCACTTGTGTTAATCGCTACTTGTTCCTTAGTAGGTCCTGTAGTAATTTACAGATATAGTAATAAATATATTAACTGCTTGGGATAAAAGATGCGTCACGATTCATTAACGATGATTAAACATCAGATCAATATTTGATGTGTGCTATTCATTATTTGTACTATTCCTTCAGCAGCTCAGAGAGGCTTGCAAAATTAACAGATATAGCAACAAATATAGCAACTGCTTGAGGTAAAAAACGTGTCACAATCCATTAATGATAAGCGAACTTGAGATCGGCATGTAAGTCTTACATGTGGCTATTTCAATATTTAAATTTTAATATATACGCCTTTTTTATTTAAACTTGACCAACTCGACTAAAACCAAAAAAACTTCCAAGCAGTGTTGTTACAAGACTCATTTGCAAACAAACCAGACAAGCCGTTTCCTTCTTCCTGTCTACGGCCAGGAACCGCAGAGCTTAAGTGTATGTCTTTGTGTCTGTCAAGCGGAGAATAAAGCATCGGCATCCGAGAGCGGCCTGCGCATGTCTAGCATTTAATACTGAGCGCTAAGAGAAGAACTGGCGTTCCGAGGGGAGCGCTATCTTGGTCGGCGGAGGGTCCCTGAGCGCCCCCTCCTCTGCCCGCCCCGTCCCGTCCCTCCCCGCCGCGTCTGCGCCGATCTCTGTCACCATCACAGACAGTTAGAGTTGCGCTCCTCTCCATCTGTGCCGGACTGTCGCTCGGCTCCTGCTGGGGCAGAAGCACGCTGTGGAGCCCTGAAGGGGACACCGGACAAACATGAAGGACCAGAACTGTACCGAAGATATAAAGTCCATCCTGCAGGAGGCTCCTGCCGCACGGCAATCGCTCCTTGAAAATTACAATAACCTGCACAAGGTCGCGGAATACTGCGAGCGCACTTATCTGGAGGTGAGTGCCGTCGTATACCGCAGGAGCTGTCCCTGTACCCAAAGGCAGTTAGTATAAAGGATCTGAAATGAGTCTTCACTTTTTCGGCGATGTCATGCGGTTGATGATCTGAATTTTATGTGCACCTTTAAACCAGTATATGTCGTATTTGTGTGCGCTTTATAAAAGACGGTAAAGTATTTCTGAATGTTAGATAATACTTCGTTAAGCATGAATAAGAAGGCGTGTCATCAAATATAAATGTTTACTAAATAGTAAAAGCTGCGAAACATTCCGTGTGCAAATTGTATAAGGCGCAGTGTTGCAGTATTCCTACACTTAAAAAGCTTTATTCTTTAATGTATGCCTTTAATTGCAATGTTTGTGTACAATGGTTCAATAGTGGTGACAAAACATGTGAAAATCTAGATGATATTGCTAAAAGTTAAACGTGCAAGCTCAGATATTTGATGTGACATTGCGCTTTTTATCATCGCGACTGAAGTCGCTTGCTTCAATCATGAGTGACAAGTGCCGCTCGATTCATTCAACAGGCGGCACTCTACACGCTATGAGAATTAACATATTTGAATCATAAAACCATTACCTTTTAGATAAATGGTCTTGAAATACCTTACATCAAGTAGGAGTTTTTACAAATTTGGGGAAAAAGATAAACTATAAAACTATATATTACAAACTATAAACATTTTTAAACTATCTTTCTTGGGGCAAATATTTCCCTGCCTGTCTGGGCTGGTCTCTGCCTATGTTTCGCAGTTATGCAATTCTTTAAGTTGCTTGAAAAAACGTCTCCTTGGAAAAGTAATTTGGGTGACTAGCCATGAAAATCATTTCAGGATAGGTACAAAGAAAAAGGAAGAATTGTGTGTTATGGAGAAGTAGCTTTGCCCTGTACTCACAGAGATTGGTCAATCTAAAATATGTTTTCCCATAATAGGGCAGGGTTTTCAGACAAAATGAAGCATTTCTGATGTTAATTTCACTTTCAGGTCCATATGCGTGGTAAAAGATGGGAATTAACAGGGTTCACATATTAAGCTGTGCACTCATGAGTTACTCTCACCAGCTTTAGTAAGTGTGAAAGCAGAACTAAGTAGGTGGTTATTAGAGCATTTCCACTGGTGTGGGAAACAGCACGCTTGAACAGAAAATTTACCATAAGTTTAACAGAAATCAAATCAAATCAAGATGGCAAACATATTTTTGTCGCAACTACAAAAAGTTAATTAAAAAGTTATATTTCTAGTTTGCTTATATCAGAATGGGAGCTTAAATACACCGACAAGTTTAGTTGTTGGTTTGTTGAACTTTTTTGGTTATCGTTGTTGGTTTTTGAACTTCTATTTTGGTTACAAACTATGATAGAAATAATTATTACAGTGTTGGACAAGTAGTGAGATTCTTGGCAGAAAACAGGTATAATCACCCGGGCAAACACTTAGGTTACAGCAGAGACACAGACAGTTCAGCAGAGCACAGGCAGGGAAGTGTGATGGAAGCACCCTGAGTGAAAACAGCAGGTACATTCATCCTGTTTTACTTCATATTCCAAAGGATATATTTAAGCAGTAGCAGAGACGTGCCCTTTCACCCGGCCTTCCCAAGGGAAAACATCACAGAATAATGGAAACACTTCCTCTTTTAGAATTCAGGTGGCCACATCAGCGAGGTTCTAAAATCATCCAAGGATGTCAAAACTGAATCCATAAAATCCAGGCCCCTTTTTGATCGGTGAACTGACGATTGCATTTTACTGCTGCAGTCTTTTTCACTGCTTCCGCTTTCTGACCCCCGTCCCAGCAATACAGGAAGAGGCTTTTTAGAGGTTACTGAGGTTAAGACAGTGTTCCTTCTCCTTCTGCTACAATATCAGGGAGGTGACCATAAGAAGGCCTTGGAGGAGACCAAAGCCTTCACCACCCAGTCCCTGGCCAGCGTAGCCTACCAGATCAGCACACTGGCCAGCAATGTTCTCAAGCTTCTGGATGCCCAGACCACTCAACTGGGCATGATGGAGTCCTCAGTGAACCTGCTGTGCCAGGTAGAGCCAGCCATGTGTTTCATAACAGCCAGTCATTTGTCTTTTGTTTCATTCAATTATTCAACATACAGGTTCATACATACTTACTGTTGTTCTTAACATTACAAAGCATTTACAAATTCTTTGCATCAAACGCTTGTTAATATTGTGAAGTAAATTTGTTTAGCCTGTGTGCATTAATAAGCCCAGTGTAACAGTTTGAATGTGCTTTGTGTACACTAATAAGGCTAGTGCATCTTAATTGTAATGGGAATTCTTAGATCAGGCACGTAGCCTCGTAGTAAATTTACGGGAGTGAACCCCCCTATAAATTTGCCGGACCTCCCTCGGAATTCATGTCTGGCTGCAAGCCTGGCCTAGACACACACGCTGCATTATTACATGCCGATCCTATGAGTCCAGTGCTCTGCTTAAAGAGGAGTGTGCAAAAGCTATTAGAAGATGGTGTGAGTCAGAAACGAAGCTCCCGTTTTCGGCGAGAGGGATGCAACACGTAATTAATTTCTCTGCTTGCCCATTGTGCGGCTCTCAAACAAACGTCTGCCTTTTCCCACGGAGATGGTGTCTGATTTCACATCCCTGCCAGCTCCCTTTCTGAGGTGCTCTGAGGCAGCTCCCTACTGCCTACAGATTAGTGTGGCCTTCTTCAGAGTGCAAGCACCCCCCCACCCCCTTTTACTTCTATGTGTCTGTGATCAGTGTATTAAACTGCCCTCTCCTTCCTTGGACTGTGTCCAGAGTCTATTGTGAGGCTCGTCCATTTAATTTTGGGGGGTGGGTGGGTGTAGAGACCCCTAGTGCCATGTCCCAGTGGAGCCCCCCATTCCCAGCTCCCATTTCCTGGCAGCCGTACCCCTGGCACGCCAGACGTGCCCGGCATGCCAAACCAGGTCACCTGTGATAATGGGCCAGCAATGCTGGACCGCCATCACTTTGTGTGCCACTGAATAAGACGATTAACCGTGATTAACGCTTCCCGTCGGGAGTTTGGGAATTCAGGAAGCATTCGTGGAATTGGTAACTGTTTTTGCCCATTTTAACGAAGGGGAATCCAGCTAAAGCACTCCTTAAAATTAAGGAAAATGCAACCTAATAGGCGAAAAAGCAGGACATGATGTTTACATTACATTTATTTAGCAGATGTTATTTATTTATTTTGTTTAGCAGATGACAGCCAGTTCATTGGGCAATAGCAGTCAAGGACCACGAGATCTGAAATAGTTACCTGCTCATCACAGGCACAGAACAGCACGCAGTGATAAATTGTGTTTCCCTTGCTGTGGTTCCGTGCAGAGAGCCAGTGCGTGCTTTTCTCTCTCAGACAGTAGATATGCACCGTGAGAAAGTGGCTCGGAGAGAGATTGGCGTCTTCACCACAGTGAAGAAGGTGCCCCGTGGCCAGAAGATCGTCTCCCCTGCTCCCCAGCAAGCCCAGCCGAAGTACTCACGCACACCCATCACCTACTCTGTCCTGGATCAATTGGGACATGGCATGAAGGTGAGCCTGGCTGGGTTCTGGGTTCACGCAAACACCCTTGTAATCCTAGAACACTAGAAACATGTCATACAGAATCAGATTCCCTCAGACTTAATGGGCTTAGAACTGTCGTAACATGAGTTCTGTGGTTTGTCCTGCCTTCATGGAAGCATTAGCGTGGGTAAAGAATGAAACCATTTCCGCAATTTCATTGAACCTCTTTTTTAACCAAAAAAGGCATGTGCTGCATTTCGCTTTCGGTCACAAGTGCATACAGTATCAGAAGAAAAGTGTACTAATTTGTACCTTTGCTGGTCACTGGGCTGTGAACCAGTGTAGGC
This sequence comes from Petrocephalus schoutedeni, assembly GCA_026780765.1. Taxonomy (NCBI): domain Eukaryota; kingdom Metazoa; phylum Chordata; class Actinopteri; order Osteoglossiformes; family Mormyridae; genus Petrocephalus; species Petrocephalus schoutedeni. Next base: position 27,912,533 of record JAODKL010000095.1, on the reverse strand, counting down.
TCTGCCAGGTGTACCCTAGCTGTAGGTAAATGTGCCTTTTCATCTAATTTAAGGTATAGAAATGGACTCTGAGGAACACCCCCAAGGTACAAACAACATTAATGGTACATCAGTGTTCATTTCTGTACCTTAAAAAGTGCAATTGCCTACAGCGATAGGGTACATTGGGCCTTACCCTTGAGGGTACAGCCCCAGTGAGTGGCAAAGGTACACACTGGTACCCTTTTCTTCTGAAAGTGTAGATTCAATGGGTGTAAAGGACCCCCTGGACACTAAGCTGAAAGATCAGCACTTCGGCTTTCCCTTGATATATGTGATATGGCTCCAGCTGGCCTCCTGCAAGCAATGCAGTGTCACTCGTAACGGGAGACACATGGAAATGCTCTGTTGCTCATTGGTACAATAGCACAACAAATGCAGCAATTTAATGTATGTTGGACAGCGACCCAGGCTGCGCCTTATATGCCTGAGTACAATTTAATAACATTACAATATACAGAGATACTTATAGGTATCTCTGATCTTTCTATTTTACATGTATTTCCTTAGCAAACAGTTCCGTCCAAAGTGACATGCAGATGAGGTAAATAGTACTCCAGTGTGTGGCACATGACACAGTTTACTGTGTATTGCGACGCTGAGAATAATGCTTGTTGCTGCATACAGTGACATCTGCAACAAAAAGCGAGGTGCTTTGTTGTTGCCGCCTCTGGCCCGTGGCTCGGCTCAGCCGACAGCACTGAGACACTCTTGCACGGCACCAGCTTCCCACATCCTGTGCGATATGACGCCGCCGCAGAGGGCCGACCTCAGTTAGTTAGAGCCTGTTTCTTTCCACTGAGAGGAAGCCCGATAGAAAGTGTGGCGAGCCCCACGTCCGCTCGCACCCGGGGCCGGCTGCTTTCCCACAGGTGGCCCGGGGGAAAGGCTCGCCGTTGCAGTGGAGGAAGGATGGTGGCCGGGCCCGTGCCGCAGCACAGCCTCTCGCGCTGCTTCACGCAGCTTCTGCCTCCTCACACCATGATGGCGGGTTTACTGTTGCCTAAAAAAGGAATTACTGCATGTCTGTGTGAAACAAAAAGCACTTTCGGGGGAGGGGGGACCGTCTGTGGAAATAGGACAATGTTTGGCACATTTGGCCACCGACCTAAATAATATATAGTACTTCTTGATGCACAAAAATAACATATTTGTGATCACAGGGCTTTCCAGAATCGAACTGGACTTCCTTGACTTGGTATTTAAGTAAGATAGGGAACTAACATTCTTGTGTATATATTATTCATGAATTCACCATTTGGAAGCCTGCCCCCTAGTGCACAGAAGATATCAACTCATGTCAACTCAAGTATATAACGGCCCAATAAGACTCTAATCCCAAATTTAGGCTGTTTACAATCCCAGTAATTTGCAAATATTTGCAAACAAGACAAAACATTTTCTTTTACTGTGAATCTTATTTTCATATGCAATTCATTTCAGGGAATAATTAACTCCCAGCCAGTAACAGAAGTTTAGATTCCCTGATAACTTCTAATCATCACATGACCCACATGCAATATATGTAATGTAATAAATGCAATATACGCTATGACTTAGAAAATTCAGCAACCTTAAGAAACCCTCACAGGACACCCAGACCACTACCTGGAATACAAGCATTACAACCCTGGTGATTCAAACTTCGAAGTTTTACATAACAACCCTGTGAATAACACTTTCAGCCCAAAACCTTACTTAATAGTTGTGTTATTAAATTTGAAGCCATTCTCAGATTCATACTACTGTAAGTATAAAGTGGCCTAATCTATCATATGCTTGATTCTATTTTTTAATTAAGAAAGACTTTAATGCATGTTTACATTATCATTCTGCATTACTCTGAATCACCTAAATAGGCATTATTAATGTTATTATTTACTTAATTACCATCCCTCTTAACATTAATAAAATTGCATTATCTTGATCTCTCAGTATATTTCAGTGTAATACCATGTTTGGTCAAACACTGTAATGTTGCTGAAATTCCTATATCCTGGCACCCACAAGTCCTGATGGGTGCATCTGCTGTGCCTCACACCAAATATGAAGATATTAATGGTTACTTAGGAACGCAGGGCTGCTCAGACCTTCCTGGAGCTCTCTTGCCAGCAGTGGAGTCTTTCTCGCTGGGGCCATGGAGATAACAAAGGCACTTTCTGTTGCTGGGAGGCTGGATGGTGAGATCTTGCGTTTCATTCTCAGGACTCCGGGAAGCAGCTGGGAAAAACGGGCACCATGAACCGCAAACAGAGCACTCGGGATGCCGGGGGCACGCTGGGGTATGTCAGCATTTCGTCCCATCTTAGGGAAATCCTATTTGTATTCTATAATGACAGACCACTGTACTTACTGGGAAAAATACTCTAGTTACTGCTGAAATCGCGGGCATAAAGTAAATTGCACCTGCTAAATAAGGTTAGCAGATACTATCTGCTAATGATTGAGTCATGGCCACAGTCTGTCAGTCATGTGTACGTCACAGTTGGTGTAATTGTCGATCTTGGCCTGAGCAGATACCATATCTCTTTGCGTTAGTCAGTGTCTGGGAAATGCTACTGATTGCCCATCCCGTGTGACAGTGACCAAGGTTAGGAAGCCTTCCTGGTGGACTTATCAGTCTAAGACACACCCAAGCTGGAGAGATTACTGGTATTGCAAGAGACAAATGATTCCTATTAATAGCAATTGGAAAGCACAGGCATTGGGTCGAAGGTGGAAAACCTTCAAAACCTGAACAACCACAGAATGAGATCAACTTACTATACTTTTGTGCACTTTATGATGGTATGACAGCAATGTACTTTCAGAAGTCATCAAACTTTGAATGTTGAGTATCTGTTCCTGGGCTAACAATATGCTGTATGGTACTTTTTACTCATGACAGGTGACAGGAGCATCCATACAGTCACGCTCTGTACTAATCACGAGCACAAACATCTCGTATAGTGTTTAACAATGTATAGTGATCAAGTCACTTGTACAGTACTGTATATTTAATGACATGATAAATTTGTATAACATTTATCTACTTTTCAATTACTTCTATCTATCTATTTACTTATTTATCATATCATATTCAAATTCAACTTACGATAATTTCTACTTACGATGGGTTCATTGGAACCTCTCTAGTGTAATGCCTGTCATGCCTGTGTGGGGCAGGCAGGTGGTGTAGTGGTTAGGGGCGCAACCGCGTAATTGAAAGATTGCTGCTTCGAGTCTCCAACCCACAAGTACTGCTGAGTTACCCTGAGCACGGTGCCGTCCCCAAGCACTGCTCCCCGGGGGCTCACGTAGCTGCCCCCTGCTGTGTCACTATGTCACATGGGTTAAATGCAGAGGACACATTTCATTGTTGCATTTTAATTGCAGTGACATTATGTATGCCTTACCGGTGGATGATTCAGAAAAAAAATCACATAAAATGTTATTGGTGCATTTCATATAACATTTTTATGTTGCATATGTCATAAACAAGAGTTTTATGGTGTAATGCATTATTTTCTAATGTGGTCCTCGGGGACCCACAGTCAGTCCATGTTTTGCTCCCCATGCCAGACGGTCCACATTTTTGCTTTGGGATGGAGCAAAAACCTGGACTGTCAGTGGGTTCCCGAGGACCACATGGGAAACACAGGTGTAATGAATGGCCAGAGCCTGAGTTACACACTAATATGACTCGAGATGCAGTGAAAGCATCTGGTTGCTAGTTGACCGTAACAGCTGCGTGCCTGGTGCTTCTGCAGTCGAAACGCCCGAGTCCCGGAGCCTGTGCAGTGCCCTACCGCCCCGGCGATGTCCAGGGGACCGTCCCTCTCCTCCCTCAACGACCGCTCCATTGGGTAAGCTTGAGAGCAGACAGGATGTCCCAGTTCCAAAACCTACTAAAAAAACACAGATATTACAGTTGACACTGTTTTACCAGTTCTTGGAGCTAGTAGGTATTTCCTTGGTTTATTGAGTAATAGTAACACTGAACTATAGGGTGCATGGTACTGATATTTACATTTTAGCAGATGATTTAATCCAAAGCAATGTACATTTTTTGAGAAAGCAATAATATCCCTGATATTATTTTGTAATAAGTATTGAGTAAGTATTGAGTAAATCTCTAAATAAGTAAGGATTCGGGTGCTGTAAGTTAGCATAATCTGTGATCAATTTGTACTATTTCTGAGTCCTGCACTTTAGTTTTAGAGCCATGGAAGTTGCTCTTTAAGCCTCCCTGGGCTGACGGTACTCCCTGCCTCAGGCGAGACCTCAGAGGGCTTAGCTGGTGTCTGCTGTATCGCCGCTGTCTTTATAGCTCCTCCCTCACACAGGTCCAGCTTCGGGATTGCGGTGTCCCCACCTGTGATTCCTAACGTCGCTGCTCCTCCCATGGAGGATAACTCACTCCCTCCCCCGTTCCTGCCTGAGCCAAATGTGCCTTATCCACCGCCTCCTCCATCCTCAAGCAACTCCCTGGATGTGCCTCCCCCACCACCGCCACCACCCCCTGGACCCTCTGTCCCACCTCCCCCGCCTGCCCCCCCATTAGAGACCGGTCAGTACTGTCAGTAAAAAGCTGAATGGCACAGCCAAGTCTGCATAGCAGGGTTTGCAGTAGGACTATAGAGCCAGGAGCATGAAAACTCTGCTTCCAAATGCATTTATTCACAAAAGAGTGACACCTCTTGCCTTGTTTTTGGAGTGCCAGAATTTCTGTTAAATATTAAGGACCGCAAACATGAGACTGCTCGCCTCCTATAGAGACAAGTCCCATTTATCCCTGTGACATTGCAGTAGGATGGGGTTAGGTGAGCCTCTGAGCATAATTACAAACACAGCAGCACATGTGCCCATACCTAACGCCTCCTTTCCGCTTCCAGTGGCTGAAGAAAGCTCCTTCCCGCTGATACCAGACAAGCCCCCGCCTCCTCCGGCTTGCGACGGCTTCGATTTTCCGGGTCCACCTCCCATAGCAAACGATTTCAGCTCAGGTACCAGGTGGCCAGCTGCCACTTTCTTCCCCACTTCTATGGACTGTCACTGTTATGCTGGTCCACAGTTGTTCTGTCGACGTGACCCATATTTAGATTAACTTAAAAAATTCTGCCTGATGCAGATTCACAAGGGGGCGACAGATTTTCACCGCTTCTATGCTGAACTACGCTTCTCTGACTCTGGGGTTTCCCTGCACTGTGCCCTGATGCCTGTCTTTTTGTGTCTTCTCTGCCTCCGCTTCCTTGGGCCTCAGTTCCTCGCCCCAAACGCTCGCGGGGACAGCGCTACCCTCCCAGCTCGCGCTCGGGGTCGCTCCGCGGCCGCCTGGCGCCCGCCATGCGCTCGCTGCACACTCTGTCTCTCACTCTGCCCTCTTCTCACCCACGTAAGGCCACATTCTACCCCTTTCTGCAGCTCCACACAGCTATGCCATAGATAAAATATACCCATATGATAAATGTGAAGCCAAGTTTAGGCAGCACTTGTGTGTCGTTTAACCCTTTTCCCGTGATAATTTCCCCATGTGAAATTTGCCTACCGTTTAATGATGATCTGGGGTCAGATTGACCCCAAACATAGGGGGTTAATAGATAGGGGTTAAATCCCTAGGGGTTAAAGTCAACTTCAATGCGAGTTAAATATGACAGTTATGCAGTCTCTCCAAAAGCTATTTATGGTCAGTCACCCTTATTCCTGGCCACAACCAGATTTCATTCTTCTGCTGAGAATTTTTGCCACACCTAATTTAAAAACAATCAGTTACAGACGTTGTAGTTAAATCATATTCCTCGCCAGTAATACATTGACTGTGCATGTCTACTGTCTTGCTTTGGTTTCTGCAATGAGCCATGTGCCCCCAATGAGCTATGTGTCTCTTTGTGCTCGTTGCCCAGTCATCATCCCCCCACCCCCTCCATACCCTCCTCCTCTAGCCCCCCTGGCCTTGTTGAGCCCTTTGTACAGCCTGACCTCTCGCTTGCAGCATCTGGGTGAGTTGGGCTTTTTTGGAGATGGTGAAATGTGTGGAGACCCTTAACAGGACCTCTTTTCCAGTTGCTGTAAGAACATTTATACACTGAGGGACCACGAGTCAGTGCCTATCTGCTGAAATTGATTACGATGACATAAAAAAAGAGTGTCGTCTATGTTGTTGACAGTAATAATGCTTGGTTGCACTTTTCGCTGGAAGCGTAGACATCCTGTATGATTGTTTAAACCCAAGCCACAGGAGATCCAAGACGTCTGTCATCACACACTATGTTTCTGTCTTCTGTGTTAGACCTCGAGTTCCAGATCCCACCCCCTCCCCCAGATAGCACAGAGGTATATGATGATATACCACCCCTCCCGCCTCCTGTCGATTATGACCAATCTGCACCTGTCAATTACCTGGAGAAAGGTATTTCTGGCCTTGTTGGTGGACATAACAGTAAATGTTAGCGACTTACCGAGCACAAATAACTAATGATGATGAAAAGATTGATTGTTGACGCAGAAAAAGCAGGAATGTGCTCAGATTCTACTTTATCTGTACTTCAAGGCAAGTTCAGGCAGCTGGTTAGGGGATATTGCCTCTGATGTGTTTATGGCTATGGGCGTTCTCTAAGGGTGTGTCTGTCTCTTGAACATTTCACCTCCCTGCCTTCACAGTGGTGGCTTTGTACAGCTACAGTTCAGACAAGCCAGGTGACTTGAACTTTGAAGAAGGCGCCATCATCTACCTAACCAAGAAGAATGAGGATGGCTGGTGTGAGGGAGTCATGGATGGGGTGGAGGGTTTCTTCCCTGGGAACTACGTGGAGCCCATCAGCTAACAAGCTGTTCCTACCACTGTTTCTACTACAGTGGTTCTGCTAGGAGGAAGAGCTTTTGAATACTGTATCCATGGACATTACATACTGTCCATTTTGATTTACGTTCCAAGTGTGCTTTCAGACTGTTGCTTGAATACAAGTCAAGGCATAAGCTGATAGTTCGCCCCAAGCGTTGCTGTTATAGGAATTCTGCAGTCAGAATGTTTCTGGGATTATTGAGAGCGTGTCGTAAGTCTGTTCAGCTTCCGAGCAGAAATAGCAACTGCAATGGAGCTGAACTACAACACGCAAAATCGGGACTTGCAGATTTCTTGCTCAGTATCCAAAGTCTTGTTTTCTTCATAAATCTTCTCCAGCATGTCATTGACCATTGCTGTGGGCTGAACTGGCATCAGATTGAAGATAATCTTACATAAAGATTGGTACCTTAGTCTGGGTTTTGGTTGAAAAAAAACACGGTATTTTTTTATCTGGGGATTTTTGTTATCATTTGATTTTTGTTATCATTTAAATTATGTGTTCTCAGGTAGTGCAAAATACAGCTGAATATAGGGCAGAATACTGTACCTCTATTCCAACACATGTACAATGTTTAATGAATTAGGTATAAAATGCTCTTCCTGAGTACATGCGTTTAATTTTCGCTAAATTTTCTATTTTAAAATAATTGTGCCAAATGTCATTCTAGAAGCATCTAAACAGTCTAAAATAAAGTAATATATAAATTTACAGAATGTTATGTAGACCATGGTGCAATCATTTACAGAGTCTCATGTAGTTGTTATGTTTTCACAAATATAACATTTTACTAATATGATCAAAGAAAAAAGAAAAGGGAAATACTGAATATGTGTTATAAATAATATTTTGATGACAAAATTAAATATCACAGTATTTGATCCTTGGTCATCGTGAGATTTATTTTTAAAATAGCTTATTCGCACAATGCTAAGGATGCTAAATGGTCCCCGAGGAAAGTTGCTTTGATCTCGATTTCAGCAGCATGGGTTTTGAGATCGGGCATCATAATGCAGGTAATAACTACAAATTCAAAAAAATACCAGCAGGGGGTTGGATGCAAAAGTAGCAGTGTCATGAGTCATCCAGAGTTACGCTTTCTATCCATCCACAATACAGGGTCTCCGTGAAACTGGAGCCTGCTCCAGGAATCTCATTGCTAATGGCAGGGGACACCCTGTACGGGAGGCCAGTCCATCACAGGGCACATACACACTACAGTCCATTCAGAGAAACGCCCGCTATAGGATCTTAATGTTCTTACATACGTATTTACATCCTGATTCCTCTGCTTTAACTGATGGGCAATAAATCATTTTCATGTCAGCTTGGTGAAGTATGATTCTCACTGCATGACCGTTGGACCCAGCGTCAGCACTTTCTATGCGATGGCTCATGGGAAGGATCAGCTTATTCCAGGAAATATTTGCCTTTGCTGCCTACGGAAGGCAGGTACTTTGCTGAATATTATAATACTTCCAACTTTCACCTGGGTTCCATATAAACATACTGCTTCTAAAACAGTATGAGTTTTTAAATAAACAGTGTACTTGGCCTTGGCGTTATCCCACTTATGTGGTTTTATGAGTGCTTAATTTTTATCTGTCCATCCACCTTCCAGCCGTTTATCCTGGCCAAGGTCATGTGGGTGCCTGCAGCCAATCCCAGCACAGAGCAGCAGGCTGGGTTTTTTTATGCATTTTATAATACCTTAAAATGACAACACTTCTGTTGTGAATGTACTTTTTTACTGTTACTCAATGGTACATGACAGATCCATTAATTCTAAATAAATTTTTGAATTATGAATGACTGAACTACAATAAGAGTAAGGAGTTATGTTGTGCTGTGGAGCGACACAATAAAGATATCGCTATTATTGTAAAATGTATGGAAAATATACCTAATATTTTAAAAGGGCTAGAAACTAATAATTAAGAAACTCACAATTCTGATATCATGATTGACTGCTGACCAACATTTATACATTAATCATAAATAATTTAAACAGACACCTACTCATTATGCTAAATTGCCTATAGTGTGTGTGCCCTGCAATGGACTAGCATCTCATCCTGGTTTCCATCCCACAAAAAGAATATGAAATCTCTCTTCTGTGTTTATACTGATAGGCAACACATATAATTTATTATGCTGGCAAAGCTTCCTGCTATACTACTGTTAAATTGGTATTGGTCTTATAACGGGACTAGGTTTTGTATTGGATAAATGCATTTTTAAGAGACATTATGATCCATTATAACGCTGGTCCCATAAAAATAAATAGGAAGATACGAGTTTACATACAGAGATTTAATTGGAATTCCAAACAAATGAATCTGACCAATGGCGGGGGCCGATCTCTCTGCCATAGGAACTTGACTTGTTCCGCTGTGAACTTTGCACTGTGGCGCCTCCTGTCTCCTTAACTGCTCCCGATGACCTGAAAACGCAGCATTCCCGCTCTTAGCACTGAGGCTGTGCCTCGCATTGGAAAGCAACACCGGCACACCAAGACGTCCACTTTTACTTCTACTCGCCTAGGATATTTCCCTGGGGGTCGTACCTGCTCGGGGGCTACTCTGAGGTGCGCCTACGGATCCTCAGCTCTTTTGGAAAGGTGAGTTTTCAGTTTTATATACAATCACAAAATGTAAACATTAGTTCAATCAGCATTCAGTACGCAGCAGACACATTTTATACTAACGGTATACTTCACAGAGGCAAAGGTGCCATTCACCGGCGAACACTTAATTTGACTTTCACTTAATTCGACTCACATAAATCAGATTCGTAATTCGTGATGGTGATGAGAATTGGTATAAACAGATTACCAATGACAGATACACTTCTAAATTCAGGGTTTGGCTTATTCACATTAATTCCAGAAATGTTATTTACAACAATGGCGATGGAGTTTTTTTTTTTGACTATTGTCTATACCTGAAAGGCCAGATTATAGTATCTCAGGTTGGGTAACTTTTGGATTATATGTCATTGGGTACAGGGCTCTGTGAGGTTAGTGTGAATGGATATCATGAAAGAAGGCACACATTGTAGCAAACAACAAGAATATGTCATTTCTGTTCTGATGATACAGAGAGACCAGATATATTGTTTATTATGGGGGTAAACATGTGAGGTTCCAAGGTTCCTTCTATACTAGTGTTTCATCTGTTCTGGTCTTAAAACAGGACATAGTGCTGGAAGTCACGGTTCTGAAGGGGCTTCAGCACCCACCCCTTGTCTGTTTCATCAAAGGAAAACAATGTTATTTTAATTATCTGACAATGGCTCAAAAAGACTACCATTGTTAGCTGTCGATAGCTACATGATGATATGAACAAACTTCCGTGAAGACTATCGGTCGCACCGAGCTCAAAACGTCTTACCATGCCTGTGGTAGGTTTTGTGCCACAGACGGTGCTGCAAAAAAATATTTATGAAAGGGGGTGAGCTAGAGCCTTAGAAAATGGAAAATGGGGTGTAATGGAAAACTCTCGGCAATATAGCCATACAGGTCAGCATCGCGTTGCCTGCTCAGGTGGTACCCAGGGTCATGGAAGGCGTCAGACCTCAACAGCAAAGCGACCAAGATGAGAGAAGGATGAAAAAATGAAAAACAATTATTATTATTAGAATACAGGTTATGAAACCAACTTCATATTTTATTCCAACTGAGTCATCACTGTCGTTTGAGGAAGTACTCAACCAGAATTTCTGCATTAACAATATTAGCCGGATGAAACTGTATGACCGTAATGTATGATAACAGGGTCTGCTATGGAATAAAATAATAAAGCAATTAAGTAATAAAGTGCACCAAGGCAATGCATATTGGTAATGGAGGCTATATATGGGTCATACAGCCATTCAGGATCCATGCCGTGTCTATTGAGCACTGGGCAGGGGACACCATGGGCAGGATGACAGTCCATCACAGGGCACTGGGCAGGGGACACCCAGGACAGGATGACAGTCCATCACAGGGCACTGGGCAGGGGACACCATGGGCAGGATGACAGTCCATCACAGGGCACTGGGCAGGGGACACCCAGGAAAGGATGACAGTCCATCACAGGGCACTGGAAAGGGGGCATCATGGGCAGGATGACAGTCCATCACAGGGCACTGGGCAGGGGACACCCAGGACAGGATGACAGTCCATCACATGGCACTGGGCACGGGACACCCAGGACAGGATGACAGTCCATCACAGGGCATATACACGGACAAACCATGACCAGTTTAGAGACACCTACTAACTTACCCCACATGCTTTTAAACTATGGGAGAAAACCTCACAAATAGCAGGAGAACATGAAAAGCTCCCCATTTTGCTTGGGGCAGGATTCAAAAGATTCAAATTCACAAAAAGTTAAGTAAATCTCTCAGCATCTAAGGCCACCAGGCTGCACAGCCCTCTTGGCATGATAACGTTAGCAGGAGTGGCAAACAGAGCCTCTAGTCAGCCTACAGCTAAGTCTGCTTCCCAGCTCATTTCCAAGTCTTTCAGATCATATGCAAATTTTCCACGGGTCTTTACATTTCTCATCTAATTACTCTCCAGTCCAAATTCCAAGGCTGGTATCGGATTACCACGCAGTCAAAAGATTTAGGACCATGTTCTATACGGAGAATTAAAAATCCCACAGATCTGCCGGACCACTACAGATCAGATTTAATAATACCTTGCAGTAATATATATGTATGTACCTCTGTTATGTAAATAAAATCATACTACAAGCTTTTGAACACCTACAGATCTGCCAGAACACTCTGCAACAATCAGATTTAAGTGATACATGCTGATGGAACACTCACAGCCCACACATGATTCAAAGACATCAACTCACCAAAACTGTATAATATTGGACTTTTGGGATGAAATCTCATTATCTAGAGGCAATTTAAATTAAGGATTCCTAACACTCGGTCAGCACTCCAAAAATAGACTACCGGTATATATTTTCTCATTCTTTACAACCCCTCACATTGCCGTAGCATCTCAAAAAAGGAAATGGCTAGTCTTATGAAACAACCCCCCCCCCTCCCCCCGGATGTTATATTAATCTATGGAATAACAGACGTTTTTGAAATTGGTATCGGCCAGGGGTTTCCTTATCACTATTTCTGCATCACTATTATTTACTCATTTGATACTTGGACTTTTTGGGGAGGGGGGGGGGCGTTCTTTTTTTGGAAAAATTAATTCATTGACATTTTTTGATAACATTACTTTATGCTATTACTTGTAATTATTTAACAAATGCCTGGCATTTTATATTTTTAATACAGAAGTGTTTCTTAAGGGTTTTGAAGAATAAATTAAATGAAGTCTAACAGCGGACTTGGGGGCTGCCAGCCTGCTGATCCAAAGGGCCCTGGTTTGGTCCCAGCTTCTGCAACCCCTCTGCCCATTCTTGCTTCCTCTGTATTATTTTACTCACTCTTGCATCAATTTAGGCAAATGTGTGACATAAATATGAACAATATAATCCGGAGTTACTCCTGCCAGCAGTGGCAGCTGAGCGCTTGAAGGTAAACCTTTTCACTTTCACGAGCTTTGTTTGGGTGCCCTGAACCAAATTTCTCTTTTCTACAGGATTCCAGGGGACTTGTATCTCATAAATGGGTCTGGAATTCTCTAATATATGGTAATTTGTATTATTTATTATATGTCACAAATATATGGTGGTGTGCAGGCAGTAGTAGACTGTGACCCTGCCGTTATTCGGCCAAGTCTCATCTCTCATTCTGCTCACAGGTACCTGACGCTCTTCATTGGGATAGGAGTCAGTATCCTCTGCTGCGCCAGGTACTTCAGGCACTGCAATGTTCGGACTGTGGGGGAACAGGAACAGCGTCCAGAGAGGACCTCCGTCTTCATCATCCCCGTGCCATCCATCGACGAAAACGAGACCTATAACCCACCTCAGTACAACAGGACTAGTATAATGGAGCTCCCGCCTCCGTATTCCGAGGTACTGTATACTTACGGCTACACCGTCAACAGCGTCAGCCGGCATCGCGAGCCTGAATTGTGTGAGCAGGCTTCGAAAAACTAATCGGCAGAAGGGAATTTCTGAGTTTTTCAAGCGCAGACGAGTGGAAATGACTTAATGCCTCCCCGCCCTCCCAGATGCATTCTGGGGGTCCATGATATGGCTATTGACCTCACATGCACGTTGCACTGGACAAGTGTGTCACCTAAATGATTTAAACCCAAACGTTTATGAGTTATTACATTTGGCCCTGATGTCCCCACTTAATCTGGAAACTGCTACTTTTGTGTTCGCCTCTATTCTTTACAATATCTCCCCCTCTTTCTGGCACGCACACTAGCAGCCTGTCTTTACAAAAGTAGCAGCATTCAGGATCAGTAGTGCTGACTAAAATTGCGTGGAATCAGACAACCTTCCAATGAGCTGACGAATCTGCAGATGATTCAAACATTCAGAAGCTCAGTTAGCTCAGACTCCAAATCAGGGTCAATTACTTTTTTTCTCGTAACCATATTCACAAAGGTCAGTGGTAAGTGAAGCAATGACTAGGTTCTACATAGGTAAGATTACAAGTAAATTCTTTTAGCTTCTTTGAACATCTCAGTAAGACAGTGCCTAGCTATGTAACCAGCTCGCCATGTTTCTCTCCTCATGCAGGTGGAGATGAAGCCAGACTTGTTCCCCTTTCCCGAAGAGCCTCCGCCTTACATAGAGTTCTTAGCATCAGATTTTGCACCCTCCCTGTCCCCAGTTTCACCACAACTGCCCACACTGCACGTCCCATCAAGTGGAAGATTGTCTCCTCAGGATTACACCCCACCCACTGAAGATGGAGAGGTCCTCCAGTTTGGGGACGCAGACCAAATACCAACAAACACCCCGTGAGAAGCACATTACTGCAGTAAAAAGAGTTTTTCTTTGTAAGGAAGATCAGGAATAACATCCACAAAAACTGGAAACTCAGTAAACTGTAGTAAAGCTTATTTTCTTGATCTAGGTCAAGAAATGTTGCTACGGGGTCTCAAACACGTTTGGAAAGAGACTGTGAGGTTCTGTCCATTCAGTAATAATGTCTTTGTAAATATATTATACCAAGTGCTGCTTTAATAAATATGACTGCATTTGCACAATTTCATGCTAGTTTGTCAAAAAGACTAGCACATAGCATTTAATCTAACAGTATTTCATATGTAAAACATACTCTCATATCTGAATTGCTCTCTTTCATGGTAAAATGGTCTGCCCTGGCTTTATAGTACTGTATGTTTTGTGCAGTCTGCTCACTGTGCTCCAACCTTAGCCTGCTATTTGCACCCTGAGTACCAAGTACAAGACTCGCCCAGCTATATAGGCCCATAAATGAATCTCTTCACTTGCACTATTGCAGAAATTTATGGCCATTGTTCCTTGTTATTCATTACCTTCTCTCAATAAAATCATTCCTATACTGCCTAACACACAAAAACTGATGAAAGGATCACAACAACCTCACTCTGAAGTGGACCAAAGGTTTGTTTTTTTATAAGCTTTTACTGTGCACATTTTCCCAAATACTCAAAAAAAACAAGGATGGCCTTTCTAATACGACCTGCGTTTTTTGATTGTACATCTATATAAAGTACTTCATAACAACTGTATAGTATATACCAAGTTTTTCAAGCAAAGACTGAAGCAGTCTACACAAAATAATGGTGTCATCTATTGAAAGGCAACTGGAATCTCTCTGGAATGGCTTCAACTGCTCAAAAGGCAAGGTCTGGTGCTTCCAGATCCCCACGGAAGCTCCGAAAATCCATTATTCATAAGGCTAATAATTTATAACTGTACATTTTCCTAGAACTGTCTCGGGTGTTAAAGGTGATAGATATCTAAGAGTTTGCTACTGGCATAATTCACATGACACTTGATTTACTGCATTGCTATTTAATTCTGATTCTGTATTGTGTCCCCTAAGTATAAAGTATGAAGTCCAGCTGATGAATGGTGTTTTTGTCTCAAACCCATGTCTTCGTGCTGTACACTGCCACTAGTCCAATTCTCCTTTATTTTTTGGTTAGGACACATTCATTTTATTTCCTAGATCTAGATTCTAGATTATTTCATAGATTCACTTATAATTTGATCATAATACTGAGTACTGCCACACTTGCTTCTGTCCTGGCTTCTTCCTGAATTCTGCATTGTACTGCTACAACGTAACTTGTAATTAATGGAAAAGTCTAGAATGAAAAGATGTGGTCCAAGGCAGTCCTCGATTTTAGTTGTCAGCATAGACACCACCAGGTGAAAGAATATTTTAAACATGTGATACCTATGCACACCAGTTGGCTAAAATGACAACTACCACTGGGTGAAAGAAGCTTGACAACTACCAAACTGATTATGCCCTTGGCTCCTCTTTATGACCAACAGAAGCCAGACCGCTTTCCAGCAGAGGCCTAATCAATCTCAGCAGCTGCAAAAACTAATAAGCTCTGTGCAGAGCCGACCTACTTCAGAGTCCTGCTCCCCTGTCTGCTGGACTTTGGTTGAGCTAATCACCTAACTATCTGAGCAATATTTAACTGTGGATTGATCCTACCCATGATTTGACCTTATTTGCACTATTTACCAAGTGTATTCAAGCATTTTAAAAGGAAAGATGGTTAATTGTCACTGTTGACACACCACAGCGCTCAACGAAATGTGTCCTCTGTATTTAACCCATGTGACATAGTGACACAGCAGGGGGCAGCTATGTGAGCCCCCAGGGAGCACTGCTTGGGGACGGTACCTTGCTCAGGGTACCTCAGCGGTACTTCTGGGTTGGGGACTTAAACTGGCAATCTTTTGATTACAGTCACGTCCCTAACCACTACACCACCTGCTTGCCCCGCAGGCAGGCACATTTTCAAGTGCATCAAAATGCCATTAACTTTTTCTTCAACAAAAATACTTGACCAGGGGTTCGACAAAGTGCACAAACCTGAAAGGAGAAACTTTTTCACGTGTGGCTTTCCTGTATTCTTTTGGCTTAGGTTTTGCCTACATTTTATTTATAGATAATGCTTAAGGACCTGAGAATGTAAGCCACTTCTCACATAATTCACTCCTCTCTTTCTGTACTTTTCTGTTCTTCGGTCTGCGCTGAAGTTTCACACCTTCATTTCCTGTTACAGTATGTCTTTCTTGCCATGTTCACCAGTAGTAGAAACACACATCAACCCAGGGAACAAACCAGCACTGCAAGAGGCCCCATTAGCATATCAAAGTGAAATCGCATCACACCGGCAGGGGAAGGGCAGTCTGCCGGGACTGAGGCATCCAGGCTTGCACATGTGCGTCAACCTCCCACTCTGCCAGTGTCTACAAATAGGCTGGACAACTCCAGAGTAAAGCAGATGTCCCATTAATGAATCAATGTTAAATGAACATGAAGCCAATAAATTTATTTAGCCACAATAGGGTTCTTCTTCTTGAATATAAAACCAGTGTAAAATGTATTTTCAATTTTTCATCTCCTTTGTGACAGTGCCGCTACCTTTTGTTCATTACCCTTTGTGGCCTTTATGTACAGGGCTTTGTAAACATTTGGGCTGGTGGTATTTTGGACCACTCTTCCATGCAAAATGCCCCCAGTTCAGTCAGGTTTGATGGCGTCTGAGTGCAGACAGCCCGTTTCAAATCAACCCATACATTTTCCAAGATGTTCAGGTCTGGTTACTGGGATGGCCATTCTAGAACATTGTACTTATGCCTCTGCATGAATTCCTCGGTAGATTTTCAACGGTGCTTTGGATCGCTGTCGTGCTGAAACATCCAACCCCAGGGTAACTTCAACTTTGTCACTGACTCTTGAACATTCTTGTCAAGAATCTGCTGATACTGGGAGGAATTCATGCGGCCCTCAACTTTAACAAGGCTTCCAGTACCTGTGCTTCTGTAGGTATACAGCCCCATAACATGATGGATCCTCCACCAAATTGTACAGTACGAAGTTCTTCTCCTGGAATGCTGAGTGTTTTTTCACCATGCACAGCGCCTCTAGTTGGAACCAAATAACTGTACCTCAGTCTCATCTGTCCACAGTGTTTTTTTTCGGTTTCGGATTCTGGTTTGCTTCTGTGTATCCCATGCGACTCTTCTTGTGCTGAGTGCTCAGAAAAGGTTTTTTGTGCATCACCTTTCCACCAAGCTGTTCCCGGTGCAGAGTGCGCTGGACTGTGGAATGATGTACAATGACACCATGAGCAGCCAGATGTTGTTGTAGCTCTGGTGGTCTGTGGTTTGGCTGTGACCATTCTAACCAGGCTTCGCCTATGCCTTTCAGATATTTTTTTCTTGGCCTACCATGCACATCTTTCCTGTGTTCCTGTGGCCTTTCTGACTGTAGAGACAGACAGTCCAAACCACTGTGATAATTTCTTGTACCCTAGCAATTACCTATTGTAAATAACCTCTTTTCATGATTGGTTGCAACTGTCTTTGTAGTTTAAGGTCTAATGAGCTAATCTAAGCAATTTTGTGCTGCAACCTGTCAGCATTAAATGACTACAGGTCTTCAAATTAGTGCAATTAAACGGGGGCCCAATCTTTTGCACATCCCATTTTTTACAGTTTATTTTATTTCATACAACGTAATAATGCTACACTGAGAATTATGGTCTACATTTCTCTAGGAAAAAAATGGCATATGTAGGTCTGCTAGAAATCTTCTACAAAGCTTCTACAAGTTCTGTTGTCTTTCACACAATCCAGTGTATGGTAAATGAAAATTTGGTTCCACATGTCTTTAGAGAGTCAACAGCAGCAGGCCCCTGCCCACCCCCAGCCCCGCCACCCCCCCCCCACCCCCCTGCCCACCCACCCCCCCGCCACCAACACCGGCCTGTTTC
>JAODKL010000095.1:27844106-27881168 GCA_026780765.1 Petrocephalus schoutedeni | reverse complement strand
GGGGCGGGGGGGGGGGGGGGGGGGGCGGGGGGGGCTGGCTCAGCGTCACAGGCAGAGGTGAGAAAAAGCCCAAACACCCAGACAGAGAACAACTCCACTCCCACTAAAGTTCTCATGAGTTTTCATAAGCTGTAGTGAAAGATTTTCAAAAAGAAATTCTATGACTAAACATCTATGAAATAACAACAGGCTGTAACATCCCCCTGGAGAGCACAATCAGAGTTCAAAAAGTATGACTCACTATTAAATTACTGTATTTGACTGTTTTTGTCAATACTGAACTCCACTAATACATTTAGGACTCTACTGTCTGAATTTAAGGCATAAAATCGCTGGCAATGTGCAGACAGCGTGCAGAACTGGCCCCAGCAGTACCATCCTGGCACACATCTGACATACAGTATGGAGCAGGTTTGGGGGGCACTGTGCTGTCTGAGGGCCGTGATCCTTTCACGACGGCGTCCCGTTTTAGCTAAGCAGGCCGGCTTGCATAACTAAGCGGGGGGGAGGGGCACGAGGCAGGGGGTGCGGGGGGAGGTGCAGGGCCCACCTGGCGCGGGGTGTGTGGCTCCTGGTAGCTGGGCAGGATCTTCAGCACCACACTGCCACTGGCCTCCTGCAGCATCTCCTGCAGCACCTTGGGGTCGTTGCCCACCTCCTTGCCGTTGACCTCCTTGATGATGTCGCCCACATGCAGCAGGCCTTGCTGGTCAATCATGCCCCCATGAAGGATCCTGGCGATGACCAGCTCCCCGCTCTCCACCCGGAAGGTCACGCCCTGCCACAGAGGAGGCCCCGGGAGGTCAGGCCCTGCACCGAACCCGTCACGGGCACCAGCTGGCCACGCGGCAGGACCCAAGCCCCACTATCCATTAATCACAAGGGAGCAGAAGAGAGGGACTGCATTCATCGCTGGGGGGGGGGGGATTCTCTTTCCGCCTACCCCATCTCACTCTCCCCGAGACAAACAGACACATATACAGCCGAGATCGACCTTGGGGGGTCACAGTGCAGGGGTCGGCCGGCACCCAGCGGCCCTGGAGCAATTCGGGGCCGAGGACCCTGCCCGAAAGGGGAAGAGTGACATCACCCAGCCAGACCTCCCGATTACGGAACCCGCCGAGAAACACACACCACCTTCAGAAGAGAAAAATGCAGATATCATGTGGCAAGGGGCACGCCTAATTACACTAATATCCACTCTGGAGTTATGAGGATTATGAGAGTATTTCAGCTCTTTTGTCCTGAATTAATTTTTTTGGACGGGGTGGGGGTGGGTAAATAGGTATAATTAGCACAGGTAATACAGAGGTATCTGGGCTAGTAGAATAGGCTGGAATGAAAACAGAGAGAGAGACACACACACAGGCGATTGTATTCATGTCTTTGTGGGTACTCTCCATTCAATCCTATGGGAAAAACTGTAATCCCAACAATGACACCCATAACCCAGCCCTAACCTTAACCATAAGTAACCATACAAAATACTTTCATGCATTTTTACTTTTTTGATTGCGTTCACAGGTTTTTATAAAATGAAGTTTTCAGTAGTGAGGACTGGAACTCACACACACACACACACACACACACACACAGACAGACCTCTCAAAGCATACTTCATTCATCCTGTATAGTCCATAAGTAAAACAAGATATCTCTGAAATAATCAGCTAAACACTTAGGTCAGAAACATTCGACGGCACACACAGCTGTACACAAATCCTTGGAGTAGCTCTGCTACTCCTGCAGATGGGTCTGAGTGGTGAGTACAATCTGGCTAAGCCAAGAGAGAGGGAGTCCATGGGCGGCAGAAAATGACCCGCGTGGACATTTCCCCGGAGGGCAGCCTGCTGACAGCGCCGCGGCCTTCCCCATGCGCGGCAGACAGGGTGATCGGCCATGACAGCGCCGCGGTCTTCCCCATGCGCGGCAGACGCGGTGATCGGCCGCGACAGCGCTGGTCCCGTCCACCTGCCGAGCTTCTGCCCCGCGTCTGACTTCCGCCAGGAGCTAAACGCCGCCGCGTCTGTCCATATCGCGTCTGCCCTCAAATTCAGGCTCCTACTCGTTCCCCCGACAGTGGCGTTTTGCCGCCTCTGCCGGTGCCTGGAATCAGACAGACATCGCCGCGCCCTCCTCCCCGGCGGGGCTCGGATCGCAGCGGCAATAATCACCCAGAACGCCGAAACAGCCTGGTGCAAAATGCCGACAAGACACGCATGAAGGAATGGCGCAAATGGGGTCGGCCCGCAGGTAACACTGCAGCTTCCCATAGCCAGCATCACGGGCTGCAATTCTGCGGCTGGCTCTGTCCCACGCGGCGCTTGGATGTCCTCCCAGTGACGCGTGGGTTTACTCTGGAGACTCTGGTTTGTGGTTAGACTCTACAATTACCCACAGTGTGGCTGTGTGTGAGTGTGTGTGCGCTGGACACGCATTCCATCTCGGGCTTTCCCCTGCTGAGTGCCCTCTGCTTCCAGGCAGAGCCCACAGGATAGTAGGTGATGCTACTCAACAGGGCCATGGCCAGCATGCTCCCCCTTTTGCCCAATGTGAGCATAGACACAGCTGGGTAAATGGCTCAGATGCACATAAACAGTTCCGGCCTAATAGTAAATATAAGGCTGCGCTTGTAAAACACAAGCAGCCTTTCCCACCGGCAGTATGTCACGACGAGAGCATATGGCACTCACCAGGTGCTCCCCAGCCACTTTGCGGATGCCCACCATCCTGACGGCGTCGGGGGGGACGGGCTGATTGTTCAGGGCGGCATCCATGAAGGCACAGGGGCTGGGGGGCGGGGTGTCGTAGCTTTTGGAGGCCACCGAGTCGTGCGTCTCCAGGAGGGACTGCGGGAGAAGCGGCGAGCTCAGCCACGTGTTCCAGGGCCGCCGATACTGCACGTGATTCCCTGCTCTCGGCCAGCCTCGGCTAGGCAAAGGCGACCGGGCTGCACGGCCATCCTCACGCAGACCACCCAGTAAAACGGCAGAAGGGTGACCTCGCTGGTCCTGGGGCGGGGAACCTGATCCATGGAACGCCGGTGTGGGTGCGGGCTTTTGGGATGACCTTTCAATCAGCCAATAAGAGTGGGTCCCCAGGACTGGAGCTGAGAACCAATGCTATATTATTGGCTGGTTGAGAGGTCATCCCAAAAATCCACACCGGCCCTCCATGGATCAGGTTCCCCACCCCTGACCTATACTCTTTGTACTGATGAGGTCATTTCATAATGTGATAACCATATTTTTTGGCAATGTGCAGGGGAGGAAAGTCTATAGATATGATAAAATTAGAAAATATTGCTAGATCTGAAGAGAGTAGCCAGAAATGCAGCAGGCGTGTGTATCTGCAGCACACAGTATTATAACCGGGCTTGTCAGGGCGGTATGGACACCATGGCAGGCACAGGGCCCCAGCACTTGGCAGGGCACTAATGCATAAAATTATAAAGAAAACTGTGTGTGAGGGTGCAGTGACATTTTGCCAGGAGGCCCAGAATTTCTATGAACACCCCTAAGTTCAACTTTAATGTAACTTTTTGAGAAGCTAAAGCAAATCACCAATAATATTTAATGGAGGCAAGGAACCATGCACAGATATGCCAAAGCGCTCGCTGGTGCAAAGGGGGACGGCGGCGGAGTGCGTGACGCGCTGCAGGGTCGACGCCGCGGAGTGCGTGACGCGCTGCAGGGTCGACACCTCGGAGTGCGTGACGCGCTGCAGGGCCGACGCCGCGGAGTGCGTGACGCGCTGCGGGGGCCGGCGGGCCCCACCTGGAAGTGGGGCTCCTTCAGGATGCGGGCCAGCTCGTCGGCCGCCTTGCTGCGGTGAGTCAGCGGGGTGAGGTCCCTCAGGATCTCCTGCACTAGCTCCACGTTGTTGTCCCGCACTGCTTCCAGCTTGGTCTCCTCCATCTTCTCATGGGCCTATCAGGGCAACAGGGCCAGAAAGTGTAAAGCATTCGAAACGGCCCAGGAACCTCCTCCCCCGCCCCACGCCGCAGCACACACACACATACAGAAGAGTGTGGAAGAGTGTTACTCCTAGTAGAGTGAGATGATCTGGGCGTTTGGGTACCTGTGGCCATTGAGACCTTCCACCTGAGCATTCCACTGCTGTGGAACCTGAGGTACTAAGCCCTGCGATACCATGGGCCCAGTGCCCCTTTGTCCCAGTGTTACACATTAAAAATGCAGCTTTCCTCAAACTGAAACCCCGGTCAGAACAGCCAGTCGGTTCAGTCCTGCTCTAGCAGAGAGACAGAGGACCATGTGGCCAGAATATTACAAAGTACGCTGCTGCTGCGGCAGGTTAGCTATTGATTATCTTTTGTCTTACTGTAAGGCGCCTTTTTATGGGAGTAACGCTGCTCATTCCCACAGCTGGAATTTCATTTCTGTTTCTTGGCTGGATCGATTTTCCCCTTCCAGACTAACGCGTACACTTGGATGGACGTCGATTTGCAGGACCGTTCATGATGTCACAGCTCAGCCTTCAGAAAGTAGCTGCGTCAGGGCCGAGCAACACACATTAATTCCTCTTCAGGGCTATTTTTGGTCACACTGACTCAATTTATTTTTTTCTTTTTGCCAACGAACACCAGGCACCTTCCACACAAAGAGTAGAAAGATACAAGACAGACACTGTGAGCAGAGACGTGTATGATTAGTCTGCTCCATCCTGGCTAAGACATATCAGGGCCAAACTTTAATATCCAAGGAAGGCCTATCCCCTGGGAGGGAATGACAGATACGGCCAATCATATTCAGAAACACCAACCAATCACAAACCAGCATGTTTTAGGCATTCCAACATTGTTAAATATCACCTCAGTAAGATTAGTAGCAGCAAAAAGACCTTCAGATAGTACACACACTTCAGCTAAGAGGCATGAAGGCATCTGGGGAACATTGTATTCAGACGTAAAACTACTCCAGAACATCAGGGGTCTAAACACATTTTGGTACTAAGGTGCATACTGGGCCACACATCATCTCAGCATTGATGAAGAGGAGCTTGAAAAACTAGATTATGGAGGCAGATGGAGGTGTAGGAGATGATGGACCAGAGCTAGAGGAGAGGAGCCAGGAGGCAGTGGAGACCAGAGCAGAGACGTCTTCCAGACAGCATCCCACTGGCTAGCTAAACTGGCATAAAGACCATCCATCATCACTACTGAGTCCAGACCCAGGGAGCTGCAGGAGAAGAAAAAATTAAAAGCCTGGTCTGCAGCAACCTCTTGAGAGGTCGTGTTGTTATTCCCCACAACGTGACTGGTGCCATGTGGCCACCTTACCTCCTCGAGGTGCCAAGCTGAAGATAGGCCTACTGAAAGCCCAGACACTGACACTACACTTCTCGGCATATTGCATTAAAGCAGCTTGTACAAGATGTTAATGGAGGATCAGTTCTCAGGGGATTAATGGTCATAAAAGGTGATTCGGTAGCGCAGTTGAAGGGGAAATGAATGGTACAGGCCTGTTAGTACACTTCTGATTGCAGCTGCTGCTATCATCAGTGAGAAGGTCACCAGTGTCACATCAGACAAACAAGCCTTCAGCTACTGACTTCACATTAAAAATGACCTCTTTCACATCAAAATCTACCTCTTTAAAGCTCGAAATTGTCGGCGAGATAATGAAGTGCATTAGCCAGTGACTCTCAAACCAGACTTCGGGGACCACTGTAAGCAGGCAGCAATTCCAATAAAGCCCTTAATTATGAAGAAGTGATTAAGCTTATGAACTTATGGACTATAGAGAGTCAAAACTAACGGTGACAGGCAGGAGATCATGTAAAGACTGAATTCTCTAAACAATTGTGCAACTAAAAATCTGTTCCTTTAACCTCATTCGATTTATTTTTTATACATCTCAAACAATGGCGACAATTTAGATAAAACTTACGGCAAATAATTGTTGGGAGGAACTGCAATGTACTACTGTATTATACAAAGGGATGGAAAATTAAAAGACATTTTACTTTATTAATATCAAGACATTTCAAATAATAAAAATAATCATATAAATAGCAATTTAGCTGAAGAGCACAAAAACTGATTTATATAATGGTTTCTTGGAAAAAGGGGTCAGCATTGTGTTTTTGTTATAATTTTAATTGAGATGTTTCCTACCATTTTAATTTTCAGCTTGAAATGTAACGAGGTCAGAATAATAATAATGTGGTCACAATAAATAAGGGGACGTGAAGCCAGTCATTAAAGTAATATAGCCAATTACACACAAGTACAGGCTTGTACCACAGTAATAAGATACTGATAGGGAAAGGATCAGGCCATTCTAATGACAAAGACTGAGATTCCAAAGCCTTCACATAACACAGAAATGTTTAATAACACTTCCACACTGGCTCTTCAACACTGACAAGTCTGTACCTCATTTTCTTAAAATTGAGTAAATTATATCCGGTACAGCATCTCTAGGTGGGGTGGATGAGGGTTTTTACAAGAATAAACAATGGAAAACCCTGACATCATCTATTATTTCTTTACTACTAACAATAACTCAAAAATTGCCATAACATTAAATGGATTAAGAGATTGCTGCAGTACATTTGACAAGGTTTAGAATGTGCAGATGAATGGAATTCACATTCATTATTATTCTATTGGCTCGTTCACATTCCAGTATTATTCTCATTTACATTCCAGTATTATTTTATTGGCTCATCCACATTCCAGTATTATTCTATTGGCTCATTCACATTCTAATATTATTCTATTGGCTCATTCACATTCCAGTATTATTCTATTGGCTCATTTATATTCCCGGCATTATTTTATTGGCACATTCACATTTCAATATTAGCCCCAAAGCTAACTGGAATAGTTTCATCATATTGGATGTTATGAGGCAGAAGGCTAATTGGTTTTATGTTGTTTTATGCCATTTTGTGAGGTATTCAAAAAGGTCATTAATATCATTTTACAGAGAGGGGCAGATTTAAATTTACAAATAAGTACTAGACCTTTTAAAAACCAAATTCTGAAGCCCAAGACAACTGAATATGTCAGGTCTGGTTGCCAAAGTTTAAAACCTATTATCTAAATCAGACTATAGTTATGTCTGGTGAATCGCCCTGTTCTCTTACTGAATGCAAACTTTGATTTGACAGCCTGAACACACACTAACTGTAGCTCCTCACACTGTATTAATATTAA
This sequence comes from Petrocephalus schoutedeni, assembly GCA_026780765.1. NCBI lineage: Eukaryota > Metazoa > Chordata > Actinopteri > Osteoglossiformes > Mormyridae > Petrocephalus > Petrocephalus schoutedeni. The sequence continues at coordinate 27,873,985 of JAODKL010000095.1, read as the reverse complement.
CGGAAAGTCCAGGAGAGTCAGACCTCTGAGGCCCTTGGCATAGTGACAGCTGAGCGGCTCCATCTCTAAGCTTCTCTCCGACCATCTTATCGCAGCTCAGTATACAGCGCGAAGACGCACGCCAGTCAGTCTGCCTCGAAAAGTCACAGATGATAGGTCCCCTTCCTCCACAAGTATTACTGGCCGTTCAGAAGCAGGGAGGCCACATAGATACGGGGTCCAGAGCTCCACTGACAACAGAGTGCCAAGGGTCATGAATCAGGACATTCATCAGAAACTAGAGAAGATCCACTGAACCGTGACTCAGAAAATAAACTCTGTCTTACCCAAGCTTTTTCTCATCCAACCTTTTCTTAAAATAGGATCTTTCCCTTTACAAAATTCATTATCCAACATTTTCACTGGAAGGGAATGTTAATCAATTATGCCATGCCACAGGAAACGCAGTTAGTGCTTCCATCTCCTGCCAATAATGGCCACTTGATCTAGCCCCAATTAACCCTGCCTCCACCCCCATTATGCAGTGATGCAGACAGGAACACTCTGTACATTGCCACACGAAAAACAAACTATTCCCATAATAAGGCGAATTGTAATTCAAACCTTGGTTTGTGTTTCACTCTAATCTGCCTTTCAGCACAACTGCTTATGGAGGTGAAATTCTGATACTGTGCATCCTTTACATCTGAATATGCATAAAGATACTGCATTGTATTCAACAAACAAGTCAACAGGAAGTGAAAAGGTGATTTAGGCAGAAGGGCATCCAAGACTATGCATGAATTATATTTCAGTAACAACCTAACTGCTACCTGGTGCTGAGCTATTTCATCCAATAGAATGAACAAATTCTATTTCTGATCAACGAATTGGTTTATGCACATCACTAATACTACGTTTTTCTTTTTTATGTTTTTTGGATCGATTATGCATTTTTTTCCAGTACATCGGAAATCTTTATTGCTTCAAACCTCCTGAATTTAGCAGTAAAAGTTTTGGAAGTGATGCTAAAGGTCTCAGTTAAAGGTGCCATCCATCTTTTAATTAATTTTGATTAATTTCCTACAATACACACCAAAGTTTGGAAAGATGCTCAGCAATGAAAAGGGTCCTGTATTTCAGATATAGACATTAAGAAACATTCAAAACAACCTGGTTTCTTCAAATTTGAACTTCATTTTACCATTTTGTAAAAGTGCACTGTCAAAGTCCATAGATGGTCTTGATACTTGTCTACCTTCAAGGGTATTACTTTCATATATTATACTGGTGTTCCTGGACATGTACTGATCACTGTAACTTGAATCCAGTGAATCAGCCATGACAGTACTTAGGGTCAATTTATTCAGCAACCAAAAGCATATTGACATTGGAAATGTGCCTGCATCTGTGATTTCTAGGGCCTGTCTCCTACCTCCAGTGAACTGTAGCATTACTGATAAAACAAGGTATTGAATACTAAATAGGCACCAAGCAAAACAAGGTCAATAATGTCCGTTGGGGCCAGTTATGAAAGCTCTGTGAAGTTTTATGGATGGTAACACTTCCAGTGTTAATTGCTTCAGTCAGTTTCCTAGCCCAAACACCTATGCAATCTTGTGGTTGGATGGGCAGCACTCACCACTGGGCTCTCCATGATGCCTTTGAGAAAGATGAGGTCCAGGTCATTGGCAGTAGTGGAACTGGTGCTGTCACTCAGGGTGTCCAGAACCTGGTGCATAGCTTCAAAAACAAAGAGGGGAAGCACTGGTTAGCACTGCGGCAGGTAAACATAATTTGAAGACCTTCATTTTCCTCAGAGCCTCATTGATAAGCAGCTACTGTACCTCATGCCTGATGACAAAGCGATTGACAAAGATAAAACCCTAACCCTAACTACCACAGTGGACACACATTCATTATTGTGACTGTACACACAGATCTGCAGAAAATGAAGGAAGAAGGTGAAGCAAAGCTCAGCCAGCTCCACCAGTGTCAGGATCCGCACTAAAAACGAGCACGGCGTCATTAGCATTAAGCTAACAGGTCATCAATTCAATGTCTCCCGTCCATGTGCTGATATGACAAATGCAACTTCCTTAATAAACAATAAACAAAGTCACGTTTATCCAACCCATATGTACATAGATAGGGCATATGAATAACAATGAAGCATCTCCACTGAGTCACAGACAGGCAAATATGCAACAACAAATGTGCTACAGAATACACAGGCCTTCAACATTAGCTAAATACGTTTAATCACAATGAGAAATTCAGTAGTTTTAATGAGTTTATCGTTATGCAGCAGCATTCCCAATATGGGGTCTCCCTGGAAACCCAATATTCAGAATTGGGCTCCAACAAACAAGCCAGTCAGTCTCGCTACTGACCATTAGCTTAAACAGTACCAAAGCTATTTACATTGCATTGTTAGCATTACGTGAAAGGTGAAGCTCTGGAGGTATGTGGAAAGAGGGCACCCTAAGAAAAGCCGCTGTCTGTTTCGCACATGGAAGAGAAACAGGAAATATGTGCTGAACACCATCTCGGACTCCAATTCAGCCAAAGCAGGTTATTCATGGTTGGAACTTTCAAACAGCAAACCTGTAATGCTTTACTTGAGGGGGCACAAGTTACTCAGTTACTACTCATGAACAAATCCTGAACTAATTTACTGCATGAAAAACAAGAACCCTCACAATTAATTACTAAGGAACAAACATGGGATCAATACGTAACACGCAGTTACTGGTTCATTAATGCATTAAGTAAGCGTGTGCTACTACATTATTCAAACCCCCGCAAGTAAAGTGTTTCCAGCCAACCTATTTATGATACCATGATCTCCCTACTACCTGAGGCTGGACTAAGCATCACAGGAATGGGTTTTTGGAGCTAACTATTTATTTCTGTCATCACTCCAACAGCTCTCATTCATTTAGATATGTTAATCTGTACTGCTTGGAATAACTAATCTGAGGCTTGCATCCAGAAATAACGTAGACTCCATGTGATTACTTTGTCCAATAGTAGCTAGTCTTTTTTCGATATACTGAATAATGCAACAACAGGCACAATTAAACAGAAACCTGTAGCCTACAGCTTGCCTAAAGGTACATTTTCAAGGGACTGGGAGGGAGAAATGAAGAGTATGTGAGGAGACAACTTCTCCAAATCGCTGAAGGATACATCTGTCAGATGTAGTTGCTTTAGAACGTTTCGGTCTAAGAGCACTTCTCCTGATCCGGATTATCAGCAGGCTATGAGGAAATGCTTCAGGCAGGAGAGACACTCTGGGCTGAAAGTGATATCTGCGGCACATTTAATAAATGAAACATTAGCAATGTCCTGTGCAATGAAAAAAATAATCCTTTTAGTCTCATGGAAGCGGAGTTGTGTTCTAAACATAGCCATCTTTAAAATATAGCCAAAGTAATGAAGAACTGACCTTACCATTGCAAAATGGCTGCTATTTACTTTTTACTATTTAATTATTTTATTATGGTATATCTAATTACACTATATACTAGTGACCTCCATTGGATTACTGTTCAAAGGGCTCAATTGAAACCACATATTTCATATTGAAATGTGAAATCCATGTGTTTAACGAAGAATTCAACGCTTCAAAGCTGGTATGTACTGTTCTAGTAATTTCCTGCATTCTGATGTTTACAATGATACGAGATTCATTGCTCTCATCAGGCCCTAATGCCTGTGAAGGACAATTAATTGACTTAAAGAACATCCTGTATCACAAGCATCGGATTAATGATCAGAGGCGATTATAGGTCTTTTTTAGGGGGCTTCAGTCACTCTGTTTTTTTCCTCAGACCCACTGGAAAATTATTTTTCCGGACCCATTTAGCAAACTGTCCCGTATTTTCATACGCAGGCATTTCGTACCCCACCCCAGCCCTCTGCCGGTGTCCTATTTTTCCTTAGATTGAGAGTGGCAGGCCTACTGGGGGCTGAGCCCCCCCAAAGGGTCAAATCCTGAAATCGCCCCAGATGTATCTTTTATCGGGGCCATTCTTGAGCTGCGGTTTATAATGGTTGTTTACAGGATGCTCTGCAATGCTTTACCGTCCTGTTCCATTTCTTACTTTAAAAAGGGCGTCACAGTTGGATGGCACATGTCGGATAATCGTGAAGAAGTAAATAAACTGGAAAGAAATCTGGTTACACCATAATATCATAAATTGATACAGTATCACACTATAAAGAATATAAAAAGACATGAAATAGGGCCTGAATGTGCTAAAATTAAGGTACTTGTCTAGTACAAGCAGGCGAGTAGCTTCAGAGGCACCTGTCAAAGAAAATTGCAGTGTGCAGAAATGGAGAGAGACGAGCCAGAAGAACAAGAGCAAGTCTCACTCTCCTAAGAGCAGGGATGGCAGCTTTTCTTTGAAGAAGAGGAAACAGCAGAAAACAATCATGGGAGTCTGTGTCTAGCTTGTCTGATAACACTGGGTGAAGGAGCTGTTCAGCGCTGAAGGAGCTGCTCAGCCCGCGGTAATACAGCAGGTTGTGTAATAATTGCCGTTGATTTCAACCACGACATTATCTTGAAAAACTATATACAGTGATATATCAGCGATGGGCTGGCCCCCCATCCTGGGTTGTTCCCCGCCTCGTGCCCGTAGCTTCCGGGATAGGCTCCGGACCCCCCGCGACCCTGTTCAGGTGAGTAGGTTGGAAAGTGGATGGATACATATATATATATATATATATATATAGATATATTCCAGTCCAGGAATAAAGAGAACGCTTCATCCACACATAAAGACACAACCTTAAATTCGTCCTATCACCATTTCAGTTCACATTATAGTGGCTCTTACAGTTATACGCATTTATTTATTCTGTAAATGCTTTTCCCCAAAGAGACATTCAAGAGTGGATCAGAGGGCAGGGCCAGTCAGCATCCCAGGAGCACATGGGGTTCAAGGCCTGGGTAAAGAGCCCCAACAGTGAAATGATTACTCTGTTGGTTGTGGGATTTGAACCCATGACCTTCTGGGCATAGATCTCTAACCAGCTAAGCCGCACAATGCATTATTGTGTTATAGTTGCTATTGTTGAATATAGTGCCAGTGGGAACAGGGACATTCATGGTAACTACGACAGTGGGATCCAGCAGTAGCAGGACGTCACCATGCTACCAGGCAGCATCTGCGCTCCAGGCTGTGGAGGACCCCTCCTCCTTCTCACAACACACTGGTTTCCCATCTTTGGTCACTGATAGTATTCTAGCACATGCACAGTGAGTTAAAACCCACAGCAGAATAGTAAATTTAATTTCCTTTAATGAGATCAGACAGATTATGCCAGCCTGTGTTAATTATTGCTGATCACTGAAATGATCTACAAAAACACCCGCACTTTGTACATGGTATGTTCTGCACAACCTTCATACCGGCACCTCCCCTAGATTGAGAAAATATGCACTGCCTGCTAACCATTCATTTTCTGTAAGTGTTTGTCCTATACAGGGTTGTGATGGGTCTGAAGACTATTGGCATAAGGCAGGGAATAAGCCGGGAAGGGGAGCCAACCAAATCACAGGACGCACACACACACACACCTATGCGCAATTTGGTGGCTCCAAGTATGTACTTCAACTGTGGGGAGGCCTGGAGCACCTGGAGGAAGCCCCAAGAAAACACGGGAAGGACATGTGGACTCCACACACTGAGCCATGGTGGACAAGTGCCAGGCAAGGGCGCTAACCACTGCACCACCAAACCACCCATTAACATTTCTGTTATTTTAAAAGAATCATCGGCAACACTTTCTATAAAGCCCATATTCTTATTATAAAAGTATTATAAACACAGTTAGAAATATTCTTAAAAAGACATAACACATTATAGCTGTGTTTGCATTATGAGTGCTCTATGAAGGTCTCATCTATAAAGCACTATAAATACCTTCATAATGTGTTATTATGGGCAGTATAGGAATTAAGGATGCTTTGTGCTGGATTATGAAGGTGTTTACAGTGCATCATAGACGAGGCCTTCACAGAGCATTCATAATGCATAATACACATAACTGTAATGTGTTATTCCTTTTTATAAATAGTTATAGCTGTATTTATAATCTTTTACAAATGCATTTTAATGCATATTGATGGTATGTGCAATGCAGCATAAGGACTGCTTTAAGTAAAGTGTTACCAAATTATTTTTTCAGCAATCAATTTTCTCTTAAGCACCCCTTGTTAAATATCACGAGTCCCCAGCAGTAGGCAAATGGTGAAGTAGTTCTGGATTGACTGGCCCTAGTTTGCTTGATCAATGGACTGAGGCTTCCTTCCCCGTTACGGCAGGGGTGAGCCTGTCACGGAAGCAGCCTCATCGCCATGCATGTAGACAGAGAGCTGCAGAGGAGGCTGAGCGGAAGTGAAGCTCACCACTGACGAGCGGAGCATCATTAGCATTAGATTACAGGTCACTGACTCACAGCGGGCTGCAGAATGTGTTTCCAGTCAGTGTGCTAACACAACAAATGTGACTTTCCTCAAGCAAAGGTACTTTAACACATAGGGACATGGTACATCATTAACAACATCTAGCTTACTGTAAGGCGACACTCATGGAAATATATAAGCAGTGTTGGGGAAGGTACTCATAAAAGTAATCCATTACCGTCAAGTTCAGGTCCAGAAAGTACAAATCCAAGCCAAGGTATTGTTTCAACCAACCAGTTGCATACTCTGTGACTGCGACTCTTTATGCTGAACTGGCTGGTTGAAACCAAACCTTGGTCTGGACTTATACTTTCTGGACCTGAACTTGTTTGTAATGGATTACGTTCATGAGTAACTCCCCCAACACTGTATATAAGCCTGGCCTTCACCATTAGCTATTAAGCTTAGCCACACTGGGAAATGAGGGCTATCTGATTCAGTCAAATGCACTTAATTTTATTTTCCACCAGCCCTGGACTCTCCCAGCAGTCCTGTTCCAGGGCAATTCTGCAGTGGACTCAAGTTAAGCTGCTCCAGTGAAATGCCCAACTGTATAATGGGCAAAAAAACCATATCAGAAAGCAGTATACTGCTAAAAGCTAACTGCCCTAAAGATATACCTTTCTGGCCATAAATGTGCATAAGGAACTGTAACGCATTAAACACAGAGGGGAAAAAACAATTAAGAGAACCACTGCATTAGTGACTAAGGCTTAGTGTCAGTTATGAATGATCTGTATGATTTTCTAGTCAGCTGCATCACTGCACCTTTTTTGTGAAAGCTCACACATACACGATCAACCTGGTCTCCCCAAGAATCCAATAGGAAGGCCCCATTCACAGAGTATCCAATGGGAAGGCCCCATTCACAGAGTATCCAATGGGAAGGCCCCATTCACAGAGTGTCCAATAGAAAGGCCCCATTCACTGAGTGTTACTGTAAAGGCCGGGACACATGCCCCATTACTAATCAGCAGGGGTAATGCTTCCTTATCTTTTCTGAGTCATATTTGAGCCTCGATGGGCTGCCTCGTACTCCAAGAAGAGCAGAATGCACAATCTCAGGTGCTATTCTCATGACAGTAACTTGTTTTTGACTCCCACAAGGCGCTCGTTATCGATAATTACTGGGGCACAGCTAATTCTCTGTTGCCATCATGATAGAGCAGGTCCACCTGCACCCTTCCTGATGATTGTATCAGTACTCCATTAATAAAGCCCACATTAGTTAAGCATTAATTGGTCATACTCTTGTCTAGACAAATGATCTATCACCATGTCTGCCGTCGACTGCCAGCCGTGTTCCTTCCATACACGCCAGCTGACATCATTGTCCGACATCTCCTGCTCTGGTGAGGGGAGTGCATTCTACTCATCTGTGTGGTATAAACAGCCACATTCCCCCAGAGTAAGCTGCCCATTACAAACAGGGACACATGGGGGGGGTGGATGAAGGGAGGATCACTTTGTATTCCTACCCTCTGCCAGCACTGCTGTACAGACTGATCCAGAGACAGCGATGGCCAGCTCTCCCGAGGCACCAGCTGCCCAGTGCGTTTCTACCCTCATTTGGTGTCGCTCTGCGTCCTTGTCAGTGCCCCCCCCCCTCTCCAGGCAGACCTCGCCGGATCCCCTGCATGCTGCCTGCTCCCTCCTCCAGCAGCCGGGGAGCACAGACGTCAGCAGGCCCAAGGACTGGGGCCCCGCGTAAATTACATTCAGAGGGGTGCATTCCACTAACGACGCATCCATCAAGCAGGGTTTCCAAACCTAACTGGGCCAAATGAGGTTAAAAACCAACTAGCTAAACTGAACCTGAATTGAACAAAAATAACTTTGTTATCAGATAAACATTTTGCTTTTTCACTGGAACACACATGAGACTTTTGAAAGTGTTGGATCCACACAAACGATATAAGAACTGACAAGTCCCCCAGTAGCCTGTGGTGACAATGTATAGTTACAGAGAATGGGCCCAGGAAATGGGCCCACCTCGCTCCCCCAAGCCTGTCTCTGCAATTTTATTTCACGGCCTGACAGACCCCCCCCCCCCCCCCCCCCACACACACACACACACACAAACATCTTCCCCTCCACAACCGACAGTTCGTAATAGAGATGGAGAGGAAGCCTGCTGACAGCGTCAGACTACAGCTGGTATCTCGCAAGGGCCGGGGAGAAACATCGCCGGCAGCGCCCCCACCTTCCTCACAATGGCGGCCCACCACCCACACACCGCTGTCTGGCTTTCTGCGGCCGCGGCCTCCCCATACTGCAGTACCAGTCCTTTATGTACTCTGCCATGGGACTGAAAGTATGGCGCAAATAAACACAAGTGGGAGAGGCTGGGAAAGTACACGATGCACGCATTCCGGGATGCAGCTACCGGGTGCAGAGAAGTCGATTTCTGTATCAGGCGAGTCCAGCTGCTTTGGGGAGATGTTTGCAAAATGACATTCTTGGAAAAGGGAAACTTGAGGACCAGTCGGTGACTATTTATTTTGTGATGTACAGACCGACGACAATTAACGAGTATGCCTTAAAAAGTTAAAAACACTTCATAAATTGCTACCCATCGTAAATACACATATTAAGAGGCACGGCGCCATAGACAGAGTGATATTCCGAGTGTTTAATTTAATGCTGTCATGTGGCAATAAAGTTAGTTGCAGTGCAGTGAGGATCTGGAAAAATATGAGGCACAGGAAACGAAATAACACTAAGAGAAAGCAATCAGCGACCACCAATCAAAAACCTGGGGTCAACCACACCGAGAAACAGCGGCCGGTTTCCATAGTTACCCAAAATCACCACAGAAAATCAGTTTTTGACCAATTTTCCTACTCATACTTGTGACCAGCACAAACATGCCCCCCCCCCCCCAGTTCCCAATCAGCAGCACCTCTCTTCTGGGCGAGCGGCGGGCCGCACAGCAAAACTGCTCCCGCGAATAAGGAGAATTATGTAAATGGCCGTGCATCGCCCCATGCTTCCCCCCCCCCGCTGCCCGAGTGTGGAATCTTCTCATTCATTCAGGTGAGATGTGCCCTGCCCCTCCAGGCATGGTCTCCAGCCACACTGTCACTCTCTACTCATCAACTATGGGAGATGGATGGATGGATGGATGGATGGAATATGCAAATGAGGGCACATTTACCGCCATATCACCGTCTCACTATTCCTGGTAAACTGCTCTGCATTTCACCGGCTTTTTGATTACGACATTTTTATATGACAGTTTTCACATTGACAAGCAGCTGGGAGCAGACAGTGACACCAGCTGTGTGTCAGTCCCACCGTATGCGCATCCGTCTGCGTCTGCCTGTGTCAGTCCCACCGTATGCGCATCCGTCTGCGTCTGCCTGCACAGGCAGCTGCCTTATATTGGGCCTGTTATGTAAAAACCCAGTGCCCCGGAAAAAAAAAAAAACATGATACTGGAAAAAGCTGAAGGTAAAAGAGGACGCCCAGCAACACAGTGAGGAATCCCCCTTGGGGAAGCCTGAGGACCCCAACAGGAGGCGGGACATTCTTCAGATGGTCCTGTTCATACGGCCACCAGGAGCTGACACCTAATAATGACCCGCTTGCTCATTTTCAGTAGACCTGGGGCGGCACAGTGGGCCAGGGTGCAGCACAATTGTCTCACACCTCCTAGATCGGGGATTGGGAAGCTGCCTCCAGCTCTGTAGGTGTGGAGTGTGTACATTCTCCACACACCGCGTGGGTTCCCTCTAGATATCCGGGCTTCCTCCAAACACATACGGTTCGGTGAACTGGGGTATCTAACCAAGGAGTGTGTGCACGCCCGTGTCCTGTGATGTACTAGCATTCTGTTGCTGTCCTGTGCAGTGCTATTATAGCATATTTAAGGAAATGCAGAGTTAGATAAATTACTGTTATTTGAAGCAATTAACAAGGATGTGAAGAGAGTATCACAGACAACAAAGAGACGCTCTGTCTTTATATTCCTGACCATCTCTTTTGTGAACCCTTTTCTTTATTCCTATAGACATGCACACAGAAAGGAATTTACAGCTGAATGCCACTGAGCATCTGCTATCATCCACCGCTCTGTACATGCAGACAATAGGATAGCCAAGCCTTTCATCTTCCAGAGAAGCAGTGGCACAGTCATCGCGGTCACCTCCTGTTGCTAAGGATCTGGGTTGGAGGACGGGGGGGGGGGGGGGGGGGGGGGCGCTGGGTGCTTTAAGCTGGGTGCCGTCATCGGGGCACAAGAGGCCCAATTCCAAACACATCTGTCTTCTTGAGAAGTGTCCCTCTGTGTCCCACCTCAAGGAAAAGCTAAGACTGATGAGGCTGTTTTGCAAGCAACGGCGAGTTTGAAAAAAGCATGCGGACACGCGACCCGCAGGAAACGGGCTCACAGCTCGCGCGAGGTTCAGCTTCAGGACTGACTGCTGAATGATGTGCTGATGTCGGCCCCAAATGCCACCCAGGACCTTTGTTTCAAGGAGCTTCAGTCTGCCAGCCTTGAATTCTTTTACCGTAATATTCCTTAGACTCCAGCTCACACTTACAGGATCTGTCAGCACTTGACCACATTGCTCTCGCAACAAGCCATTTTTGAAATCAAATGACTAGCGAGTTTTTACATTGTCAAAACCATTAAGTGGTCAATCCGACCATAAACTGACGAGATCAGTTAACATGGGAGGTACAAACATAGTAAAGGATCCGGGTGAAAAAATATTCATTTTTAAGTGTGATGAATTTATTACACTTGCTGATGGCTCATAAAAGCAGAGTGTAAAACAACAGAGTTCAGGAACACCAGCTCCCACGGATAAGATATCCAAGTTACCGGAAAAGAAAAACAAAAAGTTTATATATTTTTGTGCGCAAAATGTATATCCCAGGATGTAAGTGGCGTAGCCCAGAATCAGGACCAAGCAGGTGAAACAGGATCCAGTTTCTATGCTCCCCGTCTGTGGGACCAGCTTCCTGAAGACCCGAGGTCTGCGAAAACAGTCAGCTCATTATACTCAGGGCTTAAAAGGTTACCGTTTGCAGGAGTTTTTCAATAAATGAAATCAGTTTAGTCATACACTATGACTACAATGTAATCTCTTTTCAGTTAACTGTTTGTTTTGGTGTTTCGTTCTTTGTTTTCATTTTTTATCTATTTAAATGCGATTTGAAAGTCTGTTATTTAAATGTATTCTTCTGCCTATGTAAAGCACTTGGAATTGCCTTGTGTCTGGATTGTGCTACATAAATAAATTTGCTTTGCCTTGCCTTAGGCTCTTCAGTATACAGTATATTTGGCATCAGGCTTTGTGATTTCCACCACACTTCAGGCATTATTACAGGAGAGCACGCTGATCCGCTGACTAACTAATGTGACAGCATGTAATCAGTGTTATTCAGCTCCGCTTTTCTGAGAGCAGGCAGAGTTCTGCCTTTTTCTGTTTTTTTTTATTATATTCTTTATTTTAAATCCTCTGGCACCTTCAAGACATTCCCAAGCAGAGACATTTTCTATTTTATTTTGTATATTTAATAGCATATTCTAGCACCTCTTACTATAAAAAAAAATCCTATTTCAGCCCAAAAATCCAACCTTTCCCCTTTCTACAGGAAACCAGTTCTTGCACATCAGCCGATTACCGAAATAAACCGGCGGTAGGAATAAGGACAAACTACCGCCAAGCATGGCCGTTTCTCCCGGAAACACGGGGGGCTCCATGGTGTCAGTAACCGTAAAGTCAGGAACTACGCGGCCTGTCGCATTCATAGCTTAAATATTTTCCATAATATTATCAGCGTTAATGCCGTAAAGTGCGGATAACCCAAGGTGAGACTTCCTATTCTGTTGCGAGACTGTGTCGATTTCTCGTAGCAGCAGCCAGGCAAGTCCTAGGTAAGGTGACGGCAAGTTTCAATATAAGAACCGGGATGTTAATTAACCGGCTGTAACACCACGGTGGGCAGCTATGAAAGGTGACGGTTTAAGCAGGCGAAAGGCGGGGGTTTAATTACAGTTTGGTTACACAGACAACACCCCTCCGCGCCACAGTAGAGTATTATGGGTAACAAGATTTTGTGGGTGCTATTCACAAGCACAGAGCATTTTGATGAAGCTGTCAAAACAAGGCCTTCTGCAGTTTGGATACAGCAACACTGAAATCTAAAGGTGACATGCATACAACAGGATAACAAAGAGCTGGACACAGAGCCTGAGAACCCCGACATGGCAACACCTCACCGGACACCTGGTTTCATCCGCCCGTTACATCGGTTTCGGTTTAATTGCCACCAGTGCAGAAAGACATCCGCTCTGTCAATCAATCAGTCTCTACATTTGGCAAAGTCCGTGGCATGGCCTCGTCATTCAGAGCCCCACGGAAACCAGCACAGTCCCCCGTGACATAAAACACAGCCGACCCAACAAGAAAGCAGAGAAACAACACAGCAATCTGACTCAGGGCACAAGCTGTCCTCCGTCTCCCGGGACAATTGCTCAGGTTCCACGTTGAATAAACAAGGTGAACGTTTCCAGCAGGAAGCGGGCAGCGCTCCGAATGAATCTGTGGAAAGTATTACTGTCAATAACTTCAAGAGGTACCCTGAGGGACCGTGTGCAATATCGACGAGCAATTTCTAACAGAAAGTGCCTTTTGCGTTTCATTAAGTGTCCACGCTCTAAGTATAACTACACATAAATTCATAAAGGAAAACTTTGCCGTTAGTCCCAACGAGTAGGCACAGCAGATGCGTTCCTCTCCTCTTGCATTAAACTTAATACCCTGGCACTTTCCGGGGAGCGCAAGAGCTAACTACTGATTGTCGTCAGATTCTAAGCCCTGGACCAGCCCCCAGCCCTCTCAACCACCTCCATTACTCATTTTCTAACCCCAGAACCGTTGTCAGAAAGAGTACCAGTGCATTACATCTCTAAACACAGGCAGCTTTTTGACACACATTTCACTTAGTAGTAAAAATGGAATATATTAATGAAGATGATTTAACACAGCTGGGGGGCTGACAGGATCATTCCACTAGTCTTGGAAAAAATATATATTTTAAGCAGCGTAATACAAGCATCTGTAATATTCTTAATTAAATATATTCTTAATTAATTGCAGCAACCCCAAAGATGCTGTGCCTTACTCAAACGAGCAGGAGCGCGTAAGGAAGCACGTAAGGAGGTCGCCTTTGTTACCATGGCGTAATTAGAGTAAGTGCAGCAGAGATCCTTATTTGCTACATCATCGCAGCATCTTCATAGCCTTCAATTGCAGAGGAGGATGAGCCTGTTAACACAGAGCTTTACCGGCAAGAGCAAGCAGACGTACAGAGCATGGATGGCGCGCCGGCTGCCTGGCAACAGCATCGCTCTCAGAGACCCGCCCACACACCGGCGTTTGTTACCTGGACACACTGACAATTAATGGATTAACCACTAACCAACTCTGCAGCCAAGGCAAAGGGGGAAATCAAACGGTAAAATGATCAGGGCATCCATTTAAGGTTCAGCTGAGAAAAAGGAAACCATTGACGGATTTTGTCGCCGATTACCGTTGCTTTTTTCTCTGATGGGAAAATGGTAGGTGGTCAGAATCCCACCCTAAACACCGTGTGTTGAGTTTGCATCTTCACCCTGACAGCCCGGTTAGCTACAGCGATGTACTCCCTGGGCAGCAGAAGAGGATCGGCCTCTTTTATCGTACTTTCACCTGCATTTTATCCTCATACTGGGCCATGATCTGTTACGTACAGAGGAGCTGAGTTGAGTCGCGTCATTCTGTGCTACAGCATGGACAATCCTGTCTGGCACTGATTTATCTTTTTGGTTAATTAATATAATCTCAATTGGAATGCGTTACAACCTCCGTCATGATGATAATAAGTGATCGGCAGCTTAGTGTCTATTACTTGTGCATAATGTGCGTAATGTGCGTGCTGAGCCAGATGGCACTAAAAGCCAGTGGAATTCCAATGAATTAATAGAGAAGTTCATCCATACGATGACCCCAGCAATCAGTAAAATTCTTCTTGACATTCAGAGGAATGCTCCCCGTCTGAGCCTTTCTGCTAAAACGGCCCTGAGAGAATGTACCCTCAGCCGCCCATACGTCACGCACACAGCGCTGGCTTTCACCAGAACACTCGTGATGACGATCAAAGGCCTTCCGTGCTTTTATTATCACTATGGCAATGGCGGCCTTCCGGCAGTAGACGGGGGCTCTGGATACAGTGGCAGTAATGTCTGTAGAAAGTCTGAAGGCCACCATCCTCATCTACTGTGACCTTTTCACTGACTTGTCCCCCATTCATTCCATCAATGACAGATGCATGGATTAATTAGGCTCCAATAACCAATAGGAATGTGCCCTTCCTGCATATCAGAATATCACACACATCAGAAATACGTCATTTCTAATGGGCAAGAGATGGCAAACTGACATGGGCTCTGGGAAGAGCATCATGCTGTACATCCTCTCGCATCCTCCCACTTGTGTTTGCAATTTGCAAGAAGATCAAGTGTCTGAAACATGAAAGGGTTTTTACAAAAACTTTTGAGAAGCACAGGACTTTCTGGTCACAGATCAGTGCTGAAGAGTTCCATATATGCAAAGTCATCCTTGTGCACACTCAATTCCTGATGATTGTGTGTGTGTGTGTGTGGTCAAGTATTACATTGTGAGGACCAAACATCTCCACAATGTGATAAAAACCTATTATTTTAAGTGAACCCTGACAATTAACTGGTCAGGTGAACCAGGTGTTTCTGAGCAGGGAAATCACCAAAACGTGCTGGACCACAGCCCTCCAGGACCGGAATTGCCCATCCTCGTTCTAGGGACATTTTTCGGGTTCCCTCTAGAATAACCTTAGTTTTATAAAAATCTGTGACTGCAATCAAAGAACTAAAAACGGCAAAAGTATCTTGCTCCTTATGGTTAAGGCGTTATGCCCACAAAAATAAATGGACAATCCACACAAAGATATAGTGTGTGTGTGTGTGTGTGTCTGTGGAGGTATCTTACTGTGAGAATTTATCTTGTGGAGACAATTTACATCGCATTAACATGTTAAGCACTTAAAAACTGGATATTCGCTTCAGCAATTTATAAGACATTATGTAGATCCAGTGACATCGTTTCCGAAAGTGCTGCCTTGTGCACAGGCCTTGGCACGGCCGCAGACGCTCACTTTGCAGGCTACTTTACACCTCAGGACCAACTTCACAGGGTGCCCACATCCCTCACTGTCTCAGCCAGCTTTCCGCAGAGCCAACTTCCCACCCCGAGGCCAGTTATCCCGCACAGAAATACTGCTGCAAACTACATATAATGACGCTCACATCTACAAACTGCCCACTATGCTGACCAGCAGCGATTCAATAAATGGGAACATCAAACCAGCCCACTCTGCCTTAGCGATCGGACCGGCGTGCATTCATCTGATGTGCCGTCTCTCGCAAAGTACTGAGCGCAATCCTTAATTTCATTCCCAATATCTAGAAGACACTTCCTTCTTACCTTCCTCTGCCTCTACAGCGTAAACAAGCCAGTATTCCTTTGACATTTGGTTAGAGTTTAGCTTAGACAGATGGGGAACTCCTAAGCACCTGCAGACCCATCTTGCCCCACTTCTTGCTGTCCCCTCGCCCACCTGCTTTCAGCTCCAAGCTTTCTGAGGAGTTCTGGGACGCCTCTTCTAGAGAGAGCCGCCTGAGAGGGCTGCCGGCCATGTCACGGCCTGATGCCAGCGAGCGAGGCAGCGCAGAGGTGCAGCTCCACAGGCCGCCTTCGCGTCTCCCTCTCTGCCTCGCACTCCTCTCTGTCGTCTGACGGAGCCTCTCTGCCCGTCTCTGGGAGACAGAAACATGGGGGGCGGGGACTGGTGGGACTGGTGGGCAGGGCTTGCTGGAGGAGCCAACCAATCACGTGCTTGTCATTATTATGCTGGGAAGAGCCTTGCAAGCAGGTGTCATAAACAAACACACAGAAGGATGCAGAAGCCATAGTGTTATCCCCCCCATTTGCTTTAGATTAAATCAGCTCTAAACTTGGATGTCACATTAAGGATAAAAATGAAGTAAATTGCTCATATTTTCAGGGTTCTAACATCAATCTGATATAATACTGTGCGACTAATTTGAAATATCCAACAGCAGTGCAAGCTTCAAGTTTTTCTTCTGTAGATGATGCAGGTGATTCTGTCCAGTTTGCCACAAGGTCTTCACTGCTTCTTTAAGAAAGCTCTGCAATTCTGTGCAAGGCCAAAAGCCAGAGGTCCTCAGGTCTTTCTGGGAGATCAAACTTAAGAAGTATCACCTTGGCAGGGCCTCCATAACTTATACATTCTCACTACTCCAAAACACCCAAACAGTGAATTATGCCAACATCATCTCATCTTTGATGAATTTAAATAGACTGTTGCTCACTGCTCAGCTATTTCATCTAGTATCCTATGAACAATCTTCCAGTGGGAAGGCAGAACAGCCATTGTTGTGTAGTGTGACCCTGGTGACAGCATACTGTATAGATTTACTGAGGTCCTGCTTTCACAGCAATGACATGAAAAACAATGGCATTACCCCCAAGATCTGAGCTGCTTTCATGACCATCTACTTCCAGGAAGGGTTTTTTTTTATTATCAAAAACCACTACCAATACATTGCCTCCAGCAACTTCCCAATAGCAAATTCAGATTCAGATTTCAATGACTGAACATAGTGTTCATTCATAGACTTCCATTGATGGTCTTGAAACTGTATATCACTGACATTGTTCTAAGAGCTGTCATTGTAAACAAAATGTATGCCTTTGATCAACTAAGATTCTCCTTTTAAATACACTTTGCACTGGCAAGTTTGCCTGTGCCCAAAAATATGGCTATATATCAATACTGCTTATTTCTTACTGTCAGGGGGCCTGGAGTCTATCCCAGGCACACAGACGAACAGAAGGCTGGCCTTCGACACGGCATATACATCTACACGCTGTGGGCAATTCAGAGACGCCAGTCAGCCTAACCAGATTTCCCTGGTTGGCAGAAGGACACCAGAAAACCTCGATGAAACCCACGGAAAACTCAACACAGAGAGCACAGCGGCCCGGATCCAAGCCTTCGAACCCAGAGGTGTGAGGTAAAAGTGCTACAGCCACCAGGCTGAGATTCCATCCCTCCATCCATTATCCGAATCCGCTTATCCCATTCAGGGTCGCGGGGTGGCTGAGCTTCCCTCTTTGATAAAGCAGCTAATATCACTGTAATAATCTAAACGGAGGGACATCTACTGGCATTCATCTCCTCCAGCATCAAAGGCATTACCGTTCTTTGACAGCTTTGGGGTAGACTTGTCAGTCCTTTTGTTATTTTCATCAGACCCACCTAAAGACACTCCCTAGGGCTACCTAGGCTTTTATCCAGGGTTAGATGTTTCTTTGCACACTTTTAAGGTTTTTTTTTTTCGGACCTATTAATACAGCAGAGATAGGGGGGGCTATTCCGCTACTGTCGGGCTGATTTTTAATAACACTCACTCATCTTGCTCTTCATTACCGAGGTGCTGCGCACTGGCGCACTCGTAATGTTAACAGCAAATGGAAGCAATCACTGGCAAAAATATTCCAATGCTTTTGAAGGACTGACATTTAAATAGGTCTCGGACAACTGGCGAAAATTTAGCTACACTAAATAGTTTTCAATTTTCGGAAATGTTTAAATAACAGGAAATATATGCACTAAGTGCTTTTCAGTTTCCGCACATTTCCCAGATTTCA
This sequence comes from Petrocephalus schoutedeni, assembly GCA_026780765.1. Lineage (NCBI taxonomy): Eukaryota > Metazoa > Chordata > Actinopteri > Osteoglossiformes > Mormyridae > Petrocephalus > Petrocephalus schoutedeni. The sequence continues at coordinate 27,855,763 of JAODKL010000095.1, read as the reverse complement.
AATCATGTACATCTTAAAGGGCTTGTCCCATTACAAAAATAAAGAATGTTTATCTGAGCCCGTGCTCTGCTGAGTATTCATTAATAAACAAATGGTCGCTCATGTGTTTTAATATCCTTCATCTCAGCCTAGACCACTGCTGTGGCTGGAGCTAAAGGAACTTGGAGAGTTGAACTGAACTCCATTTATTTATAAAAAAAAAAAAGCATAGCCGGCCAATGACTTACATTTTAATTAGATTGCACCAGTCACCAAAAGCCATAAGCATTATCATCTGTGCGACTGACATCAATCACACAAAACAGATTGGCCACCTTAAAATTGAAATGAAAAATTAAAATAAAAAATAATTAATAACAGAAACGAATCGAGGGGCTCATCTTCTCCGTGAGATGATGCTATCTGCTCAGTCTAATCTACATTCATTTGCATGATGGTTCTAACAAAGTGATCTGGGGGTGGTGCTTAAACTTGCTGTTCTCCACAGCACCTCTGATTCCTTTTTTAGGCTACATTACTAGCTGGTTTCATCAACAACAACAAAGTAACAAACCTACTTCAGCTATCAGGGGATGCAATCAACATGATGCTTATCACTACGAATCAGCCTCAGTTCTCGATAGTGAATTATTTGGTGAGTTATAATTACGAAATCCATATAAGGAGTGCAGGTCAGCGTAGAAATGCCGTTTCTTTAATTATACTGTTAAACCGAATACGAGAAAAAGCTGTAAAAGCTTTAGAATTTAACACTAATGGAACATCGATTGAGCATTTGCTCTTGAGGACAGTGAATGTGTCAATGGAATAAAACGCTGCAGATGTTTATAAGATTGAACATGACGGCAAACAAGCTATACACAAGACACCTCAAGCCTGTCCACCCTTTGAAGAATATACATCATAAATGTTTATACGGGGCAAGAAAGGGTAATGGGAGGAAGACTAGGGAAATTAGACAATGAGTGTCTGAAATAGCTGAGGTCGAAAAGCTGGCCATTAATACCGCTAATGGCAGAAGCTTCTGTGAACTCCAACCAGAACACCACTTGGCAGTAAGCGGAGCAGTCACCTTGGGATGAGAATCAGTGAAGCGGCCAGCCCTCCAGCTGAAGGAAAGATGAGCCACGCTCTGGAACGCTGCTCCCGCAGCGGATTTTTCAGGCAGTTCTCGGCAGAATGACAGTCAAACGGACGCTGCTGCTCACACGACGAGAAAAACCCCCCCAGAAAGAACAACACGTCTGGCTGGGCTTACAGGCCGGAGGGCAGCGTGCGTCTGTGACGCCTCAACGCGTGTCCCATAGGGTGGCGCGATGTGGACACTCTGGCTGACATGAAAGGCCCCCTGGATGCTGGCTGGCTCGTCAAACAGGCCTTCCCTCCCCCAGCTATGACGCTCCTGTTACGGAAGCGGCGGCCGCACAGACACTAGAATAGATCAGAAGCAGGCTGATGCTCCACCGCCGGTCAATAGCCTGGCGGCCTTACAAACACCAGATTACCCGAGGTTCGGCATAAATACCACCCCGAAGAAAATGGCGCCGGCTCTGTTAACGGTGAAATGCGCTCAAAGCTCTGCATTTCTGAAGAAGGTATCGACGTGAAACACCTCAGTGGTACGGGCTTTCGACCGAAACCTCTCATGCGGGAAGAGAGCGGAGGCGGGGGATGTGAGAGCATTAGTGACGTGAGCAGACATTGCACTCTACGAATATGGAAGAAGAAGATGCTTCCCACCGCACAAGGAGGGGCACCCAATGACCGCTATGAGACGAACACCATGTGCAAAAATGAAAGTGAAACCAAAAGGGCCTTCTGTTCCTGAGAAGTTCTCCCAAAGCCTCCCACCCGGCTAATGGACTGGCGGAATGTCAGTGGTTTACCCTCAAAGCCAGTATTCTCATTGACAGCCTGTTTGGCGTCTTCCTATTCAAAAAAAATATGCTAAAATAAGCAGAATATACAAGGTTACTGCAAAGGGAAGCCTATGGGTAGACAAGTCAATTGACTTGCATAATAAATAGCCTCTATATACACTAACTATTGCACTGTGAAAAATGACTGCACTATATCAGCATCCAGAATCCACTACAAGCCATTCAACTGGACATAATCACACTATAATTTGTTCTGTCCCAGCTGTTGCCTGCCAGTGTATCTGATAATATCAGCTACATTATCTGCAATCAGACTTTGCTGCTACTGACCAGTAAACAGAATGCGTATCTCGCAATAAGGTCTGCTATTCTGTCAGCCGGACATAAAGGCTCCATGATTCATTTCATTATCCTCTGACATGTCCCTGGTAACAAAAAAATTCATGCATGTTATAGCACTACAAGAGAAATTATAGCAATATAGCGTGCAGCTACATTTTAAGCAGTAAGGTTACATTTCATTATTGGGCTCCAGGTAGATTGTGGATGAGTATACAGTATTATCATATAAATGTTTGTTATGAATGTATATTAAAGCTGTTAATGCAGGTTTGGATGTTAAGGTATACTTGCATTCTGCTTAACCCTTTTCCCATGATAATTTCCCCATGTGAAATTTCCCTACCGTTTAATGATGCTCTGGGGTCAGATTGACCCCAAACACGGGATAGGGTTAAGAATGTTCTCTAAATGCATAATGAATGCATCATGAACGTGCAGTTAATGTAACGCATCACCAAATAAAGTATATTTTCAACAATTACCAACAGCTGCTCTTTCTGTGTTTTATAGCATATTATTCCGCCATTACAGTTAAAGACGTGTTAATGACTTTTGGATAAACGGAAATTAGGGTATTAAAAATCAGTGAATGCTGAGAGCCATTAACAGAAAGTTGCACAATAAAACCGGCCACAACAAATTATAGGTCCTAGTAAGTCAGCCTTTAAACAGAGGTCTGGGGAAAATGTAGACACTGAATTTAATGTGTATTTTAATATGGAGGGGATGCCAGCTCATCAAAGGACACCTACCTCTTGTACTTGTTATCAGTACTGTACCTTGCACCCACACTTAATATGTTATAGTTTGCTGTCAAAATATCAAAGACTTTTGCTAGCATTTTGTATTAGCAATTAATGTGGCTACCGGTCCTTTGATTCATGTATTTCAAACCACAGCAGAAGTCAGTAAGCTAAACAACTGTGCAGATGTCAATTGGGCCCGCAATGTATGTGACATAGGCGCCCACCTACGCCATTTGATTAGGAGGGGGGGCAAAAAAGGGGTCAAAAAGAAATGCTTCTGGTTGTCTTCCTGGCGTTTTAACTAGTTTTCATATTTCACTGCTTCTCTTGTGATATGGAAGTGAGCGAACTGGTTAACAGCCAGATTCTCCGAAAATGGTTTTAATATAAATGAAATTCGCGGGGCTAATCATAATCTCCGGGGGATACGGCAGACGAAGGTACAGAGGATCTATGAGAAATTACACAGCTTAGCGTCGCCTGCTTCAGAATCCGCACAAATGTTATTCCCGTCTGCCCTTTCCGGCGGAGAATTCCCCGATAAGCTCCGTGATAAGTTCGCACTTGCATGTCTCTCTCAGAGCGAGCAGCAGAAGGCAGGATAGCCTGAGCGTCTCCCTGCTTTTCCCAGGCGCAACAGAAACAGACGATGACGAAAAAGTCCCCTTATATAACACAGCATGAAACGTAACACCGACAATGAGAAAATTGATTTATTGAATGACAATTCTCTTCTGAAAATGGGGGGATGCATCTTGATCTCGGTTTGTTACGAAGGGATGTCCGTACTCTGATGCCCAGCCTGCAGCCCGCAGCCCCGCTGCACATCACCGCGTTACCTACCAGGAAGCCCACAGGAAGCCCACAGAAAGCCCGCCCCCTAACTTAGCAGTTAGCCTCCCCAGGGAGCTTGTTTTGTTTTCCTGTATGATTTTTTACCCCCCGCACACCTCCATTTTCTTCTGGTCTCTTCTATTCCGACTGCCCGAGCTCTATCACATTACGCATTGCTGTGCCTATAGGGTAATGAACTTCGCTCTTGTCATGTCACTTGATCCTTTGCCAAATACATCGTGACGACAGCTTTGTTGTATTTCGGGAAAGGTGCAGTATAAAAATAAATTGAATGTAATTAAACTAAAGGGCGTTCTGTGTTTTTTTTCCCCCACTGTCAAACTATCTCCTTTATTTTTCTGTCTGAGTCACATCGACCCCATCCAGGTCCAACTCTCATCCTTCTAGACAGCAAAATGACACAGCGGCTTCCAGTGCACTCTGTTTTATGGCCCTCGATTGGTGCCCAGCAATTAGCCACAACAAGCGGATACATTAATACCGGGCTAATTGCTTGATTTATCCGTGAGTTCAGGATCATAATATTCAGTTATTATCCTTGAGAGATGCTATTTGCACTTCTTTGACTGTTGCCATTTTGCACTGTTCCACAAATACGGTTCATACTACATTTCTAGCCTCATACTTCTCTGAATATTGTGTATTTCAGCACCTGTCCTTGAGTGGCTCTATATTTATTGTCCTTGTCTATGCATATTGTATATGCTGTACCGTTGGCTGACTGCAGTGCTGCTGAATGATATTTCATTGCTCTGTGCAGTGACAGTAAAGATTCTTATTTTATCTGTCTATCTACAGGCAGTCCCCAGGTTACGAATGACATCCGTTCCCTAAGTCTGTCAAAGTCAAATCTATAGGCGAGTCGGAAACATTATAATACAGTACATTATCATAATAATTATTATACAGTAGTAATAAAAATAACTACATATAGTACTGTATCTCAAGCCAATGAATCGCTGAAGCCACTTAATGTTTTCACAAACATTAAAAAGTAATGTGTGCGTTCGTTATCACAAGCCATCGCATTTAAGCTGAATTTTTAGCATAATAGGCTTTATGGCAGTCTGTATGTAAGTATGAGTTGTACGTAATTCGGATGCTTTTAACCCGGGGACTGCCTGTATTATCCATCCGTCCATCCACCCATCCATCCATCCATCCATCCATCCACCCACCCATCCATCCATCCATCCATCCATCCATCCATCCTAAACGTAACATATTATTAGAAAAAAAGTGCTCCAAGTCATTCTGGCACAGAGTACAAATGATATACGTATATTAAATCACTTTTTTGTAAAAAACAAAAAGTGAGTGCACTGCGGTTTTTACTGCAGTTGCCAAACACTGAACAGTATGTGACTGCTTCCATCAGAGACACCACTGCCTCCTCCTGAGACCAACCCCAGCAGTAACAGCCACCATTAACACGCAGTCACTCCAGCCTCCGTTAGCACTCCATAGGCAGCGGTATGAGCAGTGGATGCACCAGAGCAAGCCGGACATCCCTGATCTGGCTTATTGTCCCAACTGATCAACACCCCCCCCACCCCCCACCCCCCACTGAGCCACAGTGGCAGGTAGCCCATTTAGAAGAACTGGGCGGCTCTCCCTCTCTCGGACCGCTGGATAAGAAAAATGAAGGACGATGCTGACTCACCAGAATCGGAGCTGGCCGACGCCACAGGCATGTTCCCGTCCTCGTGATCCCAAATTCTGTCGGAAATCTGAACGGCTGTAAGGAAAAAACAGACAGATGTTATGGTATATGGTTAGGTATATCGTCAGCCTCTGATGGCTGGGCGTCTTTGCTTTAACATAAATACTGAGCACAGAAAAAAGAATTGACAAGTATTTTTCAAGCTAACAAAATTGGAAAAATTATAAAAACTACATAACAAAATGCTGATGAAATTTACTTCGCTGTGCTGAACTCCCCTGAAATATGCTGGTTTCATTCCTGTAGGAATTTAGAAATATATTGTATGAATATATATTCTTTTCTAAAGAAAGAATTACCTTGGTGGTTTCTTGCCTTAGGTATCGGGTTGGACCTCTGACATTTATGGCACCTGATTTTCTTAATAATGCTCAGACAGTCCAGATGTGACATAGCTTTGCTCTCTGTTGTTAAGTGTGGACTGTTCTACCTTTCAATAACTAAAAACATTTCCACATAACATTTGGATCCCAGATCCCTCTCTTTATCTTAATTGCCTTATAAATCCTCACTGTTAGGCCAAGAAGCTGATCTCAGAAGGAAGCCAGGGAAATCTGAGACTCACTCCTTTGGAAGGCCTGTAGATGTTAGATTAATTATCTGGAAGCTAAGTCACCTCCCTAGCCGACTCCACAGCAGATCCCTGGCAAGTGCTTCTGGTTTCTCTCCAAATGTCCATATGTGTTCTACTTGAGACATTGTGTAACATCCCCACGTGGTACGCTGCTCAGTAAAACCCCATATTGTTTTCTAAGGTCACACGATTTATCTGTCCTTCAGCAAACATCACTGGTTTGGAGATTTGGAAACGGAGCGAATAGAAGAGACCTCTATTCACTTTTTAACTGCCATTTAGAATTCTACAGTCAGCTCTGCATGTCGAAGCTGGGATGTGGATCAGCGAATAGCCCCAGGATATCTCAGCTAGTCATGCCAAAGGGCTTCTGAATATCAGGGAGCTTCCCTCCAAGACAGATACACCTAAGCTCCTTTTACATACTGGATGACTCCTAATAACCTTCACCATTAATATGTATAGTCGATTTTTTATAATGACATTTACATTCATCCTGTTGGTTTCCTCTTCGGTATATTTTATAATTTATAATATAAGAGGTTATGTTATTTGCTGCTCATACGCTATTTTCATATGAATTAAAATTCAAAATCAACACCTATGTACTGTCAGATGTCATACATGCAGCATTCCATACACAGAGATTAATTACCAGCAGACATCAGGAGAGTTACTGCACAACAAAAGTGCAACCCCAAAACCTCAACAAAAAACAAAAAAGTCTTGACGAAACCTGTGCATCACCAGCTTCACAAAGCTGAAAATTGCAAGTTCAGAACTTGCCCCAAAGGCCAATGCAGAGAGACGCACACCCCGGTGTAAGGAGTATGCATTTCAAAGTACTGGGTGCACCCTATGCATAGCATCTGATGATAGCAACCGATAGCATCTGATGTTTCCATATACCAGAAAGAACATGTGCATATACACCCAGCTAAACACATACAAGAGGGAATGTGCGCATTATTTTTTCAGGTGTTCCCCGGACACGGGAAAACCGCGGATCTTCCCAGAAAGTCCTGGTAAGGGGCCGACTTCAGCACAATGTCCCGAGCCTAGAAGTGAAGGGGGGGGCTTGGACCTAACACCAGCTGTCAGTGTGTGATAAAGCACACTGACGTTTCTCTTCCGAGGGCACCGGCTGCCCACTGCGCCGAACGTCGCTCAGACACACACCATAATTAAACAACGAGGCCATGTCACCCGATTCTTGACCCTGAAAATCCTAACTGTCCAGTCCGTCTAGTAACAGTTACAGAGTCTCCCTCGCCTTTGGTGACACTTCACATCATTTACATATTTTAATCGCTCCTTTCTGCCTTGTTTAGCTGGCTCTTTATCCAAAGTGGCTTGACCCATTCATACTGCGGGGTAATTTAGAAGACCTGGTCACCGTCCCACACTGGGGACCTGCACGCAATTCCCACTGTGACACATTAGCCACCTGTGTGAAACCAGGGAAGCCGGCTCTACCATCCAGCCGTCTGGGTATCTGGGCTGCAGGTGGAATCAAGCATGTGACGCTCTGCTCCAAGCGTGTAACATCACTGGGTGTGTAGTCTTAAAAAGAGGATGCACACCGGAGGAGGTGTGGGCCGATCTTCAGAACTGATATGCTGGCATGGGTACCGTTAGGAGAGACCCGTGATGGAAGTAATAAGGAATTCTGGGCGAGGATAGGGAAATAGCATTTTGATGAAGGATACTGAAGCCTCTGCTGCTGGGATATCAGCTGATAGCCTTGGGGATCCATTCCCCACCCCCCTCCCACCCCCCGCAACAGTCCGATTTCCCTTCCTACTCAAACTGCTCCCCGGAGGATTGCAGAATGCATTTTAGGTGCAAAGAGTGAGTAGGCATAAAGGCATATTTTAGAAAAGGCAAGTAAGGGGGCAGAAAGATAATCATCATGATCCCAAAAAAAGATAAGGGCTTTGCAGAGAGTCACCTAGACCCAGTACCAGACTAAGGGCGACTTTCAGTCCAGTGAATCTCCTTCAGAGCTTTCACAAGAAGCCGCGCGACTCTCCACCAGCCAGGTGAGCCCTGGCCCCCAGATTCCAGTGATCAACACCATTGTTTGCTTTATTGCAAGTACTCTTCTGTTCTGACCCAGCAGCCAACATTTGGTGACCATGACTCAGAGTGCTCGCGACGGGCGCGAATCGACATCAACACACAAAGGAGGGAAAAAGGCCTGCCAAGGTTCCTGGGGACCGGAGTGATTGCCCGGGCCCCGGCAGATACTCCTTTCACACGCACAGATCCAGAGCTGATGACACTTCAGCTCAGTGCCTCCTGCAATTTGTTACCTCCACATCAGGCCGCTTCCAGAAATCTCTCATTCACACAGTGATGTGAATGGACCACTGCAGCGACCTTTCTGTCAGTAGCTGGCAAGCCTGGGGAACCCCAGTGCAGCATTAGGCTTCACTGCGTTTGTCTCAATCTAGTGGCAGGAGTTTGAGCATCTTAATGCTCAGACTCAAAATTAAGACTTGGCTATGAGTGACTTGGCTATGAGCGAAAGGCTTAAGCTTGGGATTCATAAGAGATCACATCTACTGTTTTTCTCAAAAATAACCCAGGTCAGTAAAAGACAAACCCCCCTCCTCCCTAGTAATCATCTCTGATTCAGCAACAAGAGTAATATAACTTCTTAATGTTTGCATTGCATACAGGCATGTCCGCTATATCAAGACGTGCTGGGCAATGAGTATTATGAGAGTTAAAGAACCATGAATGCAAAGTTGGAACATTAAAAACTGAAATTAGTATTTTTTTCTTAATTTTTAGCTTAATTGTTTTTCCTTTTTTTCTGCCAGTGATTTCCAACCAAAAACCTGAACTGAGAAAGACCAAAAAAAAAAACAACAAAACTAACACTGTGCACCTGTAGCTAATCCAGTAATGAATATTAGAACAATGTGGATAATTCGAAGCGTTACATTTGATCCCATCCATTCCGTTCATGTTGTGCAAACCAGCAGTAACAGGCGAGCTACCATCAGCCATGGAAACATCTGGTGAGTCTGCATCACAAGCTCGTCTTGTTAAAATCAAGCTGCTCGCCACCTCCCCAGCAAGGATGCAATCATGGAGATATCAAGCGTGTGGTTACCGCGGAGCACCCCGCCGGACACACTGGGGGCCGAGGGCTCGGGAGCCACTCGCGCCGGGGTCCAGTGCTTCGGCACCAGCCATCACAGCGAGCGGCTGGCAGACAGACGCATACCAGGCACCTCGCAATCACCGGCTTACCGGACCATAGATGGCGCTGTATGCCTATTATCATCCATCTTTGATTTATGACTCCTGGTGACCCAAAGCCGAAGAATCTACCAAAACGTGCATTTCTTTTATATCTGTTACTGGGCAGTCAGGGTCCAGTAAATTAAATACATTCTTTAAACACGTGCTGCTCAAAATACAGAGCCGAAAGCTGATTAAAAACAGCTATATTGTATTTTAAGGTCGTATTATATTTGCTTAAACGGTGAGAAAAGCTGGTAAACATTTACACTATAAATGTGCACCAATCAGCCACGACATTAAAAACCATCTGTCTAACCCCCCTCGCCGGCAAAACAGCTTTGACCCATCAAGGCATGGACTGCTCTGCGGATGTCCTGTGGTATCTGGCACCAAGTTATTAGCAGCACCTTTAAAGTCGCGGCCTCCATGGAACAAGACTTGTTTGTCCAGAACATCCCACAGATGCTCGATCAGATTGAGACCATGAACTCTTTTTCATGTTCCTCAAACATTCCTGAACAGTTTTTGCAGTCTGGCAGCGTGCAGTACCCTGCTGAAAGAGGTCACTGCCATTGGGGAATACCTTTGCCATGAAGGGATGTACTTGGTCTGCAAAAACGTTTAGGCAGGTCGAATGTGTCAAAGTAGCATTCACATGAATGCCAGGACCCAAGGTTTCCCAGCAGAACATTGCCCAGAGCATCACAGCTGTCTCTCTAGGCTTGCCTTCTTTCCATAGTGCATCCTGGTGCCCACTCTTCCCCAGATAAACGACACGCACACACCCGGCCATCCACGTGATGTAACATAAAACGTGACTCATCAGGCCAGGCCGTCTTCCTCCATGGCTCCATGGTCTACTTCTGGCTCTCACATGCCCATTGTAGGTGCCATGGTAATGAGATAATCAATGTTATTCACTGCACGTGTCATTTTAAAGTTGGCTGATGTATATAATATGAGTAATGCTTCATCTCATGCTTCAAAAAAGAAATTATAATGCAAAGTTTCATATCCCACATTTCACTGGATCATTCCTCAGTGCTGATGGTGCTCCTTTCCATCTTCTAAAGGCACTGTTGGCGTCGGTCAAGAGCCCACATTCTTTACTCCAGAACCCTAGGCTGCAATGATACCAAGATGGGCCCCACGTTTCCACGGCAACAAAGGAACCCACTGATGCTTAAGGCTTTAAGTGCCTACGGTAAGGAGATGATCAACACTACAGGGTGCAATAAATGAGGAACCACATTCAAAACTTCAAAAGACCTTGATCTTATCTTAGCAAAACGAACATTTTAAAGAGTAAAGGCTGATTTATTCTTCTGTGTAGAATCTACGCTGTCGGTAGCCGCATACCCTACACCGATGGGGTAGATTTTACGCAGAAGGATGAATCAGCCTATAGACAGAGCATGGATGGGCTGCCTTTGGTATTCGTAATTCAGTAAACATGGTATTCAATCACAGCTTCACTGGACCCCAGCAGCTGTTTGACTGCTAGTGTTGCACTGCTAGTGTCCAAGTGTGGGACATGGATGTTAATGCGACCGCCCCCTAGTGTGCCGTTCCATGCGAGGCCCTGGGGGTCCCTCCACCCCCAGGAAGCCGCTAAATAAAACCCGCGAGGGCAGGAGAGAACGCTGCAGAGAGGGCCGCTGAATCGAGACTAAATATCCAGCTGTAGCTGTTGCTGTAAACACACAGCTGCATCCGTGGGAATATTCACAGCGGTATGGTGGGAATGGTCTTCAAATGGCCAGGATGATAAAGACTAAACAATCAGCAGTCAGTCTGATGTGCCTGATGTGTATCCTTATTAAGCCAGCTAAGCATCAAATGCCTTCCTTCATATCATAAGTGTCTACCAGCATGTCTTTAACAGTAAGACTTACAGTGCCTTGCAAAAGTATTCACCCCCCTTGGCATTCTCTTTATTTTGTTCCCTTACAACCTGGAATTTAAATGGATTTTCAATTTGATTTTAAGTGATGGAACTACAGATTAAGTTAAAAGGGAAAAAAACTTGTTTTAAACAATTCTAAAAAGTATTAAACTGAAAAGTGGTGCATGCATACGTTTTCACCCCCTTTGCTTTGAAGCCCCAACCACGACCTTCAAAAGCCACTTAATTCATTAAATAAGATCTACCTGTGAGCAATCTAAGTGCCAAACGATGTTCCAGAGTCTCAACACAGGTCAGGACAAAGTTGTAGAGAAGTACAGATCAGGCTTGGGTTATAAAAAATATCCCAAACCCTGAACATCCCAAGGAGCAC
>JAODKL010000095.1:27814490-27827947 GCA_026780765.1 Petrocephalus schoutedeni | reverse complement strand
CCGGTACTAGCAAGGTGTACCTAATAAAGTGGCCGGTGAGTGTGTGTGTGTGTGTGTGTGTGTGTGTGTGTGTGTGTATGTGTATATATACATATATATATATATATATAGAAATTGCTCATTTTTTCAATTGAGCCAGACCCTTTGTCCAACAGTACAAGCAGAAGCCGCCAAGACTAGTTCCTCATACAGGATGTCAACTCACGTTGTTTCTCAGCATGCTTTGCTTGAACGATCATCCCCTGCCCCTTTTGAAAGGAAAACAGCAGCTCAGAAAGGTATATTTTTGTTTTTTTAAACTGGTGCTTTTAAGATAAGACATGAACATACCGGATGCCATTGAAAACACCCCAATGGATTTGGGCTATCATGGATCAACACGCCTCCCACACGTCTAGTCATCTCAGCTCTGTCTCATGGCTGAGAGTGTTCCTCACCTGCTCACTTTTCATTTTTTTATTATCTTTATTGTCATCTCTTACCTTAAAAATGTCACTGAATTATTGAACTAAAGTGACCTGTCACCTTCTTGTGGTCTCTCTGGATGTTTTCATTCAAGAAAATTTTTAATTTGAGTTTATGTGTAGGAGATATCGTAAGCTTCAGCCTTGGATGATTGGTAATCCGGTTTGCCCAGATCACATAATAACATAGCAGAACAGCACCATATACCACAGCATGGCAGATATTTCCAGATGGTTCCAGATGCATTTACCTCATTAACAGATCATATAAGAGAGAAGATTATAACCTCTCTAGCTTTTCTGCTTCTCATTCATTCCCCTGTCAATTTCTGTGGCGGAATATCACTGACACCCCTTTGTTGGGTCCAGTCAGATCAAAGATGTAATAACTATAATCATAAATGCATGAAATGATGGGTAACCCATTCACTCAATGTCATTTGAAAGAGTTTTTATTTTGACGTGCTCAGGCATGTGGAGGGCGATAGTCTTCGAGTCAGACTATATGCGTTCGGGGGATGTGAAAGAGTCGGATGGATGCGAGTGGCACAACTTGGGGGGATGTTTTCTAGTTCAAAGATTCGAAGATTCAAAGCAGCCAAAAATGCATCCCTTCCTACATCTTAAATAGCTCAGGGTCACAACTGCCCAAGGAGAGTATAAAGCAAGCCCTCCAGCCCATCTGCCCCTAAGCCTAACCCCCTCTACAAGGATGGACACTCCCTTTAGCAAATGCCCATCCTTTCTACTCAGCTACATTCTTATGGAAACTGGGAGGCTGCTTTAAAAAGGACTTGCCAGTTCCTGGTGGGTTGTGCCATACAGCTGCAACTGAACCTGGAGGGTGCAGTGGGCTGAGATTTAAAGTAATGGGCTGAGATTAGTGTAAGGGGTGTCTGCCGCCCCCCCCCCCCCCCCCCCCCCACACACACACACACACACACACACATACATTGCCTCCCTCGCACCACTATCTTTAACAAAGGTTACAGGTCCATGCCGCAAAAACTCCAAACTCTTTGCACTGTCAGCAGTCTGTTAGTCTTGTATATTCTTGTGCCCTGCTAGGCACTCATTAAATCCTTACTCTACTCTGTAGTACAAAAAACGTTTTGGGGCCAATTGACTGAAACTTTTAATTCCATAACAAATATCACCGTCCTCATCCACCAGGACAAAAAGCATGAAAATATACACCGTGAGTCAGAAAAAGCAGCTGTACTTTATTACGACCTGTGCCTGTGGGACTCTCCACCCTCTTATGAATATTAAAGGAAAAATCACTCAATTTTAGAACTTTCTTAAGTACATTAGGACTGTGAAAGTTTTAAGTAGCCCTTCAGGTGAACTTACGGGTATATTTAGTTATGTGGCGACAAATTGTGGTAAAATAATATGAAGACGTGTCAAAAACCTTATATGTCGGAGCCATGACGACATACAAGGAAATTGGAACAGTGCTAACCACTGCACCACCATGCACCCATATATAGAGATTAAATACATCTTTATATTATTTTTAAACATTTTAACAAAATCTTTAATGTAGCTCAACCAAATGTGGTGGCTTGAAATCAGTGTTTATTAAATATGTCTTTCCTAATACCTAGTGCATTTCCTAATAACCAAATGCATTGCTTTTGCATATTTCTCAGCCTAAGACACCGTCCATGGAGCAATTTCTGGCCTTTAGTCGTTACTGTAGGGCAATTGCTATTGTTTTCATCTCTCAGAAGTCATCTATGCCATCGCTATCAAACAGGTTGCAACTTTTGAAAGATCCTCAATTGCTATGGGGCAGACAATGTGTGCCACATAATTACCCCAGCATCACCAGCCAGCACTATTGACACATGGCACGCTGGGTCCATGGATTCACACTGTTTACAGCATTTTCTGAACCTACCATCTGCTGGTATAGCCTATCCACCTAGGAGAGATGTTTTTTTCTGATTTTATGAATATGATTGGCTGATTAATTACTTGCATGACTGAGCAGGTGTACATGGGTTCTTAATAAATAGCTCAGTGAGTGTATATTCTGTTTGGACAGGTTTTCACCCACACTCCAAGATTACGCAATTACCCAAACTGATGTGTGAGTTTGTCCCCTGCAATACAGCACCATACTATCCAAGGTGTTCGCTGACACATGCCCTGTGCTTTCTTTGGTTGGATGGATGGATGGAATGACACCTTCATGGGAGCTGAGGCCTCCTTCACTGCTGAGTCTGCGTGTGAAAAAGCCTTCAACCAAACCTGCATCATGTGTCAAGGCGAGGCCTTTAAGTAAAAGTTTCTTTTGATCGTTTCAAAAAGATTAAATGAATGTTGTGTTGAATTTACTCCACTAGAGGGCAGACTAGGACAAGCAAAAATTAATTCTTGATTTCATTCCCGGAAAAAGATCATGCTCATTATTTTTCTGATTTAAATAGCATTTCGTGTTAGAAAGACTTTCCAAAATTCCATACTCTTCCTATGTGTGCACTTGACAAACCTGACCTGAGCGATGACGAATAACTAACACACAGGTACTGCTGTCAAATGAATCATCCATCAAACTTTAATTGCACATAAGCGTTTGTCCAATACAAACAAAAAGAAAATTCTCTGTAAGATATAGCATTTATGACAAGATTTACTTCTTTATAATTTATTCTATTATGTCAATAATAAATTATGTACAATTGTCTTGATATGATAGGAAGCAGGACGGAACGAGAGAAGAGGACAGAGACAAATTGCATGCGTGAAGTGAGAGGCCATGGTCCGGAGACGGTCGGGGGTGGTCTGGATGCTGCTGCTTGATCCACCAGATGGCGCCCTCAAGCAGAGCGGACACAATGAGCAGAACGCCGGAGAGGGAGAGGACCAGGCCAGGAATCACCACATGTACGCGTCGTCGGATCTGGAAGGGAATGTACAGCAGCTGAACAGAGGGGGTCTGCGTCCTGGACGCAGCGACCAACCCGCTCACTGGCGAAGTGAGCCCCTGGACATAGCGTGTGGGATTGTGCGGAATTAAAATATTATTCATTATTTATAAATATTATAAAATGTATTCACAAAAGGCTGCAACAACTGATAAGATATGAAATGAAATAATTATGTCAGAGATAAAAACCCAAAACCCAACTTCCATAATGCACAATTCATTCTATCTGACAGTGGAGAAACAGGTTGGTGCCATGTAGATGTTCCTAATAGGGGGCTGTGAGTCACTAATTCGTAGCAGACATTCCAAGGGCTCGGCAAGATGCTTCTGCCGCTCTGTCGAGATCTCCTTCACGAGGTCTGACTTGCATCAGACTAATGGGGGTCCAGCATGAAACACACCTTGGTGAAAATGAGTCATCTTCAAAAAAAATTACCGCATGCCTCACTCACGGAGATGTGTCTCAGAATTACAGCCAGAGCAGCTCATAGAGAGATGTTAGGAGCTGCAGGCCTGTCTAATTACTGAGGGATGTCCTGCATCTATACAGCAGCTCCTAAGGAGACTCATATCAACTTCCTCTACATTCAGGTGGCATGTTGCTGGAATTATTGTTATTCCTGGATAGTATTTAATGTCAATTTTATGGCACATTTCTGACAGAAAATGTTCCAAATACACTAAGCAGGATGCAGATGCATCATGAAGCCATGCGATAGGAGGATGGGCTGGCAGTGAGTCAGTGGGAGGTTCTGTTGCCTCACACCTTCAGGATTGTGAGGTCCCTGTTTGTTTGCGCAGCTTGCATATGTTCTCCTTGTGTCTGAGCTCCAGTATCTTCCCATGATCAGAAAACATCAAGCCATGCAAACTAGAATGTCTAAAATGTAAGTGCGTGTGTGCGTGTGTCTGTCTGTCTGTCTGGGTGTGTTTATGTGCTGGACCAGCATGCTATACAGGGGTCCCAGGAAGACTCCAGGAAGATGGACGGATAGAGGAAGACTGCTAGCTTCCACCTGGGAACAATGTTCTTATGATGCAGACAAAGGACAAGCAAATGTGTCTGAATTGGTAAAAATCCCACTGGTTCCCCCTTCCCAGATCCTCAGGGCCGCTATACATAAGGTTTAATCCATCACTGACTTGTGTGGTTATCTTCCCCTCTTTGAATTGATATCGTATTTCTGTAGTCTTCTGGTCGCTCACTGGTAAAACGCCTGAAGCCAACCTTGGGCACGACGGGCATGGTGGCTGTGGCTCACCGTGATCTCTGACTGTGCTCTGACTCGCCTCCGAACAGGAGCTCCGCCATCAGGCCCTCGGGGGTGGACCTCTTGCCATACCTAATGAGAGAAAACAAGCCCAGGCAGACTCAGGTCACTAACAGGGCCACCGGGGACTGGCTGCCATTGCATTGGATGTTGTGAGTGTAGCTATGGTGCTCGGGATCTTAATAAGGACACACTTGTGGGGCTCTTTTGTATGCTTCTTTTGTATGTTTCTGACATTCTAACGATGTCAGAAATACATTAGATTGTGAAGAAGCTGGAACCCTATTAGAGGCGCAAAGGATAGCAGTGAGACAATAGCACACGCTACCACATGGTTTGCCCCCTCTGTCCGGCACACGGCTCCACAGGCATACTACTCTGTACACTGAAGGACCGACGAAGGAACGCAGATATCCATGATATCCATCCCGGCTTCATTTGCAGCTATTTATATCTGCTATCTTAAATGCACATTTTCTACATGAACTGGAACCTCGTCGTATATTGATATCACTGCAGCATATTTTTCTTAAACTCGCTCGCAGTCAACAGCCCACTTATTCACCTTAAGAATGCTTTTAGTCGTTCTGCTGTATTCATTATGAGAATGTCATTTTGCATTAATTTGGCTCTTAGCCTCTCTAAATGCTTCAGAGAGCAAGTAGAAATGCCCCCCCCCCCCCTCAAATATCGATTGCACAATTTTAAAATTGTTCGCATAATCATACTGGGTATTCACCCCCCAGCCCACCAAGTTAACCTGGCATTTTGTCGACCTATATGACAGACTGTCCTTTTGTGTTAAAATACCAGGGTACGAGTCCACCTCAACAGCTCTGCAGCACAGTGACAGGTACGGCCCCCTTAATGATGGGCCCCACTGTCTGTGAGTCTAATAGGGCTGTGTGCCGTGTTTTCAAGAGGAAATCTGTCAGATTACACACGCACACACACACAGTTCATATTGTACTATCATTGTAGGGACTCTTCATTCATTCCTATGGGCATAACCCTAATCTTAACTATGACACCCTTAACCCCTACCCAGCCCTAACCTTAACCATAAGGAACCAAACAAAATATGGGACTTTCAGCTATCGTCGTTTTTTATAAAATAGAATTTTATATTGTCAGGACCAGAAAAACGCACACACACATATTTACTCAGCAAGACATATACACACAAAATCAGACTCACAGTCACTCGTATGTACATTCAGCACACACTTAACACATCTCTAACTACAGAGATACTCACACGGATAGATAGTACGGTCGAACTTATATATATACGGCCAGACTTCCGAGGAGATACATTTCAGATATGTGCACATACACGCACACTCAGCTCGTGGCCATAAAACCACAGCAGAACAACGGCCACAATGGCAGGATATAATGTCATTAAATGCCTCCGATTCCCGCTTCCCTCGTGGCGTGAGCCTCCTAAGGTTTCATCTTCCTCCCACGACAACCAGGGGGACTCGCTTCCAGAACTTTCCATCAAGACGCCGGTTAATGGGAGGTAATGCAGTTGGATCTCCAGCTGACATGCTGATAGTAGCCAGGGTGAAGGGACGTAGCGAGCACCGGCAGTAATGGGATGCTTTATATGTCAGGAGGAGCTGAGTGTGGGGGTGAGGATATGTCACATGGCAAGTACGCCCGTCTTGACTAAATAATGCTGGATATACATGCAGAAAACTGATTTTAGGATTGATATCCATTTCGTCTGGCAATCTTTACAACGGCCCATAGAACACTTAAAATTTGATTTCAAAAGCCAACTCTTTAGATGGGTAGTTCAATGGACGCGCCTGACAGTGGATTCACATCTCAGCCTTGTGCCCCATGCTAGCAAAGACGCAGCCCCCACCAGAATAAGTGCTGGGAAGATGGATGATCTCCGGGTTTGGTGTGAGCAAAGATCTAGCATGCTGCAGAATCAAGGGGCAGCAAGCGCTTGTTTTGCTTGCTTCAGTGAGCATCTCCAAATGTACAGATGCAGGAGGAACACAAACTGTGTGGCATGCTGGATGCGTGTTGGATATTTAGATTTATTTATGGGAGCAAATCAAAAATATCGTTTTGAATTCAAGGTTTAGATGTATTAACTGTTTTTCACTTCTGAAAGAAAACTCTACATTAATTTTCTATGCCTCTGTGAAAAATCTATTTTATATTGTCCTGGCTTTTATTTTTAATATAATGATTTATATAGGCTACTTGGCATGAGACCATCATGAGAAGAAAACGTATCTTACATTTACCTAATCGAGGGGTTACCTAATTTGAGGGGTTTGCTGTTCATAGCAAGGCGCAGCCTCGTAGATACCAGCTCAGATGCACGAACAATTACATGTTTTTATGGTTTATAAATAAACTGTATAATAGTGATGCCGACACTAATAGTAACTTAAAGTTGGCATAATATTCCCTCGGAGTATAACATGACATCATCAGATGTTGTTCTAATGTTACGCTTCCATATAGCCAGCTAATTATACAGCCTGTAATAGGAACAGTGATTATTTGCACCGGCCATGCGACATACCGGGCATTTTCCTGGGGGGCGCCCCAAAGTCCAGGGCCGACTTTTAATGTCACTCCAGTGCTGACGGTGATCACTGACGTGCGATTTGTATGTTCAAGGAGATCTTTCTGCAGTAGGCCTACCTACCAGTAAGTAGCTTTAAATAACGATAATGGTCTATTGAACTACACTAATGAGGTCCTGAACAAGCACCGATCCCCTCAGTATAGCCGCTGTCAAACTCATTAGAGTCCAATTATCAAAGGAAATGCCATAATCGCCCGTGCTTACCTTTTTCCATAGGGACGGGGTGGTTAGGGTGTCTGTTTTAGGGGACGGGCTCTCACCTCTGTCTCGTAATGAGGTTGATGTAGTGTCTGAGGGCAGAGTAGTATTTGGCCATTTCCTCGGGCGCTGCGTCATCCGCGGGGATCTCCGGCTTGGGCGGGTAGGCTTCCACGAAGGTGCCTAGACACACCAGCACGCAGAAGACGAGGGCCATGAGGACGCTCCAGGGTTTCAGAACAACCGCCATCTGCAAGGACAACAAGGCGTCGTGAGAGGCCCTTCGTGCATATACTGTACCGATGCCGCCGTGGTTGTCACGTCCGCCGGTCTTTCGCTGATGGTCCTGCGGTGCTGACTTGAGAAAGCTGGCATTTAGGGAAAAGCCGCACGACGTTCTTCGCTTGCACGCATACAGCATTATACTCAGTTGAACACGTGGAAGCTAGTGGAACACATTATTGTGCTAATATTTATTTGATTATGCAATCGTTCCCTCACATGACGCTTAGACTTAACAGATTGTATTTTTTTCATGGTTAACAGAAAGTCCCTTCAGTGAATTAAGGTATAAGGCGCCCTCTACAACATAATGCCAATGTAATGCGTTTAATGATCCTTATAAACCGTTTATTATCATCGGCAATGCTTTCACTAAGAATTTGATATTGTGTATAAAAACGTTAAAAGTTTTCAATTTAATATAAGATACACGACAAAAATGCAAGGTCAATATTCAGTTTTGCAGTCCATTAACATTTGACCGGCGAAAAATCGCGATAAACGTATGAAATTGCGAATATATTTATCTTTGTCTAAGAGTGGTTATCTTGTCATTCATGGTAAGTTAGGAGTTGTGAGTGTAATCAGTGTTACTGTGCAGCGGACGTGGTGGCGCAGAGCTGTCCGTGGTGCTGACTGTCCTTGCCTGTCCTCTGCTCTGGAATGAATAAAGTGAGTGAAAACGAACCATCGGTGACCGTGCGATGCCCAGGGAGACACGGCGGTCTGAATCTACTCCTGAGTCTGATTATGCTAGTCTTTCATATTCCATGTGCTGTTTTTATTTTAATAAATAATCCTCGACATACTTCTGTATTGTTGCTTGTTTGATGTGATTTCCGAGCTCAAATGAAATGGCAGAAATAACGAGCGATATACTTACTTTTGGAAGGGTTGGAGTTACAGGTGGTCGGTAAAACAGCTGGTGTTTTTTTTTCTGGCGCCCCGGGATCTATTGCTTCCAAAGACGTTTGGTTTCTCAGTTGGTGAAGTCTTGGCCGTCTTCTGCTTTTCTTTTATTTACGCCTAGCATTCAAACTCCAGTCTATGTTTCTTCTGCTCAGCCCTGGAGGGCTTATATACCTGCCGCTATCTCGAGGATACAAAAAGGAGGGGTGGACTGGGTGAAGCAGAAGTGGGCGGAATCAGCCGATGATTAATATCTTAGTAATGCTATCTTACGCTTCCATAGCGCAAAACAAAAAGCTTTCAGAGCGGCAATTGTGCAAGAACCTCGAAAGAACAGCCCGTGCACTTGTGAAATACGGAATAGCAAACTACTATTTTCACGTTTTAAGAGTTTTTAATGTTCAGATTATTGTCCACCAGTATAAGGGAATTTGTGGAAATTGCCTTTGCAAGCGTGTCGTGAGCTATCGGTATTTGGTTATTTCAGTTTTAATGTGCTAGTAGGGGACATTTATTAGTTCGCCTTAGCGAACAGGGGGTCCATATGAGCAAACAGATTCTTAATTTTAATGGCCATAAATATACACCTACTACCTTTTGAAGGACGAGTGGGTGGTCTTTTCAGCAGTTAATAATACATGGACTTAATTACTGAAGTATTCAACACTGAAAATAACGTGTGCTTTAAATGAAAATGATTTCCTTGGTGTTCCGAAATTATTCCTTTTAAAAAATGAGGGGGCTTGCGGTGTGCTGATGGTGAATGATGTGCTATTCCATTCCATACAGTCGCACAAAGTAAAGCGAAATGCTGTCCTGCGTTTCAGACAGGCTATACCAATGCCATATAATGGCAGCACACCAAAACACAACCCGTGAACATTATCATCCTTTTTATCAAATGAATTGGTTTTAAATATTGTTTAGAGATCGCATGTACGAAATACCGAATATTGTGTGGTCGAACGCTGTTTTAGCTAATCACCCAGCATTCGTCAGCTGACTGAAAACAATGACCGTAAACAGAAAGAGAAAGTTAAATAAGAGTAAGCCAGAAAACGACTTTTGAGTTTGAGGTGGCTACAACACCTAGAAAACGACATTTCAGTAACCTTTTTAATCCAGTCTACTTTGAAGGGAGTTCCTGCTCAGCATAATTAGGTCATAATTAGGCTGCACGTGTCAGACTTGAAATACTGAATTGGTTCGTATACCTGAAACCACACAAGGTGCTCCTCTGGTGTGATCAAATGAAAACAGTATTAAATGGCTAAAATTGAAGAAATGTAAGAAATGTAGCAAGAAAAAAAACAAATGTATTCCAATAATACAAATGTACCAGTACTCAGTTCCAGGTTGGGACCGTAATGAGCAGTTGCTATTCGAAATTACAAGAAATACCACTCATTTCATTTTACCACCTTCGTACCAGGCGGTATTCTTTCCGAGCGCTAAATAATAACCAGTTTAAATAATAATCTTCACTAAACTGAATCTTATTTGGAAGAAACGGTTTGCGGTTAACGCATAGTGTCAAATAGCCCCAATAACAACCTTGAGAAATCTTAAATAAAACACAGAGCTTCGCAATGAGAAGATACGGACACATCACCTGCTAGTTATTTTGCTTCACGTAATGAGCCGTGCTAAGGTTGTTGTTTATGTGTTTTAGTGTTAGCACTTGGGTACCATTTTTTCTCAGCTGCTCTCAAAATATATTGATTGACATTAAATGGTAAAAAATGCCACGTGTATTTTATCGACAGATAACTGTTGCATTAATATTACAAGTTACTTTGTACAAGGGAAGACACCTGCACTCGGTTCCCACCACAGAATTTCGAAAATAACTTAGTTTTCCTTTTGATCGGCCTTCGCGTCGGCACTTAAAATGTCACTAAAGTGAATTCAGCTGCCGTTGAGCCATGTAGTGAAGGTTGCAGAACTCTTCCTGTAGAGTATCCAGAGCATTTATGAACAAATAAACGTGCTTCCCGACTTTCAATTGGACTGGATGCATGTGCTGACCCACTTCTTAGCCAATTTAATTTAAGACAAACTCAGGTCCTCCTTATTACTAATTGTATCGCACGTAGTCTGCAGTCGCGAAAAGACACTACTAGAGGGCGCCAGTAATGTATTTTCCAAAGTCACTCCCATGTCCCGAAAAAGTTCAGAACCGAAAAAAAGGACAGCGACCAAAAGGTTTGTTCCACTAGAGGAAAATCTGGCAAACCTAAGTAAAAATCTGTATTTATCACTGCAAAGCAGAGGCACGCCTCTAATTGGAACAATAACTGGACACAGTCCGATGGAATACCAGCGAGTTGTAGGAGACCTTATTGCGGAAACTCCCCCGCAGACGTTCTTTTATCCATTTGGCACCTACACGCGCCACGCTTAAGATTCCAACCATCCGAAATGTGCATTTCTAAGACATCTTCTATTGAAATCCATTGTTGGATATTACGTCAGGACCCTTAAACATGAAATAAGGTCACGTAATGATATGTGGGTTTACGGGGGAAGAGTAAGCTATTGAATGTTATTTGTTATGAATGTGGCTGGGGACAAGTTGTGAATGACTTCTTTTCATTAGTATAAATTCGATTGAATTAATGTGTTCAATGTTAACTGTGCTTATTTGAGTACATTACTATGCAGTTTGTATAACCTCATGGGATTTTCCTTATGTAGTTCGTCCCGGATATTTATATTTTCATTAACAAGAGTTACTAATGTAAAATATTAAAGAAAAGCTGAAAAAGATAATGCACGGAACGCATTTGACAAATTATTGACGCGTTGTTTTATCTATGGTGTATTGAGACGTGTACATTTTATTTCATATGTCAGATCAGAAAAAGGTGTAATTGGCAATTTGATGCGTTTCATACAATTCCCGTTTGTAACAGGGTGTGCAACATTACACATAATAGGCACGCTACTTTAGTCGGTTTATAGTTGAGAATCTCATTTAATTTTTATGATTCATATATTTCAAGCGAATAGAAATTAATCCTGTGAATCATAGGGAGTAGTCATTGGATATGCTACCGCAGATTATTTCATTAAGTCAGTTTGTATTAATTTCCCATTTGAATGTGTTAAATTGAGTTAATGACACATACATCGTATAAATCGAACCGCGTGCAACGTCCTTGGGGGCAAATTAAGATTAAAATTAAAGTCAATATCGATTCATATTAATACTACCTACCACCCACTGCTGGATCAAAAAAAAAAACAAGTCAAGAAAATCAAAAAATCTGCCCTTTCCTTCATTCTTTATGTGGATCGTGAGTAAATAACAAAGCAGACGGCGCAGAAGAGATGGGGAGATACCGCGGCTTTGTGCTACAGGCGCTTCATTGAACGGAAGTTGACGTCACTTTCAAACGCTGGAAGTTAATCAAGAGGTTTAGTTGAGCGTTAACGACTCTCGATACTTTGGGTGACTTTTCCCTTGACACCGTTACTGCATTTTCATTTCCTTCCAGTGCCGTAGGTTCCTCCTTTGCGTAGTGCATAGCTTACAACAATTTCTAGTACTATCAGGTCTCTATGTAGAATAGCAGTGTAACCCGCAGTTTCTGAAAAGGAAATTAATATAACAATATCGAGCCTCCAAAATCTGACGATATTCAAATTAATAAAGTTCCCACGGCAGGTGGATGTGCTCATAAGTGCTAGGCATTGACATTATAATTTATTTCGCGAAAGGTCGCCGAGTTCTGGAGTATCCGATCACGTCCATCATGTTTTATTGCTTTGTTTGGAGCGCCTGCCACACACAGAACCCTGTCACGTTGAATGGGGGGAGAAGATGAGGGAGGAGGTGTGAAGCTACAATAAAATGAGATATTAAAACAGACTATTTTTATAAATAAGGATATAATAATGGGAGGTTTCAGTGAACACGTGGGCGTCTGTATTGCTAAGAATGCAACTGATTTCCGATACCTGTTATAATGAGAATCTCCCTAAAACATGTAATCGGCGTAAACGAATTGAAAGTTATTGACTTTAGTCTGCAGAGGGGTAATTATTGAAAGAGTGTAATCAATAGTGCTGGTTACCAGGGAGGGAAGTGAGAGGGTTGTTTCATATACTTAAAAGTTTACCCCGGTCTTGACTAAGTCATACTCGAGATGTAGTGCGCTGGGTATCTCAAGATCACCTCTGTCAACAGAACATGATCCAGAAATAGCCTGAATTTGAGCTCCAGTGATTCAGATAATGCTCATCTCAGCTGATTCTAAACAGTTTCCATAAAGGACTATGTCAATTAAAGAAACTTTGAAGAACCAGAGCACACTGAGAATTATAGAAAGCACTGCATCTATGTTTAATTCATGCATGCCTTTTTATTTGGTTTTTAACTCTCATCAGATAAAACAATATGCACAAACTTTGGACTTTCGGGATACCATACACTACAAACTAGGTTCAAATGGTACGCATGGTGCATATGACCAGAGCTGAGGAGGCTTCGGAAAAGGTTGAGTGATTTATTTCTTTGGCCAGATCATCCATTGTTATTGGCAATAATATGTAATAATATGTCTCTTGGGAAGTAAATATCAGCCTAAAAAGATACATTTATGCCATTTTCTATGAGGTGGGCTTCAGATGGTTTCACTATAATGCATTTGCTCCAATAGCTTCCACCTCCTATAGCTTCCTTACCTCTCACTCCTTAATGCATTTTAGATCAGTCAGGTGAACCTGAATCCTCGACACCCTAAGAAAATGTGTCAACCTCCCTTTATGCA
>JAODKL010000095.1:27780602-27814460 GCA_026780765.1 Petrocephalus schoutedeni | reverse complement strand
CTCAGGGTCCTGTTACTCAATAGCCCTCCCATCCCTATTCGTCTGCTGGTAATAAGTATTAGTCACCCTAAGGTGAGTCTCGGCCATCGGACACTAATTGCTGTTTTTGTGGACAGTTTGACTGCTGGCCTTGTGGATTTGTGTTGGGATTTTCTTCTCCATTTGGTTATTGTCCTCGAAAATTGCCTGACGTGTTTTCTCGTCGGAATTCGAGCTGAAATGTCGAATCCCATATTGAGGCGTTCTTGTCCACAGGGGGCGAGGCTCTCGTTTTCCTGTCGATAAAACTGCCTAATATGGTAACTGTAATGTCGATAAATAGTTCATCCACTCTGATCTTACTGCGGGTCGCTTTTCCCAACACACATCCATCACAAATGGCTGGTGCGCCACTGAATGTTGGGGAAAGCGGATTTATAAAGACTTTTTAGACTTTATTTTACACTACTGAACAGAGCAGACATACAAAGGGAATTGTGCAGTGCATTGCAGCAAAATAAATTAACGTTACTGACACTTACATTGGATTTGCAAATAAAGTCTTAAATACATAATCAGCCACATCTTATTACATAATCCTGCACTGTACTACTCTTCATAGCTTCCTTTGATTCATTTTGCTAATTTACATTTCAAAATTGAACGTCAGATTTCACTGCACAGTGATTCTAAACTTTTAGTGCCTTGAACCCAATGGCATATACCTCCTAGATGGCACAATAACACAGGAAAGAGTCAGTTGGTATTAGATATCATTTCTAGCAACAATATCATCGGCTTATACCACTGCATGTATCCATAACTACGTATCCAGTACAGAGCTGTAGCAAGTCTAACATCTATCTATGGAACATGGCACAAGGTAGGGTACACCAGGTATAGGAAGCCAGTTCACCACAGTATTTATCCCATAGTAATAAA
Source organism: Petrocephalus schoutedeni (assembly GCA_026780765.1). Lineage (NCBI taxonomy): Eukaryota > Metazoa > Chordata > Actinopteri > Osteoglossiformes > Mormyridae > Petrocephalus > Petrocephalus schoutedeni. Next base: position 27,813,539 of record JAODKL010000095.1, on the reverse strand, counting down.
AAAATAGATAAGCCAGCTAAGCAGAATAAAAGTGATGTGTAACCTCATCACATGAAGGGCTTCAATTTATCGCAAGTGCCTTTTGCAAGATCCACCTTAAGCCACTTTGGACAGTATAGTAGATGGCAAACGGCATAGAAGAAAATAAAAGATGTATTAAGGCAAATATGGGAAAGTGTGAACAAGGTGAAATGTCTCTGAAGGCTAAGACCTAGGGTAAACATTCTTTTGGCCCCTTGCTCTGGTAGGTGTAGGCCTGGTCAAAATGGCCGAAAAAGCAAGTAGCTGCCTCACAGTGCATGCAAAGTTCTCAAATCCAAATTAATTAGTCGCCACCCCATCTATCTGAAAAAGCAGATCATAATTCTAGTGAAATGTCATCGCTGAGGTGGGATGAGAAGTTCAGAAAGCGAAGCCGAAAAAGATCTGCGTTGTTTTTCTTCTGTGACATAAAAATACCCCGTAAAGTCCATGTCATCTCACATCAATCTCTTTCACAGAGCGGATTATGAGATGGCAGACATAGGTTTTGTCATTTTAAGGATAGAAATTAATATAAAAGGATGATTCATTGGGACGGAAATGGTTAAAATGAAGGAAAGTCGTTTAGATTTGATGTCCAAATTTAGACAAGTCAACAGCAGTCCAGCGGAGAGGAATAATGAGTGTCAAACATGTACTTCTGATAGTAATAAAAATAATAAAAATCTCAATAGAAGTGACCTCCGAATGTCTGTGAGATTATTTTATTGCACAGAAAGTGATATTGTGATATATTGCAGGTAATATATTAGGAACCCTGTGTTCACATCCATTTTGAGTGCCACAATGGGCAGAATTTTTATAATGGACATGGCATGTGGGTTCTAGCGGTCTGAGTATGCCATCCTCATGTGAGGGGACTTCCCTCTGTGATTAATTGAACTAGAGGTGACCAATCTTTTTGGGAGCATCCATTAGTAGATAAGAAAAAATGTAAGTGTTCAATTTGTGTTAAATTGAAAAGAATCGTTTGATAAACCATCTCAAAGTTCTATTCCGCTTTCTGTGAAAACTCCAGCCAGACAAATTATTTCTCATGATATGATTGAATGGATGAATGGATGTGGCCGTCTTCACCTGCTCCATCTTCTGCCAGGAGCCTAACGCGTTGAAGCCTATCAGTCATTTGCCAAAATGGCGGCCCTTTCTACATACGTGAATGGGAATGCTGCATGGAAATAACTGGGGTTTCTGCTTGATCTTTGCCTGATCTGCTGTGTTAAGCATGGATAAAACCCCCCACATACAATAACCCACAGCTGGGTTCAGGGAGTCTGCCAGCACTGCGTTGTTGCTTATTTCTGACAAATTTATTACACAGCATCCAGCTGGTCCTGGCTGCCAGCGCAGATTGAAAGGCTCGTTAAATGGTGGCAAAGAAATCTGTTCTAAAGCGAAACAGGAGGAAAGGCATCCATGTAGTATTTGCGCAAATGCCCTGGCACTGGGACTGAATGGCAGGCTTCAAGCCACACCTCAAGGACACCAAATGCCAATGAATCCATTAAAGATTTATACACCAATGTGCTTATTGCCCCCCCACCCCCCACCTCTCCGTCTGTCCGCCCCGCCTTTCTTTCTCCCTACGACAGGCTGTGGTTGGGTCGAGGAGGCAGCCGTGCGTCACTGGGCTTTCTGCGCAGACACATACCGCCAGTCATGAACCTACTGCCAGCAGCTACAACATCTGGGCTGTCTGGAAACACTCTGTCTTGGCCGGGTGGGGGTGGGCAACCCCAACCTTTCCTGCAGCCACGGGATCCACTGCTTCCTCCAGGAAGACACACTTCCACCGGGCTCAAGGACGCACGGGTTTGTGGGACAGCCATCCATTCCGGGCTACAGGTGGACTGTGCCAGCGAGTTCTTTATGTTCAGGGCTGCCAGTGGGGCATTCCTACTCCCTCTCGGTTCCTACTCGCTGCTCGACCTGCGCAAGCAGGCAGGAACGGCGTCCCCATGCTCCTACCAGCTCCCGCCATTCTCCCTGTGCTCACACGCACACCTGCAGACGCTCACACGTGCACACCCCCTCCTTGTCTCTGTGACGCCTGCCTCCGGTAGCGGGGTGGGGGAGGGAGACGGGGGGGAAGGGGTGACGCCACTCTGACGCCCATCCTGCCGTCAGGCTGACTAACTTGCCCTCCTTCCTGTTCCAAACTCCCCCACCGACACGAGCATCACTGCAGCTCTGAATCTCGTCATCCCTCGAAGAAAGATCCCCCCCTCCCACTCCCCAACTCCCTCAGCTTCAATAAAAAATAAAAACCAATAAGGGGGGGAACAACAACACACAGAAGGTTAACCCAGCCTATATGTATGAGTAAATAAGAGCACAGCAATAATCCGCAGACAGGGGTAACTGTTTGGCTAAGGCTCTGCGGCACAATCCCTCCTCAAACAAGCCCCTGCGTTAATGCATTTCTAAAAGGGAATTATGGCCTCGTACAGTGGCTCCGGCACTTGCAGACGTGTGTAAAAGCCTCTTTGTTAAGTAAATATTATGGGACGCCAACAGGATTCAAAAGATATGAAATGGGGCTGGATGAGATTCTGCTGAAACTTCCGGCTCGCTCTCCGTGAATTCAGCCCCCCCTGCCGAGAAAACTTCCCCGTGCCGCACGAAACAGGCATCGCTCCCACCGAGTAGGATTCTGCGGATGTCACGCTTTACTCCGCGCAGCTCCGCTGCACACGCGCGCTTCCGCGTCAGCGGACTAACATTCCGCCAGTGCAGCCGTATGGCCAGCCGACAGACTTTATTCATTTTCCGTTACTGTAGGACATGGACCCCTGCCCCAGAAGCTATCCGTTGGAGGGAGGTGTCAGATAAATACGTCGCGTTTCCGTGACAGGAATGCGGGGTTGTGACCCCTTCCCAGGCCATGCGTGCGCAGGGGTTACGGATTCCCAGCTGCAAGGGGCGTGGCTTCCCCAGCCGGCCGGCTCTCACACGGGGCCGTTGATGCAAACCGACAGCCTGTCATGGCCAAGGGCTGCGGTGGCACCTGTGCGACTGACAGGCGTCGCTTCCACGGGAGCACCGCGATGCTGCGGCATCCCGTCTGCGTGTGCCAGGGGCCCGTTGCCGTGGAAACCAGTGTTTGGAGCCTCACGTACAGATTATGGGGCAAACGGCAAAACCACCGGCTTAGAAATCTCGGGGCTTCTCCTTTAGCACAGTCCAGCTGAGACTAAACTGCTAAAACAATCCCTCTGATTTATTCACTGTCTGTAAAGTAGAAGAACGTACAGACTATACAGCAGACAGCTGTCTGGCTGACTTCAGTGTAGAGGGTCGGTTACTGAAGCATTCGAGGCTAATAAACTGCTTCAAGGCTGCATTAAAGTGTTTTAATTGGATTTAAGCCCCAACCACAATGACATTTTCTATCCTGTAGGAGCTGGGCTTTGATCTCATCTCTGCTTCACGGCTTTGCGAAAACCGAACAAACTGGCAGCGTGCAGCTTTTACGGGTTGTATTGAGACCGATCTGAATGAATGCTGGCCTGTTAGCTGACACATCCGGCATTGAGGAGCCATTGTGTCAATGGCGACAGGTAGGTAAACACCCTGCATGGTTAAGCAGGGGCCATCTAACCCAAGCTGTAATGTTAACAGCCTGGTTAAACTCTTCCACTCCAGAGGAGGGAGAGAGGGGAAAGGTTAGGACAACACCGGCAGTGGGCATAAGTGTGCTCAAAGTAAACCCAGACAGCAAGGAGCCGTAGCCATTAGGGGAGAAAAACAGAGAATCACCATCATAAGAACACACCAAAGTGGGGACGTGGTGGAAGCTCACCGCCACCCTGAACAGCCCGCAGCCTTTACCCATCGCTACCCGTCTGCCACGCGGACTGCTCTCTGCCCATCATTGTTACTTAAAACATATTTGGGAAAAGGTTGCCACGTTTTCATTCACCCCCCTGCCCGGCACATAGAAGATCATCAGCTCATTCCGTTATTTTGGAGTTGGTCCATCCATCTTTCTTCTGTATCTGTTTGGCCTATGCAGGTTGCAGGGGGTCCAGAGCATATCGCGGAAGCTGCAGGCACAACCAAGTATGGGGCACGGGGAGAACGTGCAGACTTGGGGCAGAAACCCCAAGCACGAGGTGCGGGGCAGCAGTGCCAACCTCAGTACCACCTTGCCACAACTTACTCAGGAGGCATTTTCCGTGAAACGATTCTTCCTTCTGCCAGGCACATTTTGATGGATAACTGCGGAATGTTTGGAGGACTCCCATAGTCAGGGGCTTGCACAGAAAGGCAGACTGGCGTGCCATGAATAATTACAGGTGGAGCGCCCAGCCCCCCTTTCGCACAGCGGGACGGCTCCGCCATGCCTATTCTTAATGACAGGCCCCCTTTGCCTGGGGTCGCCGCTGTGCTCTGCCAAAGCCCGACAGCTTTAGCTCCTTCACAAGAGTGTCATCATCAGACGCATCGCGCCGCCTTTCTGTCCACCCCCGCCTTGGCCTTTAAGGGGGCCGCCAGTCGCGTACTCCCCAGGGGCACCCGTGTGGCAGCGCCGTCTTTTCCATAAGAAAGGGGTGCCTCCGTCCCCTCAGGCTCACCCCCTCGCAGCACAATACCCGAGCACTTAATGAGAGGCGCTCAGGAGGAAGGCAGATGCTTTGTGCAGGCTGGACTCCTGAAGTTCACAATGACATTGGGTCACTGTCTGCATCGTGCACTGGGTGTTTACAAAATGACTCCCAAAGACATTTAGTCTGGACATTGTGTCTCAGTATAACTTTAATACTTGTCTTTCTCTAGACCCTAAATACCTTAAGAAAAACGTGGTTATGATTTCAAATGTATTTCCAGGATGGCCTTGAGCGTGCAAATGCACCATAACAGCTGGTTCTTACTTGGTGCTCGTGTACTCAGCCTTTCTCATGCACATGGCTGATGTCTCATTGTAGGGAATTGACTACCCATTTTCCCCCAGGTATTATGGGATATCTTCCAGTTTACCATGCTGCTGATTGGATGAGTGGTTTCAGGAAACAGATGGGTGATACAATTATTGGGGCATTTTTTAGAGTAGAGCAGTTTAATCAGGAGCACACCCCTTTGTTTAATTATATGAGCTGAATCTGGTGCAGCTACGAGTTGAAATAGATTAATTACTTTTGAAAGCAGCAGAATGTGGTGATCTCAGCTGAAGAATTGCTCCGAGAGGCAGATTACGTTCACCATTTGTCAGACAATAAGAACGAGCAAGTCTAGGCAACAGGGAACATGCCGGTTATTGGCTGTTTATATCCTCATTGTCTTGCAAATTCATTTCCCACAGCTGGAAAATGGAGGCCATCCTTCACTGCACAGACCCGTGTGTCAGGGTGGACCGGGACCAGAGAGCAGGCAGACTCAACCCTGCAGGTAAGCAGGTGGCCCTCTCTGAGCTCCTGTGGTGGCAGTTGGCTGCATACCCGCGCTTAATGGTGAATATCTGACACAATGCCTAATACAGTAGTTCTGACTCTCTGAGCTCTTCCGGTACCTTCAGTCAGATGGAGTACATGCCAAACCATTTTATGTATTACTCAACCACATAAAAATAGCCCACAGGGACTGAGGGGGACGGAAGGGGGGATGTGTATCCCCAATATTTAACTTCATTCATCCCCCAATAAACAGACCCTTGTATTTAAATTATTAAATAATGATCCCCCCCCAAGTTTAAAAGTCTCTCCTTCACCGTTGACCGCAGGTATGCACATTTTTAATAATGCAACTCAGAAGGTTACTGGTTTAGGAGCCAGGAAGGGCTTTGCTATTATACCTGAGCAACAGCCCTAGCCTGAGCCGCTAGACAGCTTATATTTGAGTTCGGATTGGCCACCTTAGTCATGTAAAATTCTACACTAAAATACATATTATAACAATGCTTTCACATATATGACAAAGCAGCAGATAAAAAACAGTTAATGGCCCGCTCCTTTCCCAAAAATGTTGGGATGCCATGTAAAATGTAAATATAAACAGAATGCAATGGTTTGAAAAACATACAAACCCATATTTAACTGAAAATAGAACAAAGATGCTGAATGTTGAAATTTTCTTGTTTTATGATAAATATATGATTTGAATTTGATGCTAGCAACACATTTCAAAAAAGCTGAGACGGGGCAACAACTGGATGGTTGAGCAGCGCTAAAACAAAACAACTGGTTGAATATCTTGCAACTAATTTGTTGCGTGAGCAGTTGGCCCAATGGGGGGCGTGAAAGCGAGCGTGAGGCACAGGAGGCCGAAGCCACGGAGCCTGCGCTGCTCGAGCGCAAAGGGTCGAGCCGCGTTCTGGAGGCCCAGCTGGTAAGGGAGCGCGGCGAGCGGGAGAACGGCGAGCGGGAGAGCGGCAAGCGGGAGAGCGGCAAGCGGGAGAATGGCGAGCGGGAGCGCGGCGAGCGGGAGAGCGGGAGAGCGGCGAGCTGGAGCAGCAGCGCGGCGAGCGGGAGCGTGGCAAGCGGGAGAGCGGCGAGCTGGAGGAGCAGCGCGGCCAGTACCAGCAGGAGCTGGAGCAGCCGCATGAGACCCCGTGACATAGCGAACAGGCGGCCCTATGAGAGAAGTAGCCAGCCAGTCAGTCAGCAACATGTCCCCACGAAGTCACAGAAGAATAAGGACCAAGGCTGGGGGTAACCCAAACTGCCAGGGCCCATTAGCAGTCCAGTTCTGCCAGTGGTCCCCAGAAAGGGAGCACCAGCGGCTGCCACCAGTCCTCAGCGACTTGCTGGAGTATATTTTAGAGGACTGGCTGTGATGGTTGCCGGGACGGAAGACCTCTGGGTGGAGGGCAGTGTATTGCCAGTGCATGCTGGGTAGTTAAATATAGCCCCTTGTCCATCTTATTCTTAATACTTGTTGTATTCCATACTGTTATGTGTATGTTTGCTCGGGTCATGTGTGAACCCTGTCCGATCCTGACGTGTTTTTAGCCATGTATGAATTACCCCCCGTCTGTGTACCTTACGCTCCAGTGTCTGACCTCCCCCCATCCCCATTAAGTGTGCTTCAGTGCTTGTTTCATGTCTGCAACCTTTTAGGGACTCAATAAAAGGAAATTGGTCTCCCCTTAAAGAAGTCTTCTCGTTGGGTATGCCTTGGTCTGCCAGACATTACATTATGTTGTCTTTGTTCTATTTTCAATTAAAAATGGATTTATATTATTTGTAAAACATTGCCATCTCTTTTTATTTACACTTCACACAGCATCCCATCTTTATTGGAAATGGGGTCATGCATATCCAAATAGCCATGATTGTAAATGGAAGTGCTGTTCTTCTGTCCCAGTGCCTAAAGATGCAGTGTAAACACCATACAGGTGGGAGATCTATACAAAGCTAACCCCTGAAGCCCCACCCAGATAAGAGAGCATTTTCACACGTGCCATCCCATAATAAGAGATGCCGTGATGAGTTTGACTGGTAATAAGATCCGGGAGGGGAGGCGTTCAGGTGTCTTCTGCGAGACGGTATGTCATGGTTGGATGGTTCTATTTTGAGATGTCGCCAGCCTCTGCAGCTTTCAGCAAGCATGAGCCAGTTGGTACACACTTTAATATTTTTACAGCACCTGACTCCTTCCCCTGAAAACAGACGACTTCTGATGAGAGGCAATGCTGGACCCTTTCAGGGGGAAGCCAATCCGCTGTCAGCCTTATCTTCCCAGGCCAAGGTCCCCTAATGTACGCAGAGTGCTTCCCTGGCAGTTCAGCCTGTTTGTACTGTCTCTGCCATCTTGACCAGGCCTGATAGGGGCGATCAGTGATAGCACCAAACAGCTGGCATGTAAGGCTTGGCCTGTCACTCAAAATACGCAGCTAATATGACTGTCTATTTTTACTTCTTCCCTTCTCTGCTCCACCAGCAGTGTAAATGTCTTGTTAGCACAGATCCATTACAGTCTAACCTATTTTCAGCCATTAATGTCTGAATGAATTGACTGGTAATAATAATCCATGATAGCTTGCGTGATTTTGGTGCACCTTTCTGGGATGATGGGTGATTAAGATTTTAAACAGCTGCATTCACTGGACCACTAAGTTATTTATTAAAACTATTATCACTTTTAGATTAGGGGAGGCCAAAGTTATTCTAATCGTAGATTTTCAACAATTCAACTGCAGGGGAATGAGTGTCGCTGGTAATCGCTATTGCTGTGAATGAAGCCGTGAGGAAGTAATATTTTACTCTTCTATCAAAAGCCTGATATGCTATGAGGTAAACAAGCCCCAGGGAAACACAGAAGGGATTATGACAGACATCACATTTAATTCATATTAGTTGTAGTAAAAATGGCAACATTACAAGTATCTACTCAAAAGTGTTTTATGCAAATGGTTTTAAGGCTGGAGACATTTGTTAAACATAAACGACGTTGAGCTCATTGTTCACAATATTGCATATATTTCTGAGGTGGCTGGTTTATAAACAGCTTCATGCGAGGGTGTATTTGAGACCCACTGTTTACAGTCATGTATGTCCTTATATCCTGAAAATTGGAGCTGAAGTATGTGATGTAACTTTCCAGAGTGCTACTTTTGCACTTCATAATTTCCTTTATCACACTTTTGCTACAGCATGAGGAATTTCCAAAGCCCCACGCGACTGACGAAGTTATCACTCAATCATGCAGGGTAAGGGGTTTACACACCCACCCTCAGCATTTCAACACCACACTCCCACAAGTGAATATCCACATCATGCTCCATTGCAGAGTCTCCTCCATGCTGCCCTGGCATATGAGTGACGTCATACGATCTAGTTATTCGCCTTGGCTGACAGTGGGGCTGCTTATCTCTGTGGTGCCACAGCCTGTGCAGGTTTTCTCTGTAACTTGCAAGAAGCCACAAAATTGAGAGAAGGCCAGATGAATTCGATTTGTGCCACAAAACGTCCAGTAAATGCTGAAGTGTTTTGATCGACTGCAAAGCTGTTTGTCAGCTGGCTCGGCCGTTCTAGCTTTGGCACACAGTGCAGCTGACTGTTTACCCCATGGCTCTCTCTGTAATTACAGCAGACTTATTATTAACTCACTTATCATACTGCTGTAACGTTTTCTGTCTGCCCTCAATTAATTTAAAAGGTCCCAAAATAAGTAATACAATTGTTGTATTCTTTATAGCCATTTCCTGAAAAACATACCACTTTCTTATTGGTTGATATCATCTTCCCAGCAAAGAAGGCACTGCTACATCCTCTATAGACCTCTTAGGATTCATACCAGTTTATAAAACTGTGTGTAAAACAGAGGTTTTCAATCCGGTTGTTGGTGGACCCTGTGCCAGCATGAATTCATTCCTACTCTCACTGCTTTCAACCAGCCACATTCATTATTGGCCTATTAAGGACCATGGGAGCCTGATTAAGGTAGGGTTGGAATGAAAAGCTGGAACAGGAACAGGACTGAGAATCACTGATGTAGAAGCACAGACAGTGCATAGCTGTAGGTCTCAGTTACCACAATTACGCACATGCACTTGCATATTGTGACCTCCTGTTGAATACCCTTAACCTCTGTTACGGCTTGTGGTTCGATTGTAGTCAGCCACAGGCTCCCATTTCCAACACGGTGAAACTGACTGATGCTGGATCCCATCTTCACTGTTATAGATGACATGCACCGTCTGAATAAACAGTTCTCTGGAGAATTTATTCACAGCTTATTTAGAAGTAAATAAATAAAATATAATTACTGCTGATTCCATTCAGTCTTTTGGGGTGATTCATTCATGAACTTTGGTCTAGACATTACATTCATAAGTTTAATGTATGATTATTAACACTAATGACAGTTAAAAATGAACTTTCTCTTGAGTTACTACTTAAAAAATCAGTTAAAAATGTATATGGAACAATTTTGAACTTTTCAGTTTAAACGCTTTTCCTCATATGATTTTAATAAGGAGATTTGTGTATCTCCTGTAATAAATGCCACACAGAGGCACATACACAAATGAAACCAGTTAGCATGACAGCAGTTCCAATGAGTTTCTCTCATTAAAATGATTACAATAAAAAAGGACAGTTTTCTGTGGTGTGGAAAATCTGCTTGGCGACCTTGTTCACGTTGTTCCTAAAAATTCCAGAGGAATACACAACCCTGGGCCAAGCGCTTAGCATCTCCAGGCCTGGAGCAGGCACGACCAAACCACACCCTTCCAGCACATCAGAAGCGCGATGGAGGCAGCCAGAGCGCAGGAGAGCGATTGAAGCAGTCGAGCCACTTGAGAGCCCCCCCCTCCAAACGCCTTCTCTGCTGCATATCAAGCATTAACACCCCCTGCTGCTACCTCCAAGCCCATTGCGCAACACCAACTAAAGCAAGGTGGCTGTTCATGTGGGTTTGGCAGCAACAAAGCCGAGCTCAGACTTAGGGAAACACAAATTAAATGAGACAACTGACGTGGTCCAAGCATTAGATGATAATAGCTATTACAGCCCCTCCATGTCTGGCAAAATGGAGAGAAAGTAGAGCTTTAAACTCACTCCAGAGAGCCAGCAAGAACAGCAACTAACCTGGTGCACGTATTGAGAAGAATGAGGGACTTCAGTAAACGCCCTCCCAATGCATCATGGGTGGTCCCATGTAGCTATTCTCCCTGCGCCAATATCAGTTTTGTTCTAGCCTGTGAATAATCCAAATCTGCACCTCCTGTTGTGGGGCTGGAGAATAATTCAACGACCAGAAACAGAATGGTTCTTAAAAAGACTTGAATTTGCATGAATCCCAATTGACCCAGCCCCAGGATTTAGAGATTTATAATGAATAATTGTAAATACTTTTTAGTGTTCCTTGGCCTATATGATCATTTATTAAGATCATTTTCCAATAAAACGTGGTATACCGACTGGAATAGATTGGGGAAGATGTAAGGTGGCAATAGGCCAATATATGAAAACTTAACATGCCCAGATGCATGGTGTCAGGGCAAAAGCCATGTCATTGTGCGTTGGTGCTAAGCATCCATCCGGTTTTCACATGCTAATGGCATTTACACTTCTATGAGACCACCTGCTCCCTAAGGGTCAAGCAGGAGATTTTGTGTGCTTTAATGTCCAAAAGGGGAAAAAAATCCATTTGCAGCTTGTCGATTCCCTGAACCGCTGCCCGTGTGATGTGCACTCAGTCTTCAGAGTCGGGGCTTGCTGACCGAGAGGGTGGTCGCACCCTCCTATTTTAGCAGCTCTGCCTTCAGACCTCACTGTTCGGAATGAAACCTCGAAGACAAAGGTCTTGGGCCCCCAACTGTGCTGTGCCGTCAAAATCAGGGCAATAGCTTTAGCTCTGCCTGCCTGCAGGCAGTATGAAGCCAAGGGACTCTGGGGCTGCAGGACCATGACAGCCACAGCAAATACCTGCAACACCAGCCACTGGACTCAATTGTCCTCAACTACTACAGGAGTTCAGCATTGAAGCACAGGCGGATCCTGGAGACTGATTTATTTCTTGTTAATACGGTGTGTGTCCATGCCCTGAAGAGTGTTTGTGTTTCATACCAAATCAGACAAATGATTTTAATCTCTGAGTAAGAGGCTTATAGGACAATCAGCCTGCAGCATCCCTCTGCATAACAGAGCAGCGCGTCTTCCCTAGTAATTGTACTCATCTGTCTTGGGCCTGTGAAGAGGGGCTCGTATCGGAGTATTGGACTGGCTCGTGACTACATCACTGGCACTAGGCAATCCGTCTAGCATACAAAACACATGCTCGCCCGCTGTGTGGTGTCTGTGTTGGTTCCAGAGTGGCCTGGCCAACTAACCACAAAATAAGGTAATTTCTTTATTGCATCCCTGAACAGACTTCCTCAATACCTCTGGCATGATCCACTTCAGCCACTAACCAAGACCTCCTACCAGTTGGAAGATTGATATCTCCTGCATGGATACTAAAAAAAACCTGAACAAATGATCTTACCAATAATTTAAGTACAATTGGAAAATAGCAGAGCATGGATGCCTTTATGTGAAGCAGAGAGGAAGGTCCCTGTGCCAAGTGTGCAATGTAACCAGCATGGCCATGATCATGCAGTCAAGGGCTGACAGTTAACAGGCATGACCTGGCTGAATACTCTCCTGCCTGCAATTCAATCAACTTCCTCCACTGCAGATACAGGCAGTTTCAACGCAACGGGCTGCACCTAATGACTGACTCCTGTACTCTAGTATAGAAATTGAGTTTACCTCCAGCTGTTTGCAATTTGATCCGCACTACTACTGGCACTGATCTCACCAGTTTAGCGACACAAACTTGGAAAACGGGTGAAATGGAATGGTATGTCCCCAGCAGCAAAAACATTCAATTCAACTGTCAAAGTGTCAGAACCTTGCTCCTTCTGTTTTCCAAAGGCAGAAGTGGTGTGCCATCCATAGTACAGGTGCCAGGCTTTTGGCGGCTATGGAAGACCTACCCTGAACTCTCCAGCTAGGAGTCTGCAGGAGGGATGGAAGCCACTCACTGGCTTGGTCAGCTATTAACTTGCCATTTAGGACGGTCACGAAAGAGGTGAAAGTGGCATGTTGGTGCAAGTAGCATGTTTGTGCTTGGTGAGCAACTTGAGATCATGACGGCTTATTCATCTTCAGATATTTATATATAACTATTTCTAGGAGCTGATCTGTTAGGGACAATTTTCAAGAAAAATGCCCCTCCCAGATATTTGTTTTCAGTACAAATAAATGTTAAATTGACAGAGCAGCTGTGCTGAGGAGAGGGCATATACCAGTTTCCTTCCTCCACAGAAAAATTATCTTCCATAGAAAAATGAAGCCGGTTTTGTTTAATATAAATAGTTCATTTTTCAATGTATGTTTGTTTCTACTACAGAAAACTAGAAATTACTATTGCTGGCATAAGACTGTCATTGCTTGTCTTAAAAATATATCTCTGGAATTGTGAGCTAGTGCCTGAGAAAGCCGACTGTGGCCAAAACTATACTGTCACACAGCTCCAAAATAATCTCCCATCACAAACCCGCTCGCCCAACGGATAACGTTATTCGTATAGAAAATTCATTCCTTGGCTTTAGGCAACAGTGGGCTAAATAGCCTGGACTGGGGGACATAAATCTCTTTTATCTTCAGCAACTGAGTGATCTGCGGTGAACGCTTCACACCCATGCTGCGTCACAGTCAATGACTGGTCATCACAGAATTTGGCGGCTCATTTTAATGCCAGAGACCTATGACGGTATCACCGGGACTCAACTGGCTCACGAAGAAAAGTTCCCACATCTGCATCCCATTGAAACGTCAGCGCGGGGAAACAGATGTAGCGTAACCTAGTTACGGAAATGCCGCGAGCCGGAGGCGGGCGGGCGGGCGAGCCAGCCAGCGAGCAGCCACCCTCAGCCTCCCACACGCAACCAAGATGTCTCACCAGTGCTGAGCAACTCATCCCCTCTCAGGCAGGGTGGTGGTGTGGAGCAATTTGGTGCTGACAGAGTGCATAATTCAAGGGGGATTAGATGGATGAGAGACACGGTGTGCGCAAACACGCCGGCGAGCCCTTCAGCAATCCCCGAGCGCCGGTCAGAGACGCCACACTCATCACTCTCCTCTTGGCTCCTGTCACCTACAGTGATTCCAGCCAATTATGAATTGTCACAGCCCCATATTCATCTTATGGGTGACAGTCCCCAGTATCCAGCCAGATAGTGGCCTAAGCCACCTGTTTCTTCCCAATATTCTTCCATCTCCTTACTCTGTTCCTACCACCAGTTATCAAGATAAATGGGGAATTGCGGAATGTACGCAATACATCTGTAACATACTTTAGCTGTTGGCAAGTAATCCATTTAAACGAGTGCTTTCCTGACCAACATTACCGCATTACTTATCTTGCGGTTTCACAGCCACAGAAACAGTCCTGTTGCACCTAAGACAGGTCTGCTTTTGGGTGGATGTTACAGGCAAGCAGCCGCTGATGTACGTTTCCACAGAGTTGCACAGGCTCTCTAAAATTTGGACAGGAAGTTCTATTTTTACAAAGTATTTACAGAACACAAACTCCCAGCGGTACCACACGAACAGATTCGTACCGTGTACTGATTTTGTCTTCGGTCAACACGTTTGCCAGATTGTTAGCGCAAAGTTTTTTAAAGATGCATAACGGCATTTTTTCTTGATTGGCCACAAAAAATATGTAAATAACTCCAGGTATACTCTTAACCTCCTTATGGTGCAGGACCTTTTTTTGGGCAGGGAGGCTCGCGAGCATCAGAAGAGCTAAGAGCTGTTCCGTGGAGTTTCCTCTCTCAGTTACAGCAAATCGGTCAAAGAGGTGCCAGGCAAAACCTGCCAAGTACACCGGGCAGGAGCAACCAAGGATTGTGTGTGTGACAATAGCAATGACACTATTTCAAACTGTGTGCAAGGAGGCAATGCTAGACTGGATCTGTACCTTATCAAGAGCTTAAGGACAAACATGCCAAAACGAATAACAATATGGTACTGGAACATGGGCCCCTGGGGCAGGGGGAGACTCAGTGTTATTGTGGAATAGCTAAGGAGTCTTTGGGCTATGGCTGGTCTTTATGATGCATTAGATGAAAGCCTTCTGGACATCCAAATGCTGGAAAAGAAAATCGCAAAGAAAAGATCACTACTCAAACATGGAACACATGAAGCATTAACTGAATTATGGCAGCAAATTTGGAAAAGAACCAGTTAATGTTTCAGTACCAAAGAGAGGAGATCTCATGTAGTGCATATACTATCAAACTATTTCCCTCATGTCACATGCCAGTATGATTATACTAAAGATTATTCAGTACAACTTAGAGATCTATACAGAACAAGAATTACCCCATGAATACCCTGGATTCAGGAAAGACTGAGGAACATGAAAAAAGACTGTAACTGATGATGTAAAGATGCCTCGATACATCACGATGAATCAATAATTAAGGTCGCGATTCAATTGCATTGATCTTTAATGTCAGAGTCCTTAAAAGATGCTTCTGCGTTCAAATGCTGTAGGTAGACACACAAAACTGCAGAGCCAGCACGAGAATTTCTGAAATGCAGGGTGGCAGGGGAAAGCTAATTAATATTACTAAAGTAAGCACTACTTGATCTTTGCCCTGTGACCCCTTTGGGGAAACCTGTCCTTGCTCTGTGGTGCTGAGTGCACTCTGATGGTTAAGACAATGCTTTTGGGAAATTATCCTCTTCTGTAGTGCAAAATAACATCATTCCTTTTGCTATGGTCAAGGGATTTTCTTAGCTTATTCCACATTACAAGAGGACTTAAAATACCACCCCATGACCTGTTTGCAATTCATTACTAAACCAGTCCGATCGCAGACCAATCTTTCATTTTCCACTTATCTGCACCATCAAGCACAGCAAGTTTCACTGCAAGCAAATTTCCAAATCAGTGTACAACTAGTTAGCCTAGTCAGTGGGCAATACAGCATCACTTAATTTATGTACCTTTTGTATGGTTTCAATAGCCGGATTTTTTGACAGTTTACACTGGCTTGTTGTGCCCATGGTCGTATTTGTGAAGCTTCTTTTCAGTTAAGTTAAAAAGGCTTGAATTTAGCTTATCAATGTAATCAGATAATCGATTAACCACATGAAATCATTATAGAGATCACAATGCATCAAAATATTCCGTATATAATGGTAACTGAACCGAACTGCTTTGGGACCCAAGATTTACATCCCTATGGGAGATGCTAGTGAATTTCAGAAGAAGCTCAGCACCACTGACCACTATCACTGTACGACTGCACCATCAAATCCAAACATCTTAAGTGACAGCTGAACATCAGTTCCCTCACCAAGAAAAGCTAGCAAAGGATGTACTTCTTGTGGCAGTTGCAGATGTTCAATCTGCCAAAGACAATGATGGTGCACTTCTACTCAGTCACCACGGAGTCCATGCTCCCCTCTTCAGGCACTGTCTGGTTCACTGCAGCCACTGTCAAGGGCAAACTTATGCCGTAAGCCATCGTCCACAGCGCCGAGAAGGTGATTGGCTACAGTTTGTCAACATCTCAGCACCTGCCTGAGGTTGCACAGACTAGTGAAGTTGACTTTACTGCTCTGCCATGGTGCTCTAAACATGATGTTGACTAGTCGCTCATCAGCCGATTATGACACTAACAACACAGACAATTACCAGTTACGTGGAAGTGCATGTGGTCTGCATGAGGTTTACGGATTCCAGCAAAGTCACTCAAACATGTCAAACTGTGGAATGTTCCCAGGAAAATGGAGAGCCTGAACATCTCAGTGTCCTTAATGAAGAATCTCTTCAGGGGAGAAGTAGCCGCAATTCAAACAGAATGAGACAAGGAGTGGTTCCACATTGGTAAAGGAATTAGACAAGGATGCATAATTGGTCAGCTTTTATGCAAGATGTAATAAAGCTGGACTGGAAGACAACAGTGGATTCAAGACTCAAGGACAAAACAGGATGCTTCAATATGCCGATGACACTAAACATAGTGGAAAATGAAGAAGATAATGACACTTTATTGATCCTCATGGGCACATTTTCTTTTTGCTTATCCCATCTTGCTCTCCATAACACACATATATGTAGGTGAGAGCAAGCTTGCCAGCAAAGGGAGCTGGGTGTTAAGGGCCTTGCCCGAAGGCCCAGACATGTAACTATTCTGACAAGGCCAGGTTTGAACCAGAGACCTTCCAAGCACAAGCACAGTGGCTTAGCCTGTTAAACCACACACTGCTGAGGAACAAGAGAGGTAATCAGGGGTGAAGAAATGCACCAATACGTCGATAATTAAGGTGACGATTCAATTGCATTGATCTGTACATTCAGAATCTTTAAAGATGATCCGGTGTTCACATGCTGCAGGTAAATGCACACCGAAGACAAAGAACAGAATGCGTTAAGATGAGTCGGCAGCTAAACGTGGAGTGATCAAAGGTTATGACTAAAGCTTTAATGTTAATGTAATATTCTACTTTGCCTCCTTGGAAAACAACACAGGATCCAACCTGAAGACCCAGCCAGAAGACAGAGCATCCTGGAGAAAGGACTTAACACCAACTTGATGGCACCTGATAATGAATTACAACCACGGCAAAGTTTCCTGTAAGTGCACAGGTCAAGACTGCTGGGATTTTTCCAACTACCCTTCACAAACAACTGCTTCACTACAAAGAACCATAACAACAAACCAAATAAAAAGGAGCGCAGCAAAGCCATGCCGGCAGAGACTTCTGAGGTCTGGCCCACTGCAGGTCTGAACAGGCTCATAGGACCACTTCACAGATTTAACTATGTGACACAGTGAGTGTGGGGAATCGATTTCTCCAAAGTCCACGTTCAGGCTTCCCAGTGGATCGATACTTTCTGCTGCTGCCCCTCTTGCAAGTAATTTCCCTTCTTTGACTGGCGGCAAATCTATATTCTCGTGCAGGTTTGGCTGGGAGGAAGAGAAGCCAGCACATTTCAGTCAGTTCAAGCAAAGTCAATCTATAAAATCTATCATTTATGTAATAGAGCTGGGCAGTAGAGTCAACTGTACAGAAGACGTACTCGATTAAGCTAAGGTTCATGAAAAATACAATATTTAAGTACATATTCTGGAAGTGAAATCAAAAAGAGCCATTTTATTTCATTACATCAGTTTCTACAACACAAATGTGTTACATTTCTTTCTTTCTTTTCTTTATTTATCAACTTCTGGTAACATTACCCTCAGGCTCCAAAAACACACAAAATCATAAAAATCTTCAACTAAAGACAGCCTATAGTTGCCGGCATTATACATTCAGTCATTGAATGTACCATATTGTCAACATTTTTGTAATTATTCTCAATTTCAGTTCAACGATTCCAAAATCTTCTCAGTCATCCTTGGTAGAAAAGACTCCAAAAAATGGAAGAAGTCCTGAAAAAGGCTGGCATGTTCATCGGCAGGGCTGAACCGAAACTCCGCCCGGGTGTTCTCGGTGCCTCCCAGTACCTTGGCTTCCACACCAAACTCTAGCAGCTCACCCGCTTCTGCCTGCCCCTGCGCAATTTGCTCCGTCACTCTGGTCTCCAGCTCCACGCTGCCACCCTCCGGTTTGGAGGTCTCGGGCGTGTCCTTCAGCAAGTCCCTCCTGACTTTCCGTCGTCCTGCCCAAACCTTGTGCTGAGCCTGGCAGTACCAACGGACTGCCCCCAACTTCTCTGGGCTGCCCAGCTTCGGCTTTTTGTCAGAAGGAGACGACGAAGCGCCATCTTCTTCTGACAATGTCCTCTTCACGCCCCGTTGGACCTGTCCCAGAGGACCAGAGTCCACACTTCTTGAAGTGCCAACATTGCTGACAGTTTCCTGTCCATTTCTATCTTTGTCAGTTTCATCAAGCTGTACATCTCCCGCAGCTGTGCTCTGATCTCCGTCAGTACCGTCCGCCTCATCCCCCTGACTCGCCCCTTCCTGCTGTACCGGCGGCTCCTCCAAACCTTTCATGTGGGTCAGGCTGCATTTCAGCACATCCTGGAACACAGCCAGAGCAGCACGGCACACTTTCCTGAACCAGGACAGCCGGAAGCGGTCCCCAGCCAGGTGGAGCTCGCTGCGGACTGCTTCGGGAAGCATGCCAGCCTTGAAGGGGATGCTGATGACCAGCTCTCTCTCAGGTTCCCCAGCTGACCCTGGGGTGGCACCGCCATGGGGAACGAAGAGGCGAACCAGTCCCCACGCCTTCCCCTTTGCGGACCTGCGCTGGTACTGTAAGCTGCGGCAGTACTTGGCAGCCTCCTCACACTCCCGCTGAAAATTCTTCGGCGTGCGCTCACTCAGGTTGCCTGCCACGTTGTGGGACAACTCGAAGGGGTCCAACACGTTCAGGGGGCCGAGCCTGGGCGTGCCGGCCTTGGCAGCAGCGTCCCCCACCAGCCCCCGCTGCCCGGCCGCCAGCTTCCCCCCCTCCCTCTCATCGCTGAGGAAGTCCGAGATGGGAAACGCGCGGCCCTCCCGGAGAGAGACAACCGATCCGGCAAAATCAAACTGCCCGTAGAATGTGAAGAATCCAGCCAGGAGGGCACCTGAGGTGAAGGAAAGGAAGGGGGAGGGGAGAAGATTGGCTAGAGCTGAAGGACTATATAGCTCAGTCCATTAAATCCAGAAAGTGATGGAAGAGGCAAAGCGCATGCCAGGAAACAGCCACGCGGACGCCATAGGGCTCGGGGCCAAGACAACAGCAATAGTGTGTTCATAGCTACACTCACACCCAAAACAAACACAGCATACTGACACCAAAATGCCAGCACCGCGTCCTTCATTAAATTCAGCGATAATTATGACAGTGCTGACGTAATCTCTTTCAGCTGGATAGGGTTGCATAAGATTGTACATAAACAGCAAAAATGTCAGCATCAGTGAGTCTAAGAACATTTGGAGGAAAATGTGAAACACTATGGCTCCATCTTAAAATGGAGCTTTTTGCAGTGCATCGTTATTGAGATTAGAAATGGTAAATGACAATTCTAAATAATACGGTTGTTTTGCTCTTTCATCAATGAAATTCTTAATATACCAGTATCCCTTGTGAAAGCATTCCTTCACTGTAGATTTCCCAGTATGTGTCACAAGTCACAGACAACCGCTGTAGATGAGCTAAGGTTCTTAACAAAACTCATTTATATGCATCCAAGCCTTTGTCTGTACTGACCTTTAGAGCACCTTTAAAACCCATTTAGGTAAATCCATTAAAACAAGTCTTTATCAGAACTGGTAAATACAGAAAATAAGGCGATGAATATTGATCTGTCGGCGAACATGATTTTTTCCATTGTGATAATATTTCTAAATTCATGCTGAATTATCAGTGCTGAAAAGGGTAATACTGAAGGCTCCAGTACTGAAAGCAAAACACGCATAAGGAGAGGTACGATTCTGGTTCTAAATGTGACAGAGGGGTAAAGAAGAGGTCCGATTCTGGGCCGAAATGTGACACAGATGTAATGAGAAGTCCTAAGTGCATTTAAGGTCATAACATGTTACCAGATTTCAGATCTGCCTCATTTCACAGCAGCTGATAATTAAATCTACTGATAGGATAGTATCAGAGACTCTTCAGGGAATGATGGTTTTAAAATTTCTACACTAATGGTTATAAACATACATCAGGCTTTTACAGACAACCTAGGTAACACAAAGGTCTCATACAAAATCAGGTATATTAATACATTCGCGCATCATGCCATTATTAGTATCATAAAGAACACTAGCATTATTTACAGACTCAAATTCATAATAAGTCAAATCCCACCTCTAGTTAGAGGTTGGATGCAAATGTGACTGCTTTTCCAAAGTACATGAGACCATCTGAGAGACTTGGACAATGACTAAGCAGGGCTTAAACAATTGAAATTCACAGCAGATTCCCACTGCTAACATGGGGCTGAGGCCAGTGCCAAATAACGGTAGTCTTCCCATGGGCCCCGGACACAAAAAGCCAACCTGGCACTTACAAAGATCCTCCATGTTCTTGCTGGGGGGCACAGCAATGGGTTGGCTGGGGAAGGTGCAGTTCCAGCCTTCGATCACACACTCCTCCTCCTCGCCTAGCAGGACATAGGGTCAGAACCGAAAGGCATGTCATTAAGGCAGAGTCTGCTCTGTCTAACTTCCCCTAAACGAATGGCAGTTCAGGTCAGTCTGCAACAACACTGCTGTTACAGAAGATATCTTAACCCCTACGTTGCATTAAGATTTACATGCCCACCGTTTAAACCTGCCTCTGGGGTCTGACAGACCCCAAATGCAACGTAAGGGCTAAACCAGTGGTTTCCAGACCCTCTATACCAAGTATCACTTCGAATCAAATCAAAGCAAGTACCACAGGGATTACAGCAACCTGAATCATAGTAACAAATAACTACGGTTTTCCCACGTACCACTAAGAGGCAATCCGATTACCTCTGGTGGCAGGCATACCACAGAACCACTGAATCAAACAATTCAAGTTCTGTGCATTAAGGCCAATGTGCCCACATGAATGTGTGTGTGTGTGTGTGCGCGCGTGTGTGTGTGTTTGTGTGTGTGTGATTTCTGGTCCAAAACTGGCTGAACTTACAAGCCAGCTCTTTAAGCTGCTTGAGAGGAAGGAGAACAGGGGGATCTCGATTCTGCAGGAAAAAGATGATCAACAAAGTCAAGGCGTAGTTGTTCAGCAGTGGTCCACCTCCGAAGGGGTTGCCTGGAAGGAAGACAAAAAGGAAGACAACCTCATAAGTTCAGGTGCTGTAAGGAGACTCGTGATTTGAGCTTTGATGACTACAACAGCCCTTTAGGAGCCAATATGACAAATTACAAGTGGTTTTGATTAAAGTTTCCAGTCAGTGGCGAATTTGGTACCGAATTCCCCCCACTAACTTTTCCACCTACCTGACAGGCAATATTTAAGTAGAATCTACAAATAAGGTTTATAATGATTCTTGGTGTCCTTGGCCAAAGATGCCACAAAGAGCAAGAAACAGTCAGAGTGTGTTGGTGTTTGGTGCCACCTTCAGGATACCATGCGGAACTGCAATTGTCGGCAGCTGCATTTCATCTATAGCTATTTGTTCCAGTATCTATAGCAGCAGTAATATACTTCCAGTGTCCTATGGCAATGTTTTTCAAACCGGTCCTTGTGGACCTCCAGACAGTCCATGTTTTTGCTTCCTCACAGCTCCGTCTAAAAGGTAAACCATCTGGGGGTGCTGAAGGACCACACTGAAAAACATCGTCCTAACACTGAGGTACTGTTTTAAGACAAAAGAAATAATCAGCATCATGTTTAAAATAATTTACCAAAAACACCATCAATGCTAATTTATTCACCCGATTAACTGGTATACCACCTATTTTCTATGTTCCTTCCCTTAACGCTGTCTTTTGTTTGAACGTGTCTTAACAGGTAAATGCCCCAAAATGATATAGACCAAAGGCCTTGCAGATCCAAAGAAGCTCTCACCTCATTTACAAAAAGATCTTAATCATTTTTAAATAAAATCCCACTCTCCATTTCTGGTCTCAATTTACATAGAAAGAGTTTAGAAAGAATAAAGCGAGAATAAAATACGAAGACATAAGTATCGTTCTGCACATGACGCGGCTCCCGACTCTCAACCGATTCGTTAAAATACACCCTGCTGGGTTCAGTTCCCCAGGGTCTCTATATGAAATAGCACACAGTCATTGGTATCGTGCCGAAAAGCTCCCTGGACAGCATGGGAAACTGGGAAGCACCTGATGTAACCCACACGCAAAAAACAAAACGCGACAGCACTTTGTTACATACAGAAATAGACTTATCTAATAGTTACGATATTCGGGATTGGTATCGGCCCTATTAGACGGATTGGGTACTGCCCATATGTGACCACATATCCAAATCCGACACTTATTTAGTTTAAAAGCTAATGCTGTAGTCTTTATTTAGGTAATGTAGGGTTGTGGTTTCCCTTACTGATAGTGTTGTGAGCCATGCCAGCCATGGACCCCAAAGGGGGGCTGCACCTTGTGGTGGGTTGGGAGTGGAATTTCCCTAATGTTTAGGGTTTCTGCCCTCCTCCCTAGGCTGGATGGACAGGTTAATGTGTGGGACCCAAAGGAGGCTTAGGCCTAACAGGGATCGGAAACTGAACATGCTTTAAGTAGACGAATAGAGGTGGCAAATTATGTTTGTTGTATCTTTGAAGCCTGGTTTGCAGATATTTGGTAACCAATCAGGACTTAGAAGTCCATGTAGGGGAATTGGCGTTATAGTATATTAAGCTGCGTCGCCACAGCGTGTAGTTACATTTCGGGGAGGTGCACGTCAGGCTATGGGGTAGGGTCCATGAATACACCGTACATATGGTGCCAATTTGACGCAGAGGTATAAATCAGCCTTTACAGTCAATGTTCTGTTCCATCGTAAAGATCTTTCAAGCTGAGAATCGCGATATAAGTAACTGAATTGAAAAAAAGAACTCAGGTCTCCAGTAAGGTAAATAAATACATATATATAAATTTACTCGATTGTTAAGCCTGATGTTGCCTTGCACATTAAAGAATGATCAGTCTCTTTCAGACAGTGAGGCAAAGCCTACAGTTCTTTTAATTAAACACGGGCTTCGGATCGGTACCTGGTATCGGCCGATACCCACAGCTCAAATATCATCTTCAGTAACGGGACGGAAAGACTCGGATCGGTGCATCACTATTAACAAGCTAACAAAACGACAGGGCAATTTCGATTACACGTCATTTCACGGCACTGGTGGGTTATGGAGCAGCCCGGACGGGGTCTCTGGGAGGACCCAGCATTTTTAATGGAGTGATGGGTTTTCAGGGAACAACCATCACCTGCTAGCTGCTTCTGCTTGGCCCAGTACCGGATGGTGTACACCAGAGGACGGAGCCGGTCGTCCAAGCCCGAGGACAGCTGGAGGAAGCGAGTGTTCCTCACCGCCAGCCTAAGGGAGAGAGCAGAGAGCTGAGAGGGCGATAGGACAGAGAAGGGGAACATCTCGCCCGCGCCTAACAGCGTCCTCCTTTCCTTTGCTTTCACACTACATGCATTATTCCGCTTTGAAAGTGGACTTCCAGCTCCAAGTAGGAAGGCAGTATCGGCAGACAGGACAAAGGATTAGCCAAGTAAGAACCCGATGTCTCGCCAGTCCAATCAGTACTGAATCTCCAGAAAGTTCTCTACTGGGATTTTTGAGGTAAAACTCTTAAGCTACCCCACATTCAAACTGGGTGAGCTGGGCCCACATTAAATAATTGATAAAATGAGGTGGCAACACACAGAGGCTTCATCTTTTAAGACCCTATATACAGTTTGAATGACCTGTGGCGACAGGCTCAGAAATGTCTTTGAGTGCAACTCAGTAGGTATATCACAATTACAATGACATTTTATAAATTTAGAATCCAGCAAGCAGTGAATTAAAAAAGGCATTGGGCTCCTGATTGTGGAAGTACATCTTTACGTTTATGTGCGTGCTCCCCAAACGGACCCGACCTGTTAAACTGCTACAAAAAAAACGGCAACAGCGCTAAAATGACAATTACAATCTTCCGAGTTCATGTTCTTAAGCAAAGACTTTTTTTTTTAATGTTTTATTAACAAGCTCCAGGCCAAATGGATGCAAGCACTCCCAGTGGTATGCTGCAAGGCATTATGGGTACTGACCTGTTGTTGATGGTAATGTCTCCATGCATGCCCAGCTCCCGGTGGCTGAATTTAACCACAGGGAGCCTGGCGCTACTCAAAACCTGGACCTTGTGCACCCCTGGCACGCACTTCCGGAGGACCGTGGCCACCAGGTCCAACACCTCGGCGGGGGAAGCGGTGGACAGGTCTATGTCCGAGAGGATGGAGTCCTCCGAGCGGCTGTCTTCTACCTGGCATTCCCCGGTCTGCCCCAGTGACGACAACAACAACAAAACCAACACGGAGTAACAAAGTAAATGAGTGAACCCAGAAGTATTTGGGGTAAGAGTCTTCAATTATGACAGTCTACCAACTAGCAAGCAAGATCAACTTCCCATAAAACAGCAATCAGGCAGACACCTTTCAGGCACATTAAACCAAAAGGACTCAAATACATGCAGAAGGTAAAGGCATTAAAATATGGATGGTCCATTTGCCATTGGTATGCCTTTCCTGGCTGAATGACAAACATCTGCCCGCGAATCAAAGACCTAGCATTCTTAAACCAACAACCAGAGCGTTAGGAGAACTGCGGGAAGGCGAAGCTGTCCCATACCTGCTCCGAAGAGCTCTTAGCCTTTGCCTGGAAAATCTTTGTGTTTTCCAAGTCCAAGAAAAGGTCCAAGTCACAGGAGTGGATGTCGAAAGTGTTCACGGAGGAGCCAAAAGGCAGGATCTGACACTCTGAGGGGTTAACACCACATAGACAAAGAGAAACACTCATATGCCTTTAGTGTTGCTTTACAATTCCCAGCTATACTTGTGAAAAATTACATTGTTATTGATACTGGTAATAAATTACAAGAGTACTTTTGTAAAATAGAAGGAATATCTCCACAAATTATGTTCGCAAAATATTTTAGGATTTATCAGCCAACGGAGTTAATTTATGACCAGGGTGATTCTTAAGTTGGTCTGACATTCTTGAAAGCTATCCCACCAAGGGAAACAGGATATGCAACAGAAGCCTTGGACGAAATCAGAACAAGCTGTGGAGATGATCATTCTCAAAAACAAGCAATGGGAAGAAACCTGTGCTCTCAAAGCAAATCACTGCTCTTCTCATGTTTGCAACAGACCAACCGGATGGTAGATTTTTAGATGAATGTTTTCCTGACAGATGGGGCTAAAACCCAGTATCTACAACCAAAATAACCTTGTCCCAGCTGTCAGGCAAGGCAATAGGACTGTCACAGGCTTCTTTTCTGCCTAAGGATTAAATTTGGAGCAATCCCAAAATATTCTAGGGAACGTCAGACTGATCCGCAGTGAAATGAAGCAGTTTTAAAAATGGATATGGCAACACAGCAATGATCATAAATATTCCAGCAGATGCTCAAAAAATGGAAAAGAAACTGAGCTTTGGAACCACAAAATATTTGTAACTACAGGTTGCAGTCATAGATGTCAAAGGCTCACAGAGATCAGTGTATTTCAGCACACGGTCATTTTTTTGGGGTTTCAGTTACAGTAGTGTTTAAAAGTTTTCTATATTTTTATATGAAAGTGACCAAAAACATCATCTGATTGGTAAAGTAGTTAGGTGAAAGCCACCACTCTCCCCCATAAATATTGCTGACTGTCTACTGTTTGCTAAAGATCATGTAGGCAAACCTGAAGGATACTGGAAGAATGTTTTGTGGATGGATAGAACTTTTTGGCTTAAATGAGGAGCGTTACATTTGGAGAGAAGAAAAACCTTATCCCATTTGTGAAACATGGTAGTGGGAGTGTCCCGATTTGGGCCTGTTATGCTGCATCCGGCAATCATCGATGGAACAATGAATTCTGAACTATACCAGAGAACTCAAGAGATGTGTCTGTGAGCGGAATTCCAAGAGACAGAGGGTCATGCAGCAAAACAACGATTCTAAACATCGAAGTCATTCTACCAAAGAATGGTTAAAGAAGAATAAAGTGGATGTTCTGGAATGGCCAAGTCAAAGTCTTGACCTTAATCCAACAAACCGTGGAAAGACCTAAAAAGGGCAGTTCATGTGAGGAAACCCACCGACATCCATGAGTTGAAGCTGTTCTATATGGAGGAATGGGCTAAAATTCCTCTGAATCAATGTGCAGGACTGATCAACAGTCGCCACAAATGTTTAGTTGCAGTTATTGTTGCAGAAAGGGTCACACCATTTACTTAATTTGCCAAACACAGACATGTTATTGGATCATTTTTTTCCCAATAAATGCATGACCAAATATAATCATTCTTGTGTCATTTGTTTAATTGTAACTAGTTTAAGGGAAAAGTAGTAAAGATGCAACAGTGTCTTTGGTTGATCATTTGAATACAGACAGTGATAGCAATTCATGATAAAGAAGTCATGGGGAGAATGGGGGTTCCATTTGGCACCAAAGAAGTGATTGAGCTACCAAGTCTCTGTCCTGTCCTGCTTCGTCACAGGATCCATCCCAGAATCCTCACATTCCGGGAGGTCACTATTTATATGCAAATGTACTTGAAACATCTACACACAATACCTTTTTGGGGAGGCCTTTTGGGGTATAAAGGGGAGTAAAGAACTCGCCTTACTTTGCACTTCAGCTGCCTTTCAATAACCAGTGTATGTCTACACCAGGGGTCGGCAACCTTTAACACTCAAAGAGCCGTTTGCACCCGGTTTCCACAAAAGGGAAAACACAGGGAGCCACAAATCCTTTTTGACATCAAAAATGAAGATAACACTGCATATATTTTCTACCTTTATGCTATGTATAAAAAAACTAGGCTAGTGTGTTACTTATGAAATTTTACTTATGCAAAGAAAACATTTTGAACTCTGTTAAAAAAAAAAAAAAAAAAAAAAAGAGAAAAGCAGAACTTAAAGTATCCATGTGGCAAACCAAAATTGCCGCATGCTGTAATCCTTTCAGCGCCTATAGGCTACTGGAGCATCGACCTGAGTTTAAAAAATAAATTGGAAAAAAACCGCACTACTTCACTGAGCAATGTAAAATACATATTTGCAAAAGATCTAATTAAAATATATATTTTACCTGGTTAATTGGACTTTTGCTGCTGGACCTCAGCGTACAGCGGCTGCAAATCCGGGCTGTAAGATGTCACCTGCATCTTTACGCAGGATTGTAGCTTAATAAATGCACGGCGGTTTGGTAGGCGTATACCGGCTTTTTGTGACGCATGTTTTGAGTGACAAAAAATTAAACACATTGTATTTTAATGTTACAAATTTCAAATTTCCTTAAAATTCTTTAAAAAAATATTCTTTTCAAATTTTTTTAAAACTAATGAATAAAAATAAAATACACTTAAACTGAATACTCATTTATTGTCCAAAGCCACAGGGAGCCGCAGCATGAGGATGAAAGCGCCAGAGCCGCAGGTCGCCGACCCCTGGTCTACAGTATACCACATCATATTATTTTGCTGATCCAGTGAAAAATCGTTTGGCCCAAATGAGACTCTGCGAGTGGATTCCTTAAACTAGGCTCCCTTCATCTAGGGGCAGAGTGTAGGGGCACATCTGTGGCTCCTTGAGCAAGGCCCTTAACCCCCAGCTCCCTGGGCGATACTCTTGTGGCTGCTCTTCACGGCAAAGCTTGCGCTCATGGTGA
Organism: Petrocephalus schoutedeni; assembly: GCA_026780765.1. Classification (NCBI taxonomy): domain Eukaryota; kingdom Metazoa; phylum Chordata; class Actinopteri; order Osteoglossiformes; family Mormyridae; genus Petrocephalus; species Petrocephalus schoutedeni. The sequence continues at coordinate 27,785,739 of JAODKL010000095.1, read as the reverse complement.
GCAAGGTTGAAGGAGGTGAAAGAATTTCCCCACGGGGATCAATACAGCTTAAAAAAAAAAAAAAATCTACTTTTAGGACTAGTTTGAGAGTAAGATGATGTTTTAGGTCACATTCATATATAAATATAGAAAAATTTAAGCACCACTGTATATAAACATGTTTTAAAGGTTTAACGTTTCCGCCTTGGAGGACAGATAAAGATTACATGACATTATTTGCATCCGATCAGAAACATGGAGGCTACGAACACTCCAAGTTGTATGCAACACATGTTTAAAGAAACCATTATGGAGTATGGTGGGAGAAATGGGTACCAACCTGGGAAGAATTCAGAGAAGACCTCCTGTAGCAGCTGCAGAAACAGCTCCCGGACTTTTTTCTCATTCTCTGATAGTTGGAATCTCTCTACCAGCAATTGCATCTGTTCATTCACCTGGTGGCAACAGAAAGCTTTACAAGCAGGCCCTCACTGCAACCACAGGGCCCCAAGACAAAGACTCCAGGCACATACAGTACTGCAGGCAGCCTAAACTCTGAGCCAGAAGACTCATTTGAAGTTATAATGCAATTATTAACACTCACTCACACATCCCACTCCCTGTTTACTGCAGTACATCTATGACGTAGACCATTTGTTCTGCCTTTTCAAAAATGTCTCGGCTTCTAAAGTAACCAGGCTCCGCTTGCTCATTCGCTTCAACAGCTGCTAAGTTTGATGACTGGAAAGAACTTTTACTCTCCTAATAAGTTGCCCCAAAAGCTCATCAGCAGATGTTGAATATTCATGGAATGTTATTCATTTCGTCCCTGAAATTTAGGTCATCGCTCCCAGAAACAGTGCCATTGCTCAGTACCAGCAGAACACTGCAGCAGCTGTACTTGTTCATGGCCACACTGACAGCACAGATTACTAATCCTGCCTCAAACTTCATTTCACATCCTCATAGCACCGTCATGCAGGGGGCAAAAACCCTGGTGGATGAAATTTTCAGTTTGAATCCTCATGGCCCCGGATGGCAGAGCACCCTAAGGCAGGCAGCCATACTACCTACAGGAACCTCCTGTTAAGTAGCAGACGTTAAGATCCTTTCTAACCTGGCTGATTCAGTGTCAAATTGTTAGCAAACCCACACCTAGCACCTAGTACTCAAACACTACCCCTACTGGATACACTGAGAATCCCATATTCACTTTCAGGCCTACATTTATTCATTGACTTATACCCGAAGTGTCACACTTATATGTAAGTCCTCATACGTTAATGTCGTTTTTAGTGAATAAGATGATGATCTTGCCGGTATGTGTCAGCTGCTTCAGAAGTCCCTCAAGCTAACCAAGCCCAGAAGGCTTCCTTCTTCAGCCTGACAGCTCCCTTTACCACTGGTGTCCACCACCAGGTTTGAGGACTGCATCAGCAACAGGCACCAACAACCTTATGGTCATAGCTCCACATAGCTGCTTCTGCAAAGGAGTCCTGGAACATGGCCCATTGAGGCTCCATGTTCCCTGATTCCCTCGGGATGTAGGAAACATTCTGCCAGAGGTGTGAGTTGAAGATCTCCCAGACAGTGGCCTCCGCCAGATGATCTCAGCACACCCTAACTATACGTTTGGGTCTACCAGGTCTATCCACCATTTTCCTTACCATCGGATCCAACCGATGCAGGTTTCACTGTCACAACCCATGTAAGCATTAAAGTACCCCAGCAGAGCAATGACGTCCCTAGAGGGGGCACCTTCCCGCACCCCAACTAAGTTCTCCAAAAAGGCCAGATACTCTGAACAGGTGTTTGGTGCATATGCACAGACAACAGTCAGAGCCCGTCCCCCGATATGAAGTCAAAGGAAGGTGACCCAGGATAAACTTCAGTGTACTGGTGCCAAAACAGGGGGCTACAAGTAGACCCACCCCTACTCTGCGCCTCTCACCATGGACAAATCCAGAGTGGAATAGAGCCCAGCCCCTCTCCAGGAGTTTGGTTCCCAAAGCCCTAGATGTGCACTGAGGTGAGCCTGACTAAATTTAGTCAGTATCTCTCTAGATATCTCACCAAAGGGACGGCGATGATCTGACTGCCGTAACCCCTGTTTGTCTTCGACGGCCACCCAATCTAACCTGCATCTGACCCCCATGGCCCCTCCTGCATGTGGTGGGCACATAGGGGGGTGGATCCATCTCTTTTGCCCATGTCTGGTAGGGCTCCATGGGTAGAGGCCTGGCAGATAGAGGCCCAGCAGCTCCCCCCCAGGCCTCGCTCCAAGACGAGGCCCCGGTCTCCCCAATCTCCCTTTATGGTAATCGTCATGGGGATCCATGTAAATATATATATTATATATTCCCTAATTTTATGTAGCACAGTCAGTGAGCCAGCCAGAATAAGCATTTAGCCAAGTTGTACAACTGTATGCGGCAAAGCTTGACAACAATAATGCTGATGGTTGATATTGCCTAAAAGTAATAATTATGTTTTAGTATATATGCACTGTTCTATTCATTTAACCGTTTGCGTTATTTCAGAGGATTTACCATCAGATGTACTAATCCAGCTGGGGTGGAGCTTAAGAGTTTAAGTCATGCAAGGTAGTGACTGGAGGGTTATACTTTATTGATCCCTGAGGGGAAATTCTCTTTTCGCCTCCCCCCATCTTGCTTTCCGTAGGGCAAAGCAGCGACCGGCGACTTTCTGATCACAGGCACAGCGGCTTTTCCTGTGTTCAGTATATTTCAGTCCTCGTGAAACAAGCATTGTATAGTGTGCCGTATCCAGAATATACTATATCACCATGAGCTGCCGACAAATCTGTCGCAAGCCTGTGCTGATTTTATTTCTACAAAAACATATTTCTGGGTTTGTAAATCATACAACCAACTATTTTTTGTGCCAAGACATACATTTAGCACGTTTAGTAGTAAATTTGCCATTTTTTAAATTATATATTCAAGTACTAATGAGTACTGAACCCTAATGAGTACTCAAGAGTGCTTGGTGGGTATTAGGAAGGATTTCTTCTTATTGCCACTACGCAGATAACTCTGCTAAAAGGCTGAACATGACAGAGAGAGCCTGCATGGAACAGAAAGTGAAACTCACCGAAGCTGCCTGACAGAGCTCCTGGCTGAGCTGCTCCAGACTCAGCCGGGGATTCCTGCCCTCCTGCTTTTTTTTCGGTATGTATTTGAACTCCTTCTTCTCCCTGGGCTTCACACGCAGTCTCTGGCCCTCCAAGGTGTGCTGGGCGTGAGACAGCACCGCGGCCAGACTGTCCACCTCACTGAACTCCACGATGGCATACACACCCTGTGAAAGGAGGAACAACTGACAGCTACACAGCACGCCGGCGCCAATAATCGCTAACATTCACTGGTCAATTTAACAGTTACGTGCGCTGGAAGGTTAGTTAATCCCCAGGAATTTTGTATTGATGACATTTTATCTGAAACCACTGAAGGGTCCTGAATAACAGACCTTGTCCTTGTCCATGATGACCTCTGACACAGGTCCGAACTGCTGAAAGTAATCGGTGATCTGTTGCTGGGACGTGCCGCGCCTGAAGCCGCTGGCGAAGACGCTGTTGGCCTCCTGTCTCCGCCGGGTGTCCCGCACGCTGTGCAGCGTCCGATGCTTTCGCCCCTTCATGTGGTCCTCCAAGCTGGCTTCTAGCCACAGAACAGCGACATGTGCATTACATCGCTGACGGTCATCCACACGCAAATTAAGCGTCGTTTTAAGCACACTACCAAACGCGAGCTAGCTCAAAAGCGCAACTTTAAATCACAGACTGCGCAAACTGCTAGACTGAGCATTCGACTTTTCGATCAATACGTTTTAGAAAAATCTATGCTGAAAAGTACCTAAAGCGGCATCCGCGAAAAGCTCGATTTTATGTTTCCAAGACAAAATGCTTCTTAATATCTAACTAACAAATACAGAATGTTATTACAAATGTGACCAAGCATTATCGGTTATTACAATCAACAAAACTTACTATTTGGGACGTTGATATCACACAATTTGCAGTGGAACCCTCCTTTCGGAGTCTGCAGGACATCGGTGTCGAGCTCCATCGCTGTTAGATTATGAAAACGGGTATTAGTTGCAATAAATGTGCTCGTACTCGGTTTAAACGAGTCCGAAATTCCCTCCGTACGAAGCGCACATGAAGCTCACATCGGTCGATCGTTGCCTGCGGTAGAACAAACCTTTCTGGTTTGTCTCTGGCTTTCAAAATAAAAGACGCAAAATGCGGCTTCTATTACCCTTCGTGTTGCACGCTTCACTGTAGAAGCTACACTATTTTCTTTATTTTTGGGAGGTTATATATGATGTGACGCACATAGATTTGCACTTGCGTTTTATATGCTGGAGACACTACGGATCTGACATCCATATAAAAAAAATAATCACCGGAAAATACTAACGATGCTGTTGTTGGTAACCCAATACAATGTCTTCATTCTTTCGTTTAAATCGTCATATTAATTAACAACGTATAAATTTAATTATATATGTATCTAGAAATAATTTTTTGTTTAATTTTTAAGCTTTATCAGGGATTGGCGTAATATGTAAATTGACAAGAATGGTCGCGATGACAGATGACTGACATTTTAAAAAGGATTACTGAACTTTTCTGGATTTCCAGAAAATCACTTGATAGTTACTTGATATTACAGATAAATTAATTAAAACTTTGTAAACAAGGTGGTCCTTTATTTTCTTCTGAAAGCATCTTGTGGCTTCGCCAAGACTCGCCGCTACTCTTATTTTGATTAAATTCATTTTTAATGGCAGTTACCGGAAACGAACACCGGAAGTTGCCGGTTTTTTGCACCAGACACTGTGTTGAGTCCTTAGATTGCCGACTGGAAACACTAACCATAAAAAGCATCCAGTACGATGACACAATTTGTAGATTATCATTAAATTATCGTTCTTCTTACTGGAAAAAAACGTTCTTAAACATTTATGTAAATGCTGATTGAATTTATTGGGAGTACTATATGTAGGTGGTATAGTTATTAATGCAGTGCCAGGCAAAAGTTTGATTAGGTCTACTCCATGAGCCGACACCTTACCGTGGTGGAGGGGTTTGCGTGTTCCAGTGATCCCAGGAGCTAAGTTGTCCGGGGCTTTA
>JAODKL010000095.1:27752787-27767995 GCA_026780765.1 Petrocephalus schoutedeni | reverse complement strand
CATACAGACAGGCAGAGAGCGAGTCACAGACAGAGCACCATACAGACAGGCAGAGAGCGAGTCACAGACAGAGCACCATACAGACAGGCAGAGAGCGAGTCACAGACAGAGCACCATACAGACAGGCAGAGAGCGAGTCACAGACAGAGCACCGTGCAGACAGAGAGAGAGAGAGAGAGAGAGTGACAGAGGCCTGCGACAGGCAGCGTGGGTGAGCAGTCCTCCTGAAGGCCGCTGGCGTGACCCTGGGCAGCCCATCACAAACCTGTCATTTCAGAAATGACTGCAGAAGGACATAACAGTTAGGGAGCAGCACCGGCCGCCAGACTGCGGCGCACCAGCTTAGCAGGGCTGCTCTGCAAGCGGCACACCAGCGGGCAGAGGGGCGGCACAGTGCGCCACGGGACGGCACGGGTGAGCCCTCTGCAGGGCGAAGCTCCCCTTCTGTGGCTCTGCTACTCTATGGTGGCTTTCCGCACCTCTCTGCATCACACAGGGCGGATCAGAGGGACAGGCCCCCCGAAAAATGGCTTATCCCAGGGAAAGGCTTGGTCACAGAGGCGAGTTAGGAGGATACGCCAGGGGCATGGTAGGAGGGTAGTGCCTCCCCCCGAGACCCCCATCACTGAGCCAGCCCTCCTGGTCGTGTTGCACCCCCACCGGTACTCAGCCCCGAAAATCCCATGAAAGGGCCCATGGCTCAGCTGAGCCCTCCCTCCCACTCACGGCGGCCAGAGGGAGGAAGGCGTCCCAGCCGCAGAGAGCAGGCCCCCTGTGCTCCAACACCCAGGATGCCGAGCGGCAGGTGGAGCACGGCTAAGCCCCGAGCACTAAAGCCAAACTGCTCCGCTTAAGCATCCAGCTGCAGAAACAAATCCAAATCCGCAAGTGGGATGAGGGCGGCGGCTAGGCAGCTGGACATACACGGCTGAGAAGGAATGCCGCCCTCTGGCCAATCAGAACGCAGGAAGCGGCCAGACCACCTCAGCTATGCATTTGAACCTGTCAGGCAACTCCTGTAACACAGACTGAGGGGAATGAGTGAATCAGATCGCGAGAGAGAAGGCGAGTCCCCTTCTGCCTGACGATACAGGCGGGGGGGTGGGATCCTTGCTCACTCGCTTGACAGCTGTGCCTCCTCTTCGCGAAATGCTAATGACTTCTCTAATGGGAGCCAACAAGAAAAACTGCAACAGCGACAGCGCACTGGTAGGCTTTAAGCTGACTGTGTGCCAAGAATAACTCCCATCCTCCCAGAAGTCAAACAGAGACGGGGAGACACTGCTGATCCTGCTCCCATACACACACACACACACACACACACACACACACACACACAAGCACACAGAGACACAGAGATGGAGAGAAAGGCTGACAGACAGACTGCCTCACCCACTGACAGATCCAAACAAAGCAGACTGCGTCACAAAAGAAAAAAAAAAAAAAGACATGCGCGCGCATGCACACACACACACACACACACACACACACACACACGAGCTGAGACATACACAAGCCGATGCTGACACACACACAAACAGGAAAACGCACACGCAGACCAACACACACACACACACACACACGCGGGTGCGAGCGAGCTGAGACACACACAAGCCAATGCTGACACACAAGCTGATGCTGAGACACACACACACACATATATAGGACAACACACACGCAGACCAGCACGCACAAGCCGACGCTGACACACACACACAGACACAGAGGAGAGGGTCTCGCCACAGCACAGCGGGCACCACTGGGACACACAGGAGGGAGCAGCCAGCAGCTGCTGGGGGAGATATACTCCAGGCACCAGTCATGATCACATTTCTCTCTTCAGCTAATGAATGCAGCTGTTGATGCCCCGAAATCCCCTGGAATGAAATCAATTGGGTTTTCACTAGGTGTAAAAAAACACACAGGCAGAGGACAGGCCGCACGGCTGCCTGGGAGAGAGAGGAGGACGGCGGGTGGGGTGGGGGGTAGCAATGGCAGGCAGGGCAGAGCGGCCGGCGGGCAGGCAGAGGGCGGCCGTGTGGCTGCCTGGGAGAGAGAGGAGGATGGCGGGAGGGGTGGAGGTAGCGATGGCAGGCAGGGCAGAGTGGCCAGCGGACAGGCAGAGGGAGGCTGGGCGGCCCGCCGTATGCAACTGGTTGCCGCGTAGAGCAGGAGAGCGCCACCGACCGCTGGGCCGCCTCACAGGAGAATGGATTAGGGGGAATCCAAGAGGGGAGGATGGAGGGATGAAAGGGAGGCCGAAGAACAGAAGGCATGGCTCTGATGTACGATCCACCTGTGATCTCTCCCTTGTCAACACTTAACCCTATGCATACTGCTGGGGGGGGGCTCAGGTACAGCATCCTGGACATCACACCCCCCTCCGTTAGGAAATCCTGCTTCCCAGGGCCAGAAGAGCCCCCTGCCCCCATCAGCACTAATCCAGCCTGCGATAGCAGCTCTCCTTATCAGCAGGCCTGCAGGGCTGTGCAGAGGCTGAAGGGGCTTCCGGCATGGCAGGGAGCAGCTTAGGAACCATGCTGCGGGTATCTGTGGGTATGTCGCTGTGGCGGCGGGATCGATCCCTCCCACCATGCAGTAGCCCTAAAGGAGGAAGTCCGCCCTTCAGGCAGCGAGACGGGCCGGATCGAGCCTCTGAGTCAGGGCATTGAGACGCTGGAGAGGACGGGCAAACGTCACACTGCGCCGCGGGGCCTTCACAGGCATATTGCTGCCGTGGAGCCGCCACAGGCGTAACGCCATCACAGGCATAACGCTGCTGCGGGGCCGCCCCAGGCGTAATGCTGCTGCGGGGCCTTCACAGGTGTAACACCATCACAGCTGTAACGCCGATGCGGGGCCTTCACAGGTGTAATGCTGCCGCGGGGCGTTTACAGGTGTAACGCCATCACAGGCATAACGCTACCACGGAGCCTTCACAGGTGTAACACCATCACAGGAGTAACACCGCTGTGAGGCCTTTACAGGCGTAATGCCACTGCGGGGCCTTTACAGGCGTAACGCCATCACAGGCAAAACGCTGCCGTGGGGCCTTCATAGACGTGACGCCGCCGTGGGGCCGCCACAGGCATAATGCCACCGCGGGGCCGACCCAAGCGTAATGCCCCACTTGCTGAAGGGGCCAAGAGGTTCATTCAGAGCGAGGATGAAAGCTAATGGGGATCTGTCCTGTCCTCAGCTCCCTTCCCTCCAGCACTGCATATAAGCACTCCCGCACATTCAAAGCAGAGCAACATGCAAACTGAATGTAAGTGCCACTACCAGCCTGCATTCCCCATCCGGCACCCAGGGCCCCCAAGATGGCCTCTGTGGTCGTGCTCGTCAGGGGACTGCCAACCTGAGCACTATCCTGGGCGCACGTGCACCAGTGCCGTTTGATCAAACAAGATGCACGGACCTGGGTTTGAGCAGAGGAATGGTAGGGCGACACGGGTGACCTTTGCACTGCAGCCAGGGCTTTCTGGTGTAAATCTAAGCAGGTGTGCTTAGATTAATGCTCACATGGACACAGAGCGGATTTGGTTAATTCCCTCTTTGCACAAGCAGCCTTGCGTAGAACACTAAGAATAATAATTATAATGGTGATGATGACCACGGCAATTATGTCAAGGGATGGACTCCATGTGGACACAGCAGTCATGCTTTCCCAATAGTCTGCCCATGATCTGCTGCTGTACCTAACTCCACCCCCCAGGTCCAGGGGCAGGACCGAGTATCTATCCATGTTCAGGGGCAGGACCGAGTATCTATCCATGTTCAGGGGCAGGACCGTGTATCTATCCATGTTCACTCATTGAGACCAGGTCCCCCCAAAGTCCCTTCACTCCCGGAGCCCAGTGCTCTCAGTCTGCTCCAGATAGGACAGTGAAAAAAGAAGCTTCCAGAAGGAAGCTGGGGAAAACAATCGCAGCAGGACAGCCCCTTCCGTTTCGGTTCCCGCTAATGGAGGGCGGCGCAGGAAGGCCCCCGTTCCATGCCAGCTTTGTCTCAGACCCCTGGAAGCAGGCTCTGCGCAGCACCTCTGGCAACCTGCTTCTGCAAAACCGGTAACATCAGCTGAATGCTGACGAATAAGCAGGCCCTGAAGTCCCAGAATGCCTTCTGCTCCCAGGGAAGGCTGAATTCATTCAGCGGGACCAGCAAGGCGGGACCAGCAAGGCGGGACCACACGAACGAGACGGAGGCTGGAGCTGCCTTACCGCGGCCGAAGAGTGCGGTTCCTCAAAGAAGAGGAGTGACTAGCATGGGAAAGCAGGTATGGGATGGTCGGCGTAGTAACTGTCACTGCGTATGCGCAGACGGCAGACTCACCTTGCAGCCCTCGCAGGCGCTGACCCCATAGTGGTACCCCGAGGACTTGTCCTGGCACACAAAGCAGGGCTTGTAGACCCGTGGGGGCGGAGGCGGCGAGGGGGGGCTTGGCACAATCTCCTCTGAGCTGGTGCTCTGAGTCTCAATAGCTGCAGGAGGGGAGATAAACGCAAAGGGAGGTCAGATACTCGTGTGGGACCCCAGGAAACCCGACAGAGATGCACAAGCAGAGAGACGTACAGGCACACAGGCAGAAAGACACGCAGCGAGGCACACAGGCAGAAAGACACGCAGCGAGGCACACAGGCGCAGTCATAGACGCACATGCACACAAGCAGGAAGACAGCAAGATACAGGCGCACAGCCATAGACGCACAAGCACACAGGCAGAGAGACAGTGAGAAACAGGCGCAGTCAGACACAGGCACACAGGCAGAAAGACGCAGCGAGACACACAGGCGCATAGGCACACAGGCAGAAAGACACGCAGCGAGACAGGCACATAGGCACACAGGCAGAAAGACACGCAGCGAGACACAGGCGCATAGGCACACAGGCAGAAAGACACGCAGCGAGACACACAGGCGCACAGTCATGATTCATGTTGTGAGGAACCAGTCCAGGTTACTAAGAATCACAGCATCGTAACCACTGGAAATGCTTTAGTTTAAAAGGTAGGGTTTTTGCCAAGCCTGCTCCCTGCTGCCATTAGTACAGTACAACGTGTGTGTGGATCATCTGCTGGCTGCCCGCGGGCCCCAACGGCACTGCTGTGTAAATAAGAGGTCTATATTTAACACTGCGTCCATGCGGCTGTGGGGGGGGCTCCACGTGGTGCCAAAGACCATGGCCACTGAGACCAGCACAGGTGCGCCGTCCTCTGTACCTGGCAGTGTGACCTACAGTTGTTCCAGGTGTTGCTATTATCCAAAGTGACTTACAGTTTATACCCGCCTGCACAGCACTGCTGGTTTTATGGCTATAGTTTATGTACCTTTCTCACAGCTACAGCCCTTCCGGGACAGAATCTCCAAAGATGTAGGTAAGATGGCTGCTTCTGTGACCACGGCGCCACCTGCTGGCCCAACAGCCGCCAGGAGAGGGTGAGCCGGGAGCGAGAACAGGCTGCCAGCCTATTACAGCCAATTAGACAGCCCCTGCGAGAGCAGCACGAACACGGCACAGACAGGGACAAGGAAATGGGGCACAGTATATCAGGCCCACTGTGTAGCGCAGGCTCAAAGCCGGGATAGCACTGGAGGTACTAATCTCTCTTTTGAAAGCCAGACAGCACTGCAGTGGAATGGCTTATTACGCTCTGCGGGGAAAAGTTGAGGAAGTTGTTACACACGCTATGGCATGACTTAAGACGTTGGGTGTTTGTGAAGTCAACGCCAGTGCGTGTGTGTGTGTGTGTGTGTGTGTATGTGTGTCCCTCTGCGTCCCAGTGCCTCCCACTTGCAGGGGGACATGTCCAGGCAGGCTTTGCAAGTGTGCCGATTTCCAACATGGCCAGTACAGCCTGCTAGCATGGTGACTGTGTGGCAGCTGGTACCCTGAAACAGGGCTGGGACACTGCACCCCCCACCCACCCAGTGTCTCATCCCCTCCGGACTCCAGCTGCAAGGGCCCAGCCCACATTCCTTAATGGCTGTGCCATTAGCACACAAACAGACAGATGTGCAAACACACCTTGCACCCCACCTTCCCCTTTTGATCTGCATGGCACTGCCAGTAATGCCAGCCATATGATAGCAGGACCTTTCTGGGACAGGGGTGGGGCTGGATGATAATCACTAAACAGAGAAGGTCCTTAAATGGGGGATACTATGTCTGTTCCCATGGGAACCTTTACGCCTGCAATCCAACCACAGAAAAACATAACAGCGCTAACCCATAAATACCTGCCTTGGGCCACGCAGCTAATTATGACGCTAACCCATCGATATCCACCTTGGGCCAAGTGGCTAACTGTGACGCTAAGCCATAGATACCCACCCTGGGCGATGCAGCTAACAACAACATTAAGCTATAGATACCCACCTTGGGCTACATGGCAAACTACAACTTTAAGCTGCAGATACCCAGTTTAGGCCTTGCAGCTAACTGCGAAGCTAAGCCATAGATATTCACCCTGGGCCACGCGGCTAACTTCAACGCTAAGCCAATGATACCCACCTTGGGCTACAAGGCTAACTAACGCTAAGCCATAGATACCCACCTTGGGCTACATGGCTACATGGAACACTAAGCCAAAGATACCCTGTTTAGGCCCTACAGCTGACTGCCGCTCACAACAGCTGGTAGAGATGAAAAGAAGAGAAGCAGACCGTAAACAAGCATGCGTGTGCATAGGGGAGGGGTATGCAACAAAACCAGCAACAGCAGACCTGCCCTGTAGCTGCAAATTAAGAAAACGGGGCCAGAGCACCCTGCCGATTGGAAAAAAAAGGCATGGCAACAGTACAAATTAGGCCTGTATTTATTACATGTGAATAAAGGGCTCAGGTGCCACACAGTCATAAGAAAAACCTGCTTTTGTTCGACCGTTTTCTTCCCTGCATTGTCCGATGCTCCTAGCTAGCAAACAGAAGGGGGGCAGGGCTGGCCTTTCAGCTCGCTGAACAGTTGGCTGATAGGCCTCTGATCATCATCAGATTGTGGATCACAGAAAGAAATCACCATGGTCTCACCCCCTCTACAGCACTCTCAGCTGGAAAGAATGGCTGTTTTTCAAAAGTGAGTTCTCTCTCTCTCTCTCTCTCTCTCTCTTCAGGCTCTCACGGTCAACCAGTAAAGATCCACCAACCCGCTGCACTTTCAGCCCTCCCCACTTTGCCGTTTGTCATTTGCCGCCACGTCATTCCATCACCCTGGCAGCCGTAACACCCGCATCAAACAAATTAAGCTTAAACAGAAGTGCTTACGTAACAAGCCTTTCCATCTCATTAGTGAAAAAAACTTAGTTGCCATTTCCCGGTGTTTCCGAGCCACTCGACCCAGACCCATTACAGCCAAGGTTATTAGGGGGCTCACACAGCCATTTATCCTTATTAAAGCGGCCTTCATTAAGACAGAGACACAGCCAAAGGCAGCCTACGGCTCCACAGCAGGCAGCCCTCCCCCACAAGGGCCTAATGAGAGCACAGATGAAATCTGGGCCGCAAGGACAGATCCCGCGAGAGTGCCGGTCAGCTGTAATTAAACACAATTGCTCGGTCACGGGTGCTGCGCCGTTCAGCACTAGGGGGGAACAATAGCAGACTTGTGAAGGCCCAGCTCGGAAGAGACAGACCTGTGGGGAGACCCCTGACAGTCTTGCGTCGTCTGCTCCTTGGTGCCCCCTGTTGGAGGATGCTGGCGTAGCGCCATGCAGTTCCCTACTCTACAGACTCAGCAGCCACACTTCTTCAATGCCAGGTGCATAAATCACCAGTTTTGCATGTCATATAGGTTTGCAGCTGATGCGGTCTAACCAAGCCTGACTCTCATGCTTACAGAGTACCTAATTACATAATTCAACATTACAAAATGGGATGGAGGCAGCAGATTCCTGAATATCATCAGCAGGGGTAGAGTATAGGTAAAGGTCATCAGTAGGTATAGGTTTTCCCCTATGACCCCAAACCACCAATGAGTTATGCAACTTGCGTCTTGGGTTAATACCCAAGAAACAAACTCTCTGCATCACTGTGTGCTGACACCCATTCAAAGCTCTTGCTCTTGTCTGCGAATTCTGCCTGGTCCTCTGCTAAAGTTCAAGCCTGGGTTAGCGGGCCAAGATTACATTACAGCTCCTACACATCAATTACCGGGCCCGGCTTGTCAAGCATATTAATAAGATTTCAACGTCATTAAGTGAATGTCAGCTATGTTACCAGGCCCAGAGGACCAGTTAGTGGGTTCAAGGGGAACAGAGGAACTCCTGTTTCCAAGGCGAGCGCCACAGACCCCAGTGCTCTTCAGCCCCTCTATTAGATTAGGCCTCCAGAGCACCAGACGGCCTCCACAACACCGCAGGTCATCAGTCTCCCTTAGGCGTCCACTTTGCTAAACGGTCCCAGTACTTGCCGGCTTTGGGATGAAACGCGCCGGACGCTGAAGTGATGCTCTCAGAGCTGTTCCCTGAGAGAACGGGGTCACGCTCAAAGGAGCGGAGGAACAAAGCAGAAACGGATCCATGTTCAGAGGGCAACTCAAACCCGAAGCAGCTTACAGGTCGAAACAATCAACGCTGCGTAGCATGACTTACTGAAACCTACATGCTCTTTTCCTGTCGGGTAGCTTCAAGCAGAGGCGTTTTCAAAGCTGGCATTCTCGAGCTCTAGGGCACCCTCGCCTGACCAAGGCCCTGCTCCAGGCAACACCTTTGTTACTCGGCACGATGGCCAGTGGCCACGCTCAGCTCTGCTGTGTAGCTTAGTGTGAGGGTCCACAGTGGCTTCCCCCGAAACCTCCCCCAAACCATCAAACTGATGTTGTTCTTGCAGTCATGCCCCCAGCTGAATGCTCAGTATATCACCAAAGATGCCGGTAATGTCAGACACGCGTCGGTGCGTCGACCGGCTCTCGGCTGGGAGGAGGGAGCTCAGAGAGTGCCAGGGTGCGGATGGAGAAGTCTTATCACAAGGGAAACAGGATGAAGCAACTATTTAAAAGGAGAAGGCTTTATCATTGAGCCTAATGGCATCTTTAAAAGCTAGAAAAAAAATCAAGAGGCCCCTTCTTTGCATGGTGCCCCTGGAGGCTGGGAGGACTGCCAAATGACCTGTGAATAACATCTTTGTATAGCTTTTCTTAAACAGCTACCTAGATAAATGCATCTCTCCTCAGTGAGCAGGTAAAGGCACCGGTATTAATGAGGTGTGGGGGTGTGCTACCGGATAAAATGGCAGGACACCCGTTTTAGTCAGGCTGACGTCAAACATGATGCAATGCCGTTTGTGCACCAATGGAGCATGAAATACGCCTCAGCTTTTAAAGCGAGGGAATTGAGAGTCGTGGCCAGCAGCCAACATACAACCTGGGGGCAAAGGTCATGTCACGAGATGTTTAAAGGCGTGAAATGCAGCGACGGACGCCGTGCGTCTGGAGGGCGGCTAAGGCTAACAAACTCATTAAGACGCCAAAACGGCAGCCGACTTTGTCGAGCAGAGACGGCAGGTCTCAGATCCCAATAGGGCTTCAAAGGCCAAGTTATTTGTAACCAGGATTAAGTGTTGCTGGGCAGCAACACTTTGTTTATCACACTATTAAAAGGACAGTTCTGCCTACTTGACAGATGGCGGACGAGTGTCACAACGGGCAATTCTTGGGATGCCGATGTATTTGAGGTCGGACCCCAGCCCATGTGATTCACTTACAGAGGCGGCGCACTGATCCCTCATGTTCAGTGTCTGAACACAGAGCGCTGAACACGTGCACATGTGCTCCTATAGCAGAGGTGGGCAATCTTAGCCGCAAAGGGCCAGTGTGTATGTAGGTTTTTGGGATAACCCTTAAGCCAGCTGTTCAAACCCAGGTGTGAGGACTCTTCGGCCAATCAGTCCTCTAATTAGCAAGCTAAATGGGGAGCTGCAGCGAAAATCCCCCACACACAACGGCCCTTTCTGCCCACCCCTGTCCTATAGGGAACCACACGCGGTCCCCAACCCGAGACCGCAGATCCTCCCTCGGCACTAAACTGTTGAGGTCGAAACATTCTGCGGCCTTCAGCGAACGACCTTCCTCGCAAGCCCAAAAGGTCACTGCGTGCGCAGTCACAAGCTTAGCGCCCCCCTGTGGCGTATATGTGTGAGCACACCCCGTCATGAAAGGAGTCTGTCTCAGGGTGTGCCGTGTTTGCCGTCGTCTGTGCCACACCCTGTCCAGACGGACACCCCACCCCTACTGTGTCAACACCGCGGTGGACAGGCGCACCTGCCGTCTGCCTGCATGTCACCAGCACACGCCTACTCAGCCCCCGCCCAGGGCAGCGGGCGCCTCGCGTCTGTAGGGGGGGATTACAGGGCCCACTCAGGTCCCAGGCAGCTCAGGGCTTGACTGCAAGTCGCTACAAGGCTGGTATGGCGTGGATCTCTCTCTGTCTCTCACACACACACACAGCCTGCATGACCTATATATCCACAGAGAAAAGTATGCGCTTAATAACCCAGGCCCAACACCCACATAAGAGATAAGGAGGGAGAGAGAGAGAGAGAGAGAGAGAGATCCTTCTCCTCCAGGTGGGGGAACGTGATCTTCCTCCGATAAGTTGTGTTAATCCCCCGTCTGCTGGCACACTCTCCTCGCACACCTGCAGCCATGTGCTGCCGTGCAAATGAACGCAGGGCGGGGGGAGCCAAGGGCAAGAACGCGGGCCGGTCCGGAGTCGCCGGCCCGTCACCAGGCAGAAAAAGTCTGCTCACCAACCCCGCCACAGGCCCGTCGGATGGTGCACCCCCCCCCCCCAGGTTTAAAGGGAACGACCCCCCAGCACCACTGCGTCATCGGGGGCTCGGGGCTTCTCCCTCTGCATGGGAGCACACAATGCGCAGGACAGGCCATTGTCATTCCGGATATTTTGACCCAACCTCTGCCACACAGCCCATCTAGGGGAAGCAGCCCTTTCCATATTCTGACCAGGGGGGGGGCATTTGCATCTGAGAACCAGTGTAGTTGTGCTTCCCTGAAGGGGAGTGCAATGGGCTTTTTCGTGTTAAAGAGCATCTCATTCACAACAAGAGAAAGGAAGTGGGCGGGTGGAATTCAGCATGACAATGCCTGTGTGTGTGTGTGTGTGTGTGTGTGTGTGGATTCGGCAATCTGATCCTATGGACGCAACATTGTAAGCTGGCTGCCAAGATAGGACAGAGGTGTGCATCAGACACAATGAGACCGTCGGAGACGAGGTCTGCAGGCGGGCGGGCAGCATGGGGTTAAACGCGGCTGACATACTTGGAATAGTCAGACAGAGAAGTATGTGAGGATGGTGGCTGAGAGAGCGGGCCGGACGCAGAGCCGGGACGCTACCCAGGCACCACAGCCCTGTCTGTGTCACAGTTACCCACTTTATTTGCTCCGGATCCGTTACTGCAGGCCCCCACTTGCCCCTGAAGGAGGCATCTGTGTGCCACATCCGTGGGGAGGGGGCGGTAAATATAGGGGAACCTTCATCTGGGTATTCGAGAGGCCCACTCAGGTGACAAATACAGAGGGAACAATAACAACGACGACAATGTCACGAGTGGTTTCAACCCCATCTCCCCCCCCCCAGAAAGCCGCGGTTCCCCGGCCGCGGCCCCACAGACCATCGCCGTCTGCCGGGCCTTTACACCAGAGGCGGCAGAGCGTGAGCAGCGCGGCAGGACGGTGCTCAGCGGCCGCTCCGGCTGAGGATGGCGCTTTAATTACACGGCGTGGACGGGCGGCAGTGATGGCAGATGTATTTAATTTGCTCTGCTCTCATGGCACAGGGAGGCCCGACTCTTTCTAATAATGATGGACGATGGTGGCTATTCGGGGGGGGTCTGGTGAAACGGACCACAGGATCCTCATATGGGGGCTGGGTGCACTGCAGTGAAAGCATGCCACCTTCTGCCGATGGCTCCGCCTGAGGACGAGCATGACAGGTACCTGCAATTCCCCAGCCGCTAAAATTAAAACTAAAATACAGGAGCAGACAGCCCTTCCCCCGCTGCCCAGGCAGACGCTCGTCTCCTGTCCGGATCAGCCTGCTTATCTCGTTACTCTGCCTTCGGTACCGCGCTGCAGCTCCCAGCACTCAGACGGATCCCCCCCTGGCTCCCAGTCTGTCCGTTGGCGGGTCCAAGCCAGTCATACTTCATTGGGTTTAAGAACAGGAGGCGCAATCTGGAGCTGCTCTCCACCAGGCCGACGGGAGTCCCGGGGCGACTTGGACAAGGGGGAGGACAGCAGGTGAGAGATCCCGCTGGCCGTATTAATCTCTCTGCCACGCCGCACGTCCTCCGCGTCTGACGCCTGCTTGGGCGGCGGCCATCAGCCTGGGAAGCACATGCTCTGCATAATCACGGAGGACGAGGAGGCGCGCGGCAGAAAGGGAGCCCGGCGGGGAGCGCCCGGGGCCGGGGAAACGGAGACGAGGCCCGGCAACGTGGGCACGACGGGAGCGGGGGGGGAGGGAGAGGGAAATAGGACAGAGAATGGAGGAGATGAGCAGCGTGCCTGCGGAGGAGGCGCTCGGTCTTGAGGGAGAGCCGATCTTAATGGCGTTTTTAAGGCCGTCTCCCGCTCAGCCTCCGCGCGCCACGCTTAATGAAAGAGCAGCTCCTCTCAGGCACTTACAATGAGATCAAACAGCGTCAAGTAGGCCAGGTCAAGGAAGCAGGTTATTAGTCCCGTTTCTGGAGAGAGGGATCAGCCCCAGAGAGTCCCAGCAGGCATTAAGGAAGACGTGCACGCCGGCGGCCAGCCAGCTGATCGCTGTCACCATGAATCCCCAACTTTTCTGAGTTCGGCTCCACGTGGAATGACGTGTGCGCCCATATGGCCCCGCCCCCTGCCCTCCCCCCCTCAGGAAGGCTGAAGGAGCTTGGCAGTCCCAGAGCCCCCCCCCCCACCGTGACAGGCTGAAGCTCTACCCACAGCGGCGTGTTGAATTTGCAGAAATACGCAGCACACGTGGGGGCCTTTGGCGGAAGCCCTCGTTCACATCGAGTCCTGGCAGAGGAGCAGAAAGCAGGCAGAGGCTGACTGATGACTCACTTAGGGCTGTGCGGAGTTCCTGGCCAGGCCGATTCCGTCGACCATCCCCAGAAGGAGCAGAGAGGCCCAGGCTGGGCACTCATGAGTCAGATGCGGTCAAACGCACGCCGATTACGAACGGGATGGGAGGCCGCGGAAGAATCAGGCCTGAGCATGGAAACGTCACTGAGCGACTGGGAATGCGAGCTATGGAATCAGAGTTAACATCACCATCGGTGAGAAAGCGCGAGAGAATGCTGGACCAGGGAGGAAGAGGAGACGACCAAGGCACCAACATGCTAAGTAGGACAGATAAATAGGTCACTCCGTACCAGGCTCACTTGCCAGTTTGTCTGCTCGTACCATTGGAGCGTGGCCATGGAGAACCCTCCCCTCAACTCTGACTTGGGGGAGGGAAAGGGCACAAATGCAGGCCCCGTTTTAGAGGAAGGATCTTTTTGATGGGTCTCCAAAACCTCCAAGCTGGCAGAGGGAGTGACAGCGTATGCACGCGCACACACACACACACAGTGTAGCGACAGAGACACAAGGTTCCTCCAAGGTTACCACTGGCATCTAACGCAGGCATCACGAGTCACGGCTGAGAGCGGCATGACAGCCATGTGTTGGGGTGACGGCCCAGGATTTAAGAGGCCTCACCTTTTGGCTTTGTTGTTATGCAAGCGTCACCCCCCCAGCCACGCCGACTGACACCTTCCGCCCCCGGTACGCGAGACGTGCACCGGGCAATTTGTGGCCAGCTGAGGTCACAGGCTTCATCTTTTCACGGCAGCGTTACACGCAGCCGACCCAAACGGGGCGAAGGCCGAGACAGCCTTGGCTCTGACGGGGAGGCGGAGCTGCGGCTGGGCGGCACCGGCGGACAGCGGGCCCCGCTTAGCGGCCGTCTGCCGGCACATGCGCCTTTAATCTGAGGCTAATTAACGCACTCAGGCTGGCGGCAGAGCTCCTGTAGGCCCCTCTCCTGGGCAAAAACTGATTTCGGAGATCCACCTGCGGCCTGCCGGCTGCGCCGGGGCCGAGTTGTCAGCCGGCGGGTGCAACGGCACGGACGCTCGGCCCTCGTACGCGCCGGCTATTCCAGGAAGACGCAGCGCGGCAGAGCGTGACCTTCCAGGAAGCACGAGGCTGCAGGCACACTGTGGCCAGCCGAGCGCTGAGGCGTTACAGGGTGGGGCCACGATTAAAAATACCTCAGAGGGCAAAGGGGAGGGAACAAGCTGGTCACCCGCAGCCAGGCCTCTGCCAGCCTCATTCCGTCTCAGATACCTGCGCTCCGCTCTGGGCATTCCTACCTGAGCTTGGAGGCTAATCCTGCCTGGAACGGGTTATTCCCTTAATTAGGAAATCCGCATACGGAGAATGAGCTAATGAGCTCCCACTTCAGGCTCAGCCGGAGCCCAGACGGCACAGGTGATGTACGAATGATCCACAGTCACTGCGCGTACAGCGCGAGACACATTAAACTGGCTCTGAGGAGTACCTTCAAGGCTACCTAAATGACAGCCACCATTTTCCTAAGCCATTACACAGGACAGCCGTTTCACACCCCTGGCCCGACGCGATACCCGTGGCGCTGCTGTCCGACAGACACCGCATGTCCTCTGCCCGAGCCCTGGGCTCACAGCCTTAATCTGTGCCTTCCGGCCTCCCTCACCACTGCCAAGCCAGGGAGGGGCGGGGGATCTGATCCTCCCCGCACTCGGCCTGCCCACTTCAGCGAACAAGCTGCCCTAATCCGCCACCAACACCAACAATAATGACGATAATAATAATCTTTTAAGTGCCTGTCCGAGTCAGGGTCACTCGGGAGCTGGAACGGCACAGGGCAGCCTAGACGGGCTTACTAACGATTATAATGCCCCTGAATAACGTCCCCCCCAAGTACTCCATGCCGACGCTGCGTACCCGCTCCCCCGGCTTCAACCGCACAGGACACAGCCTCCAGCTCGGCCCTGGACGTGGCAGGGAGGGCTCCACTAGAGCCTGGCCTCTGACGCTTACTGGAGCAGAAGGGCCCGGTCTGCGCCACAAGGCCGGCGGGAGCAGTCCGACAGCGCGGCCCTGCGACCGGGTGAGCCTCGCGGACATCAGCCGGCGTCCAGTTAGAGGCCAGGGAGGAGCAATCATCGGGGGGGGGGGGGGGAAGCAG
>JAODKL010000095.1:27736925-27752655 GCA_026780765.1 Petrocephalus schoutedeni | reverse complement strand
GCCCCCCCCCCCCCCCAAAAAAAAAAGTCAAACACCCCCACAGCTTAGAGACGCAGAGCAACCACTACAAAACCCCGCCGCCCCACCCCACCCCGTCACCTTTCACACAAGCATAGAGAGACACTCTGCTCTTTGTGGGGGGAAACAAAGGGCCTCTTTATTGCAGCAGGCACGTCGTCTCCCGCTGGCTAATGGATCGGGAAGAGAGGTGTGACTCTGATGGCTGAGAGCGACACGGGCTGCGTAAGGGGACACCGTAAGATGGAGCGGGCGGGCGGGCTGGGATCTGCCCGGGAAGGGCACGCAGACAGGCTGACGCTCGGGCCGGCCCGGGCCCAGAGCCGACACAGAGCCAGACGGCAGGTTTAATGTTACTGCGGATGCTTCGGTTTCAGGTTGGCGGGGATGGAAAAACCTCAGCTCCGGGAAGAGGAGGCGCAGAAAATAAAGAGAGGGAGCGCTCGCCGTAGGAGACGCAGCCCGAGGAGGCTTCCACAAATCACTCGCTGGCTCGCTCGGACATCCCGCAACAGTGCGATGATGTAACGTCCACCTCAGTACCATAACACAGCACTGGGGACGCGGGGGCCGCCTCCGGAGGGCGTCGGCTTTCACTGGCGCGACTGATCCGGCAGATGCATGTATCCCAAAGTCCCCGGGGAGCCTAATGGTGTCACAGAGTTTAATTCAGGCGTGAGCTGGCCAACCGTTTTACACGAAGCAGGTTCAGATACAGGGGCCAAGGGTCTTTTCTGATGCTTCATCCAAACACAGCTGGAAACGGCAGCCCCTCCTCACAAGAGCAACGCATATCTAATCCAAGCCGGACAAAGTTCTGTGAACATTATTTCACCGCTTATAGGTTTACCGGACAAAGATCTTTACACCCACACACACACACAAACACACACACACACACAAATTTTTACTTAATTTTCTAAATCAGCCCTGTAAACTTCATACTACAAAACCAAAAAAAAAAGTTAAAAGGAGGTCAGGTTCAGCTGACAGAGAGCCACAGTCACTAGCTGAGGCCACAGCGCTGACCTACATTTGGGAGCGGGCGGGGGGCGGGGGTCGCATGCCGCCGTGAAGCATCCCGATTGGCAGACCGGCTCGGGGACCGGCCTCCGAGTGGCGGAAGCCTGCCGTAGCGTCACAGTGAGCGGGGTCTCCAACCCCCCCCTCCCTGCCAGGGGAAGGTGACATTGTGACAAGGTGACCCCCGCGATGGCCATGTGAACACGTGTGCACTGCCACTTAGCGTGTGTGAGGCCAGGAGAGGGGCGGGCAATTAGGCGAGGCAGGAGTAACGAGACAATGGGGGGCGGGGGGCACTGGGAAAAGCTTACAGTATTTATAGCGTGCTAACTTTGGCCCAGTTTATTCCGCTTTTATGTCCCGCCACAGGCAGAGAGTTACCCCCCCCCCCCCACCACCACCAACCATCCAGCATTGATGGAAGGTTGTCTTATCTGTGCCCACTCCCCCCGAGAGTCCAGGGAAAGCTGACAAAGGGCCGGAAGGGCCTCCTTTGGGTGCTGCTGTGCCTGACAGCACGCAGCGATTTGCCCAGAACACAGCTTCCCAGGCTGCCGTTTGCCATGGGGGCGTCCCAAAGAGAGCAACCAACGGGAGGAAGCGCAACTCCCCAGGCTGCCACCAACAGGCCGCCTGCCGCAGAGGGTGAACGCCGGGCCGAGGGCAGCCGCCGGGTGGCTATTCCTGTGCTCTACATCCGAGTCGGGGAGGAGGGAAGCGGGCCAGTGGCTCACATTGCTTCCTGTAGATAGTCATCTGCCACCCCCCGCCCCGCCCCCGCCACCAGGGGCTCCTGCCACACATTCCTGGGCAGCGTGCCCTGGAACACCACCCATTTTCTGGAAGACATGGCCTCAGGACGAGGACACATTTGCCCCGGGTGGGCGCTGGCTCTCGTTTCAGACGCCACCCCCCCCCCCCCTGCCGCCGGAGCGCATCACACACACTTAGGGGTGGGGGCACACTTGCCATAGTGCACGGCCGGGCCCTTGCACACTCCTGCCAGTACATCCAGGTCATTAGACCGCCCAACACTCTGCAACTGCTCTCCAGAGAGGCCCTCTGGGGGGAGCTTCCAGCGCCCCGCAGTTCTGACCCAGTGAAAGAGCAGCGGTGGGGTGGGGTGGGGGTGTCGCCGTCGGTGGGCATTCCCCAGGCCCCGCTTGGCTGCCGAGCCCCAGCTTATTCAGCATGTAACCAGGCTGTTTCACACGCCTACTGGGGAGGCCATAATCTGTCCAAGTGGCTCTGGGGTAACGGCACAGCCGAGCCCATCCTGTGATGTCGGTGACACGTCCCCCACTGCACCCCCCGAAAAGGGCCCCCCCTTTATGGAGGGTTTTTTCCTTTTTTATGGCCTGTCTCCTTTTAGCTCCGTGCTTTTTTCTTTGAGAGTTTATGACATGCACCCCATGTGTCATAAAAGAACCCTTCCAAAGTCCCCCCCCCCCCCGCCAGCTTGACGGTATTACAACCCAAATTCCTCAGAGAATGGGAGGCCATTAACACCTGGCCTCTTCAGAGTGGCCGCGTCATTCCACAGGCTAGGGGGGGGAGGGGGGATCTGAGGAAAGCTGGTCACGGAGGTGCGAAGACGGCAGGGCCTTCCCACACCAGCATCAGCCACGGCACGGGCCCCAGCGGTGACAGCGTGTCTCTCCCGGCGCGGGACGGGCACCAGCGGAGACAGCGCCTCTCTCTCTGCACGGGACGGAGGCCCGCGCTGCCCAAAAGCTCCCTTTACAAGGGTGCGCCAACGTGACACAGGTATCCTCCCCACTCCCCAAGACCAGCATTTCCCAGACCGGTCCTCAGGGACCTACACAGTCTACTTTTTTCCTCCCGTACACCTACTAGGAGCAAAAATGTGGACTGCCTGGCAGCGAGCTTGGAAGGAGCAATAACACAGACCGATTGTGGGTCCCTAAGGCCCAGATTGGGAAACACTGCCCTAGACTCATCGACCCAATTAGCCACTGCAAGCTTCGCTTGTACCTGCAGGGTTTCCCCGACATCACTACAGTGGGCTCAGTAAGCCTTAAGGAGAATCACATTCCAGAATATAAAATATCAAACTGAGCGTGTCGACTACGGAATTCTAAAATATATTCCGGAAAAAAAATGATGGAGAGAGAACTTTTTTAGCATTGCCAAATTCCTTCAATCAATGTTACTGACATGTTAATCTACACACCAGTACTAGAAGTGCGTTCTCCGTGTTAAGGGAAAACCAAACGCCAGGTTTTACATGCACAATACTTTAGCACAAGAAGGACGTTAACGCGTTAACAAGAAAGTGCAGTGTGTTCAAGGGCAGTCACAAACAAACAAACTGAACCATTTAATAACCACAGTTTAAACGCCAGATTATCAGATTAACGTTTACAGCTTATTTCTGTCAACTGCCTAATGACATTCAGTGAAACTTTTCCGTATTTAAAAAAAAAAAAAAAAAAAAAAAAAAAAACAGCAGGCACCAAAAACAAGCAAGACATCACGCCTGCCCAGAGGAAACGGCAACTCTCCGCAAGAGACTCGGGTACACGGAGCCGTCCGGGGGCTTCCGGGATCGCGGTTATTGCAGGGCGACGGCCGGCGTGCCTGGCCTGGCTGCTGGCACAAAGCGGGTAACGCCGTGAAGCCGGCAGACTTGGGGGGAGCAGAGCACGGGGCTTAGCAGGACCGTCGCCGAGCGGCAGCATCGCTCACTGCCACCGCTTCCGCTCGGCTCACTCCACACAGAGAGCGATTTAAATGAAGGAGCTATGAATATTTTACAGCTCCCCTCCCCCAGCAGCACTCATCCTACCTTCAGTGTGTGTGAGGATGTAATCACTGATACAGAGATGAAAGCCCATTGTCAGCCTGTCTGCCCCCCCAACCCCCAGCCTCTTTGAGTAACAATGAGCCAATAACACCCCCCTGCTCTATACTCTGCTCATCACAAGTGAGATTCACTCCCATTTGGGGGGGGGGGGGGCAGCAATTCAATTCCCATACAAACGACTTCTCACCTGCTTTGGGGGTGCACGTAAACAAGCAGCACTCAACCCGCAGTCTCGTCTGTGTAAGGAGGCGGCCCCGCCAAACCCAGCCCCCCCCCCCCCGCATCAGCACCGCCGTCACACTTAAAAACGAGAGGCACCCACAATTGTGGAACGTCAGTCGCCGGCTTTGATCTGCCATCCCTGCCAGCCGTGGTGGGGCTCGGCTTCGCCACACTGCCCCGGCACCTTCCCAAACGGGGTCTAGGGCCCCCGCACCCAGGCCCACCCGCCCCACTCACTGTACCCCAACCGAGCCGACAAACCTGACGCACGCGGTTGCAGAGGGCGACGGATCCGTGCCATCCCACAGGGAGGAGGCATGGGCTGAGGAATATGGACCCGCCGCGGCTGCCTGAGCCCCCTTCGGGCTGCTGGAGGTCACTGCGCCGAAGCCCACTCACCACTGCCCCTCTCATCACGCGCTGTAACTGCTTCCCGTTTACATGGTCACTGGCTTCCAGCACACCTCCATCCTGTCACCCTTGGCAGAAAAAGTCTGATGATGATGATGATGTCCTCGCAGCCATCAAGGACAACGATCCCCAGCAGTGTTGCTGGGCCCGAGGCCCAGGGCCTGGACTCCCGAACAGATGAGGTTACTGTCCCGGGACAGAAGCGTACAGCCCTGCTGCCGCTTCTCCGTTTGTCTCAGTGCCGCTTCCTGTTTCAGAATCAGGGGCGGCACATGCGGCGTGTGGCCGGCCGGATCCGAGCCAAGGAGGCCGCAGTTTCCATGTAGTGTTAAGCAGCACGGGCCGTTCCCGGTGGCCTCTCCACACCACACCGCGCCGCGCCCAGTCGTGCTCCGCGGCCTCCAGCCCAGCAAACCACAGAAGTTTACACTTAGCCAACAGACTGGAACTGCCCACCCACCCCCCCCCCCTCCCTCCCCGCCGCCACCACCACCACATATTGCATCCAGCAGAACTGCTGCTTTGCATGGGAAACAATAAAACAACATCTGTTTTTTGGAAAGGACTTCCGCAGTTAAACACCACATGAGTCAGATTAGGCTCCCAGTAACAAACCTGGATGATTAGCAGGGCTTGGCCTCCCTGCTCACTGCGAGAGAGGCGCTGCGCCCGGGTCCACGGTTCAAGAGAGGGGGTTAAACCTGCACTAGCAGACAGACTTTTTGGATAAATTTGTTTTCCTTTTAAACTGACATACTGGTTTTGCGACAGACCTCAAATGAGGGCCAGATTGCAACTAGCAAAACAGAATGTAGAAAATCCATACCCCAGAGACGACTACACTCACGACAGGCCAATCCACACATTTATTCCATTAAAGCAGCAGCGTCCCAATTCAATTAACTACTGTTAGGCTTTTAATTGGCTCCATCAGGTATGCTGGCTGGAATGGCTTAGCATCCATGCTGGAAGAGTGAAAAACGGGCAGTACCCATGACGACGCGCATACCAAGCCCCCCGCCAACCGGCTCCACGAACCATCCAAGGGCAAACCGGCGAAGTACACCCTGAACGCTTGCAATGTGCGGAGCACTTCTCAAAAGGCTATAACAAATGGCCTGAAAAGCAGCTTCCACCAGAGGAAGGGCCCACCCCTGCCAAGAGGTTCCGTGGGGCCCCGTGGTGTCGGTCGAGGACAAGCAGAGACCACAGCACTGGGAGCAGAAGCACCCCCAGCAGCTATCGGATCACCACTGCTCAGTGAGTCGCGGGACCGCCCATCAACCACAAGGAAGTGGATCTACACTGGGCCTCGCGCACACACACGCAGCTGCCATGCCAGCGTGAGCCAGCGTCTTTTCTGCGCTGAACATATGTTGGTGGCTAAAAGCGTTTGGGTCATTGTGGGAAACGGGACGGAGGCTGACGATTTTGGGTTTCCTCCTTTTAAGGGCGGAATACAGAATTCGAAACCTACGCAGTCGACCGAGGTGCCAGGAACAACAGGTCCCACATGTACCCAACGAAGGCTAAGGAAGCCAGGCCAAACGGAGGGGCTGCGAGTGGGCACTGCAAACTCAGAGAGATTCCTCAAGCTTCCTCTGCAGCGGAGACATGCCACAAGCATTCTGCCACCAACTAGAGCTTCAGATTCAATGAAGCTTTATACTGCTACAAGACTGGAATCTGAAACGGCAAACAGACTTAAGCAGTCAAATGTGCTGCAGCGGCTAGAGGAATTACACAAAATAAGTGCGAGCCGATCACTGCCGGGAATCTGGGATGAGTTCTGCTGCGATTCACCGCGTTTCTTAAAGCGCGGATCGCCGAGGAGCCCAGGGGGATCTCCTACTCAAATTACCGGCTTTAGCTTTGCATGTCGAAGCGCCGGTTTCCGTTCAGGGAGACATGGGAAGGGCGAAGGTGCTGTGAGCAAGGATCGGGGAGGGGAGCGCACGTCGGCCCGAGAGGGAACAGTAGGAGCCGAGGGCCATTCAGTCGGCAAGACCCAGCAACACCGTCCTCTGCAATTTTACCACAGCCGGAACATGACCAGAGAAAGATCTTTGGAAAAGAGGCACTGAATAAAACCTTCTGGACTGGGAGCCAAAGCAGCTCCCTGGAAGATCTCATTGCATCCCTGTAATGAAGCTGTCAAGAAACGCACACAGGCAACCCTTAAACACCAATTCACAGCAAACAGGAGGCCCATGCTAAACTATCCCTTGGGATCTTCCTGTCCTCTTCTAAATTCAGCATTTATGATAAGCGGCTAGAAATTGGCTACGGCCACTTCACTCAACAACGTTTTTCTTTTTTTAGTTAGCCTTTTTTAAGCTAAATGCTAGGCTGGCTCTTCATTGCCAGTACTGGGATGAACTCGTGTACTGAGGTCATTCATCTGCTACTTTTTAAAGAAAGCATGTTTAATGCTGAACAAAACATTTCCTAAGTATACGACGGTTTCCACTTAGCGGGTCAATATGTGTACGACCAAGCTGTCATACGCATACAGAGAAAACATCAGTGTGCGGTGATGAGCGACACCCGGCAGACCATCCGGTTACATACATACCCGGCAGCACCTCTGGGGTTAGTGCTGCGCTCAGAAAAGGTGTGAAGAAGCACGATTTCATTGGCTCGCATATGAATGACTCATTCGACATACGGGATCAACTACAAACAAGTAGTAGTAGTAGTTATGATGAGGAACAGTAGATACCTTTATTTCTTTATAGGAATCTTTAAACAAACTAAGCTTAATTACAAATAAGTGGACTATTCTTCAAATGAATGAAATACAGGTAGGCCACCGATTCAAATAAGTACACCAGTGATCTGCATAAAATGTCTTTTTATAGTTATTAACAAAAGCAAATCCTCCATATCTGACGATCCAACAGCTCCCTCCGAGTATTGGCGTTTCATTTATTACCGACATCCTGTGACTTGCTAAGAAATGTGATGCATTTTCATTTGTAGGCATTTCTGCCACCCCCAAATGTTCTTCGTTATATACACCGGATGCCACGCTTGTATTTATAAGAACCACGTGGCTCCATCACTGCTCTCAAAATCTCTAATTTTGCCACAGGGTATGCGTAAAAAAAAATCGCATTTAGGCATATTCAAATTCAGCTAGGAAATCTGATTTCTGCATTTTCCCACGCATTGCAAAATAAAAATCATACTGCAGGAGCACTGAAAGGAAATCCAAAATTAAGGCGACCTCTATTTTAGATATCATGGAAATAAACGTCGGTTATTTTCGACGTATGACTAATTTCATATTTAATCGGGGCATAACATGCTTGTTCCGTAAAACAGGACTAAAGAGTTCCCAGAATGTAGGCTGGCGATTAAACGAACGGATAAAGCCACAACACTCAGCTGCTTCTTTAAACTTGACTTACAATAAAATATTAGGCTAGTGTATGTACATAGGCTTATACATATTTAACTTTAATAACCCTACAGTTGATAACAGCCCTAGACAGCTGAGAGAGAGGAAAACGCCGAACCAGAAAGCAATTCCCTCCGCTTCCTGCGACTCGGGGGCCACCTCCACATCGCGCCTTTCGGCGAGCCAGGGCGGCAGCGCGAACTCCGCATGTCCGGCCGACGGTATTACGGCCTCGCCGGTCAAAAAGAAATACCCCAGATCGATGCCCATTTCCGAGGGAGCGCGCACCTTTAAAGGGCAGACGCACTAAGATCGCCCGAAACGTCGCAACTCCTGATAATAGATCTGCCGCACGTAACTAAAGGCTTTAGCACAAAACGCTGCGCTCGTAATTGCAAATTAACCCCCGTCTTTCGCACGGCGAGCAACACCCGCATCTGCTGCACCCTGACGTGTCGATCGGGTAAAATGTAGCCATAGCAATTGCACGTGCCCGGTACATTTAACATTATGTAAAAACGCAAGGCTGGGGGTCGCCCGCGCTCTATCCATCCTACGAGATTCAAATCAAATCATCATCCCTCCAGTTTCACCTTGGGCTATAGCCTATACCGAACGTCAGCAATACTAATCGATCAAAAACAAAATTAACAAAAGGGGACGGATCATCAATCCACTTGCAAATATGCCAATAACAGCTCGAATTTCTGCAATTTAAAGGTTTCGGTAAGGCGGTATAACTGGAAATCGCTGCTCTAAATTAGCATCAAACTAAATCCACTCTACCTTCTATTGTAAACATTTCCAAAGACGGCCATCGCGAGTTATATTTATTTTGCCATCGTTTTACAGTAAAGCGGTACGGCTTACGCACGTGCCGAGGCTACAGGATTAGCTGCGTGTGGGTTTATTATCAATCCACGTTGCCGGAAAATCACACAAAATTTATTACAAATTAAACATTTCAAACAAAAAACACCGGGACGATTTTCTCCGCGAATAATCGCGAGTAGTCTTGTCACGTCCGAGATCTTGCTGTGACCCTCTCTCCAAATGTCATTTAAACCAAGGTGATGCAATATGTTGCAAATGGTCAACATACAATAAACTTGAAGCGCCGCCTGGGTCGCTATGTCGTGTGTTGTGCAATGTTTCAGCACACCGAAACTGTACCATTATTTCGCAGCCATTACTACAGCGACTAACATTTGCGGCTTCAACGTGACTTAACTGGTCTGAAAGTGTTTGTGGTCCGGAAGATGCGAAATGTGTGTTTGCACTGCGTAACCAAAGAACTATCCAAGCATAAAAATGTGCAAATGTTGACATTTCGGAAATGGTGAGACTAAATGCCAAAATAATAAGAAACATGTGCTGTCAGATACGAGCCAAAACACCTGAAGAGGGGCAACTTACAACCCATTAGGCCAATTTGTGCGGGTAACGCACTACATTTGCCGCGGGACTGCCGCGAGTACTGCAAACTGTCCTGAGTCCGTCTGCATTCCATATGCGAATAAACGCCTTTATTATCGGCCATCGATATGGACAATCGGAGCACACGACGCGCGCTAAGTTTCAACACAGCCTGGACGGGTGTAAATAAATAACGCCTGGCATAAGGCACATAAGCTTGCCACGAAAAGTTAAACTTCCGAGCGAAAGGCCACTTACAGTGATTTGAGCCATTCCAGTGTTGGTTCCTGATGGAGGTTGTGTAGGGGTGCGATGCCCCGGCCACTAGTCCTTTCTCTTGGATCAAGCAGCCGCGGTTCTGATTATAGTAATCCATCATTAAAAACGGGTTTGGGCTGGGATTCAATCCCACGACGTCCACGCTTTCATACATCATAGGTTATAAGAACCAAGGCAAACAATAGAAATCTATGAAAAGGGAAACTGTGAAAAAACAAAAATGCGTTGAACAAACTAAACGTTAACGACGGGTTCGTTCGCCAATTAATCTAACGTAGAGGTAGAACAGGCGATTTCCCTTCGGTCAAGTTGAGAGACGGCGATAAAACAGAAAAATTAAATATTGCGCACTGACAGAGGATTCAGCGGGGTCTGAGCCAGATCCGGCTGGTTTAGTGGATCCCAACTTATCCGGACAACAAACTAGAATCTATAAATTGAGAACAAAACAGCAAAGTCGTATCTGAAAGATATGCACCCGAAACGCGATCCTCAGCATGTCGCTCCGAGTTTAACTGGGTTTGCGCTCTTCAGTATCCTGACTTGTAATTTCCACAGCAGTAACTTTTGCAAAATAAATCCCCCACGGTACCAGTAAAGTCCTTTGGCCTTATATTAAAATAAAAAGACCATGCAAATCCCATGTACGTCGGTGAGCAAAATATTTTCAATTGCAGAAGAACTTTAGAATAGCAGCGTTTCCTACTGAATGCAGTAAACTACCGCTTTGAAACGGAAGAAAAAAATCCCAAAACGTGTACAAGTATTCAGCTCGGATTCGCCTTCTGGGGGTCATGAAAACAGCCCCATGTGCCTTCCTGCGTTAGCTGGGCGAGCAGCTTTTTCTGTAGCGCAGTTCACTTCTTCCTACAAACAGGCAGACTGCTGCTCGTTTCATTCTACAATCATGAGACACTCTTATCTCTCCACGGCGACGTGTTTAGTCTTTTCCCCCGTATCCCTGGTTCAAAGTACTCGAGGATAAATCACCCCGTTCGTGGTTTTTTTTTTTTTCTTTGGGGGTCTTTCCGTGTTTCCCACACCAATTTCGTCTCTATCACGCTCTGCAGCTTGTGACGAGGCTCAGCAGCTGTGCTCAGACCCCACCCACCTCGGCTCTTTTCCCCTTTCCCTCCCTCTCAGTCTTTCTCCCATCCTCTCTCTCTCTCTCTCTCTCTCTCTCTCTCTCTCGCACACTCACTCACTCACAGTGCCTCCCAGGTTTAACCCGTTCCTATCGACCGGGGCGCCCATCTGCAGAATCCTCCCTTTAACAAGCGCCACGATTCGCAGTCTGTGTTTCCGTCTACACGACAGCGGTAAGCAGATCGTTTCTGTGGCCCACCACCAGTCACCACACTGGCCCCTCCGCTGTTACTGCTACAGTGATGCCCGCTGGCGCAAACCTCTCACCCGACATCGCAAACACTGACGGGAGACACCTCCGGGGAACGCACGGGCCTGCCGGAACGGAAGAACGGGCAGCCGTCAAACTACATATACTCCACATTTAAAGAATGAATGACCCGAGGCTCCGGGAAATGTTTTCCATAGCCCAAACGACAGCAATTTAGCTTAAAAGAATCAATGGAATGACCTGCAAATTAATGACATAATATAACCAGAGAAAAAGAGAAATACGGTATCTTCTGGAACGGCCTGATCTTCTGACTACACTGCGGCCACTCTGCTGATTTATTTGATCAAGCAGCGAAAAGAAACCACACACCCGGCACCACCGTGCGATGTCCGACGTGGACGGCGCTTTAACCCCGCCAGCTCCCACGGAGGCTGCTTGGCATTTAATCCCGGAGGTCCGCTAGTACACCTCCGCGGGTGCTGACCGGTCCGTTCGTCAGTTGTCCCGGTTTAAACTGTACGGACGGAAGATTGGATGCTTCCAAGACTTCGGAGCAAGCCTTTACCCGCTCTCCAGGTCTCCGTCCTTTATTTTTGCCCGGTGTTAACGCAAACTGGAAACCCCAATAGTATTTACGACTGCCGTTCAGCCGGAAGCCCATCTCCCCTCCGTAGTTTAACTCTGTCCCTGTGTGACATTTGTGTTTTCTGAGAAAATGACATTTGTAAGAGGTCAGCACGGCATTTAAGGTGCGAACTGTGTGTCATATTTACAGGAGTATCCATAACAGAAACGGTCCCCTGGCTCGTAAATAATGAAGGGCTGGTTGCACAACTCCCAGCGATGTGTGCATGCATGGCGAGGCCGGGTGATATCCGCCCATTCATCATAATTCTGGGCGAAACCTTGAACATGACGTAGGTGCGCTTTGCTCTTCCACTCAGTCTCCTCATCCCTTGATCATTGCTCCCCACTCCAAATCCTTAGCCCCCTTCCCCAAACTGCATTTTCCCTTGCTAATTTGCCTAATGTTATGCGGCTGAACTCTTCCTGAACCCGTGGAGGCAGGCAGCCTCACCCTGGAGTGACCCAGGCTCACATGCCTCTGCCTCTGTCATCTGACGACGTCATCCTGCGCTTACTTTTACCTGACGAGAACCTGAGGCTCTCCTCAACTGCCTCTAACCTGAGGCTCTCCTCAACTGCCTCTAAGGCAGAATTAGGACGGATGCATCTTCTCACTTAAACGCGGGATAAAACTACCAAAACCACTTACACTGCGGAGGCAGGCGTTACAGGAACCAAACACAGAGATGTTTCCGTAAATACTGTTACACATGCAGAAACAAACAGGCACATGTTCTGGGAATATGACTAGTTACCTATTAATGCTCAGCACACAGCCAGAGCCTGGGGCTGGCTCTCTTGCCCCTTTTTCCGAGCTCGGGGTGTGCTGTGTTTGTGATCACAGTCTCCGCCAGCCTTTTGCGACAGTACCCTGGTGCCTCAGAGACCCCGATTCTGGGACTAGGCCCACAAAGGGATACAGGGGCACAGGGCAGGGGGACTGTGGCTTTGCACAAACTTGGGTGCACGCTTGACAGTGACCAGACTGTTTACATTCACAGATAAGGGCTCTGGGGAGCTGCAAGTACTGTGCAAATTCCTGTGGTAGTCAGTCCTAGGACAGGCAGCATCTGCAAGGGCCGCCTCAGAAAGCAGGCGCAGCCAAGCATGAGGATTAGACAAGCAGCTGAAAAAAAAATCAGCTTATTCCCTTTCATTCCAGCTTCAAATTCACGTTTTCAGCATGTGCGCATTAAAATAATTTCAGGGGTGATTAACGGAACAACAGAAAAGTCAATTTCATACTTGTACTATTTGTGCACAAGGATATCTTAATTGCTGCAGTATGTTTTACACTCAGATCGAAAATATAGACTGACATCAGGTTCAATCTCCCCAGATCAGATTATGGTCCATGGTAAAAGAGGATATTTGGCTCTGGAGAAAAACCGAACGCATTGCGATTTCAGCTGGCAGCTTAAATGAGCGGGATGTGTCACTGAGCAAGCTTCAGTGATGATGGCTCGAACCTGCGCGGCCCTTCAGTGGTGGGGCACAAGAGCAGCGTTTGGAAAACTGACCATAATGCAGCTGCGGTCTACTTCAAAGCCAGTCCTAAAATGACATGGATAAATAAACCTGTGTAAAACGAGTTTATTGCTGCCTACCTTTCCTACCGCTGGTGTCAAGCAGTAAGGAACTAACACCCACCACAGCCCGAGCAAGCAAAGGGGCAGCAAACAGCTCTGTGTGTGTGTGTGGGCTTCAGGAAGCGAAGGTGAGCCGTGAAGGACACCCAGCCGGGGGGGGGGGCATGGGGGGGCGGCGGCACCACCATGCAGCCACACACACATACACACATTTATATTCCTTAGTAAGGACCGTTCATTCATTTCTATGGTGGGGGAAAACTCAAAACCAGTCACGACACCCTACCATTCAAAAGTCAAAACAAGACTTTTTACTTTTATTGCATTCACAAATTTTAATAAAAAGAAGTGCAAAGTAGTAAAGGAGTGAGGTCCATTCACTGTCTTTTTCAGGATTTACTATACTTGTGAAGTCTTTTAGTCCTCACAAGTACAGCAAAGCCTGTACACACACACACACATATATATACATATATATATATATATATATATATATATTGGGGGGTGGGTGGGTGTGCCCGTCTCCACCATACATCACGCCTTCCTATTAGCACCTTCATCATTGCCTGGGCAATAGCCAGGAGCAGAAGGGAACATTTCCTGCGAGGCTAATATATGCACAGTTTGCCTGCTAAGGAGAAAACAGGCCGAAGGGGAGATTTCATTAGCATTAAATTAATTTCTGTCTGGCTATTATTATGCCTGCTGGTCTTCATATAGATGTTTAAATGGGCACAGGGTGCCCGTGTGTTTGTGAACCAATCAGAGGCTGCTCCCCCCCCCCCGCAGACACCCGGCTGCTCACCAGCCATGGACCCCCCCCCCCCAGTCAGGTGCTATACCCATCTCAGCTCAGGGTTCCTCAACGTTGAACCCAGACCTTTGAAAACACCCCAGGGTTTGGTTTCCTTCTGAGAAACAGATTTATGGTTATTACATAATTTCTGTGCCCTTCTAAGAGAGGTGGGTGGTTAGCTCCACTTAGCCACGCCAAGCTGGAGTGGTGGTGGGGGGGGGGGGTCACAAATGTGGTTCTTTGTTTTACTTAGAAGAGTATCTGAAGCATCAGCATGCCACACCACAGCACCTGAGTGGGGGGGCCAGCGCAGGTGGGAACAGGGCAACACCGTGACAGAGAGCAGGCCAATGGGCGGCAGCCTTCTTATCACCTTTCTGAAAGCTTCCAGATCTGATGGGAACATAAACACTTTGGGTTAGTGTTTACACTTATCTCCCAGCCCCCACCACCACCCCCATACACATGGTTGCCTGCCTGGAGATGGGAGTTTACCTGTGTGTAGTGGCTTCCAGACCTGCCCCTGCCCCCGCCCCCCATGCAGTTCCCTACTTGGAACATTCCACGTCCACATTCCTCCCCCCGGATTCCCCGACTCCGCCTCCGCCTCCGTCAGGCCCGCTCCGTCTACCTGCCTAACATCTGTGTTATGGGCTCTGCTCCGCCACGCTACCAGCGTGTGTATTTACACAGCTGCTTTTCCTCAGCCAGCCCCGGGCCGGCCCAAAACAGCGCCCCGTCTCCCTGGCGACGATTGGACTCGGCGCCGGCGCTGTGTAGAGCAGAACTCGAAAGCCGGATGGTGGGTCTGGGCTTAATGTATGTTGCTGTCCTTTCTAGAAAAAGAAAACGGGGAACGGGACGCCCTCCAGATGTGCCGAGGGAGGTTTCCCCAATGGTGTGTGAGACCGGAGCAGTCAGATGAAAGTCCAGCTCACCGTCACTTTAAGGTGAAGTTCCCTTTAAGAGCAAAACAATAAGGCATTTTTGTCAGGCCCAGGGCCAGCAGCTGCTGTTAAAGAGAAACGCTGAGGCCATCACTGCAAACAAACACAGCCAGCCAACAGCCGTGTCACTGGCGATTCCCATGGTAACCCATAAAACAGCTGTAATGGAAACACATCGGGGTGACTGAAGCCATCTAGCATGAACAAAACCAGCGAGATGCTTGGGCAAGCTATGAGAATGTGGAGCAGGTCTCTCAGGGACCCAGGACAGAGCGGCGGACAGACAGCCCCACGGGAGCTGCACCCACATCGGTCAGGGAAGGGCCCGACGTGCTTGCGGCCTCTTTAGCGGCCGAGCACAGCCATTAGCCTGGGCGTTGCCGCTGTAGCCCAGATTCATGGCTGGCCGGCGTGTGCGTGGGGCAGTGCTGGACGTACCGCGGGCAGTACGCCTCAACCAAATAAGCATGGGGGGGGCCCATAACTTAAAGTGCATCTCCCTCTGGGATGAGGAGAAAGCTGCCTTAAAAGCAGCGGGGGGCTGTGAGCGGACCAAAGGTGTCTTACTCATGGGGGGCAGGGTCTGAGGTGAGGCCCGGGTACTGTGGGGGGAACTCCGCGGGAGGGGGGGGTTGGGGGAAATCCCGGCGACTGATGAGAAACGTAAAAATGTGCAGAGCCAGTTCAAACGTTAATGGAACATCTGAAATCCCTGCTTAGCCAGCAGTGTGTGCGGAACAAAAGGCACGGAGAGCGGCTGCGTGCAGAGGCCAAACGTGACAAATGTCACTGGGCGGGGGGGGGGTGAGGGG